>CM032232.1:40825000-40890000 GCA_019009955.1 Riptortus pedestris | reverse complement strand
GTTCAGTTTTTGAGGTAGAAAGACATTAGGAACAAATTATTCAAATAGAAAAACCTATAACGAAATTTTGTCCACTCTTATGTTAAGGGGAATGAAATTAAAACACTTTTACTATTTTAATTATTAAGATCTATAAATTTAAGCCCGTGAGCACTTCCAAAGTCTGTTAAGGTTGGCTACACTTTTCAAAATCCATTAACGGAGCTGACTAACTCATAACCCAAGTTCCAGTAGAAAAATGTTGAGTAAATCTCTAGGGAAGAGGAGGATGTCAGTAAGTAGTGGCAGCATAATCCTTGGCTTAAGAACCCAAGTAACATGTTTATCCTCCGAGCAACTTAACGACTCGCAAAGTACTTTTCGGCTAAAGGAGCCCGGGGCAGCCCCGGACTTTTTGGCCTGGGCGCAAATTCTCCTGACCACCTCAGAGGCAAGTCCACTTCCGGCTTTGAGAAGTTTTCCCTAGCCACCTCCCTCCCTCGGAAAACATCTTGGCAAGAATGTTTCAATTAGACGGGACTCCAGCCTGGCCCGCCTCCAGCTTCTGGACCAACAATGCCTTCATGTCATATCTCACTTCCCTTCGAGACTTTTCTAATGCGCTTCAAAATTATGAGCTTCATCATTAGTTTTGCTCATAACAAGCGTACCGAAGTCCCTTTTGATCACCTGAAATAGTGAAGGGCTATTTAATAAAGTTAGTTATAAAGTATTGATCCCTTGAATCAAAGTACTTAGAGGCATTATAGCCAATTACCAACTGATGTTTTCTTGTTGCGCCTATGAATTATGATGACTTTTTAGTGTAGGTAATGTGCAGGATAATAACAGAAGAATGAACAAAATAAATTTAATAAATTGTAAAAAATATATATAACGTATCTGGGGAACATTTGCATGAGGCACTAACTCACATATCACGAGGAACTATTATCACAGATTCATATAACCAAGTTGAACAGCTTATGGACACATTGGGGGCTCAGGTTGGCCGTGCGAGTTAGGGCGTTGGTCTTAATCTCGCGTGGTAGATCTAGAGTGGCGGATTCCCGCCATGGGCAGTAGAAATTTATTTAGTGAAGGACTCATTAAATAAACTCCTTGCGCCCACCTTGGCTAGAAAAGGGTGGTAACCTGTATATAACCCGACCCGATTAGCCTAGTAGCATAAAGTGGACGTAAAATATAATAAACAAAAAAAATAAACAAGTTATGGACACAGTGTTGCCACTAACCCGCGTATGACCTAGTTGACCAGGTTAATTACACAGTGTTTCCACTAGCCAGCGAATAACCTAGTTGACCAGGTTAAGTACACAGTGTTGCCACTAGCCAGCGAATAACCTAGCTGAACAGATTAAGTGCACAGAGTTGCCAGTAGCCCCCGTAAAACCTAGTTGGACAGATTTAGTGCACAGTGTTGCCACTAGCCCCCGTAAAACCTAGTGGGACAGATTAAGTACACAGTGTTGCCACTAGCCCACGTATTATCTAGTTGGACTGGTTAAGTGCACAGTGTTGCCACGAAGCCGCGTATGGCCTAGTTGAACAGGTTAAGTGAACAGTGTTACCACTAGCCAGCGTTTAACCCTCCGTCGGGCGCACCTCTGTACGAAACTAAATCGGGCGCACCCGTCCTGAGAGGCCGCCCACATTTAACCCCCCACTTCCCACCTAATTAATTTTAATTTAATAAACCGCTAGGACAGACTTCGATAGGACCTAAAGAAAACAAATGTGCTATTTAGAACGTATAATAATGACTTTATTAGAATAGAATGAAGTTTAAACTAAAACAAGTAAAATTGATCAGGCTCACTCGGCCAGAGAGGTCAGAGTTAGACTAGCACTTATTTCTCAAGATATAGACGAACTTCCGTACAGAATAGAATTAATATTAGTAAAAGGAACGATTGCAATAGATATATCTTGAAAAAAACTCACCTTCCATATTAAGGAGAAATGGGGCGCATTCGGCCTCACAAGCCACCATGGGCCAGACGGGCTGGATGAAGGATGGATATGGACTAAAGTAGGGGATTCTAAGCATGATCACGAATCAGGAAACTACTGGGAATGGCGCCTTATAGGGGAGGCAGGATGAGGCGGACATCAAAAAGTAAGGTTCCTTGGCCTCTCAGGCCAGCTGCGTCCGACGGAGGGCTAACCAAGTTGACCAGGGTAAGTGCGCAGTGTTGCCACTAGCCCACGTATAACCTAGTTGAACAGGTTAATTACACAATGTTGTCACTAGCCCGCGTATAACCTAGTTGAGCAGGTTAAGTGCACAGTGTTGCCACTAACCCGCGCATTACCTAGTTGGACTGGTTAAGTGCGCAGTGTTGCCACTAAGCCCCGTATGACCTAGTTGAACAGGTTAAGTGAACAGTGTTACCACTAGCCAGCGTTTAACCTAGTTGAACAGGTCAAGTACACAGTGTTGCCACTAGCCTTTGTATTACCTAGTTGAACAGATTAAGTACACAGTGTTGCCACTAGCCCGCGTATAACCTAGTTAAACAGGTTAAGTACACAGCGTTGCCACTAGCCCGCGTATAACCTAGTTTTAACAGGTTATGTACACAGTGTTGCCTCTAGCAAGCGTATAACCTAGTCGAACAGGTTAAGTACACAGTGTTGCCACTAGCTCGCGTATAACCTAGTTTTAACAGGTTATGTACACAGTGTTGCCTCTAGCCAGCGTATAACCTAGTTAAACAGGTTAAGTACACAGTGTTGCCACTAGCCCGCGTATAACCTAGTTTTAACAGGTTATGTACACAGTAATGCCTCTAGCCAGCGTATAACCTAGTCGAACAGGTTAAGTACACGGTGTTTCCACTACCCCGCGTGTAACCTAGTTGACCAGACTAAGTCCATAAAAAAATTTAAGTGATGGTTGTCAGGTGATTACGGATTAAAAAAGAAATCGCATGTGATTTTCTAGAGGATATAATTCCTTTTGTGGATACAAACCTGAGTGTAACTGAATTATTTGCATATTTAGTAAAGTCTTTTAACTTAGTAGATAATAAAATACTACTGAATAAATTAGGATATTTTATATTGCTCATGAACGTTTTTGCACTTATTTATTTAACCATACACTGCGTAGAAGTTGTTGATGTCAATGTATAGAAAATTATCACAGAACTAAAAAGAATTACTTGTAGCGTTCACCAAGGTTCAATATTAGGCAAATTAGTATTTTATACAATATAACCAAACTAATCTTAAACCTGCAACCTTATGCCAGGGAAGCCCAAAACACGATTTGAGCATTTTTCTGGAAGGAGAGAACGACCAAAGTAGTGAAAACCAATGTATTAAAATTATACATTTGTGGATACATATATTCAAAAATTAACTGCCGAAATTATGAGACAAAATTAACGTTGATTCTTAAGTAATATTTTTGCGAATATACATGATATATTTATTTATGATTTTACAGTAATGAATTCTCAGAGAGATATTAGATTCTGGGAACTCTTAATGCGTGCGCATTTTCGTTTATCGAATACACCATGTTTACGTTTCGCTGTTAATGTTATATACACCCCGCGGGAATTATGATGTATCCAAAGGTCCCCAAGATCATTTGGGTTGCCCACCCCTGCTTTATGCTGATGACTCCAAATCACAAACATAAATATTCCGACAAACGGGAATCATTTTCAAGAGTAAAACACTTTCACGCACTCCCTGATGCATTGAATCTATAAACAAATATTCATTGTTTTAAAATAAATTGAAGAACTTCATTTCCAAAAGATGTTTTTATAAAAAAAAGAAATGAATACTACCAAACATGTTTAACGTTTAAATAAAACTACAATATATTTTCCATTCAAATCGGTTAATAATAATCTACAATCAAATATATTGTCTCTTTAAGGGCGGAGGCCAGTTTGTCATAATTTATAAAGCATGTCATAGTTTGATAAATTTAAGTTTGATAACAAAGGATGGCAATAAATTAAAATTGATTGTTTTATATTTAGGGTGTTACTAAGATTGTAAACAAAATTAATTAACATGTATAGATTTGTATCTGCAAAATCTATCTGTGTTTCCATTAACCCAATATCTGATAATAATATTATAAATAATATTTATTTTAGTAAAATTTATTCATTATACATTAGAGTTGTTTCAAAGGTTAAATTAAGACAATTATGTTTTTTTTTGTTTCAGGTAAGACTTCTATAAATTCGTAAGTAATGTTTAAACATACCATTAGCAAATTGTAAAAATAACTGATATAAGAAATCATTGTAGTTATTTCATCCACCCGTAGCTAAACTTATTTTCAGCTTTTATGAAGCGGTGGGAGTAATGTTATTGTGCCTACCTGTTAATAAAGCAAGAAAAAAAGTATCAGATTTAATATAAATTCTGACATGCGAGATAAGCCCTCATGGTGATGAACTCCAAATGAATTTCGAGTTATTTAACGATAAACAAAAATAATATGTATGTATGGAGGACCAACTAGGAGTTTTCGTTGGAGGAATGGACTTGAAAAAAAATATTGTAATAGAAAATATAGTAGAATAATAATTTATAGCTGGGTATCGACACGGTAAGTGCTCAATCAATCAAAAGTCCGTCACGCAGGGTCTGCGTAAACTAAGCACATTTCCCACGTGAAGTTATACAATAGAGAAATCTCTATACGAGAGCCGAACAGTGATGGCTGAACTAGCTTTTGGCGGGAAACTCATTCATCCGTTATCGGCCCACATTTAATAAAAATGCAAATATCTCGGTTAATATTTCGAATTAAATAAAAATATACTATACTAGTATTATGTAAATGTACTATATTAGTAATAAATGTAAATGTACTAGTATATAGGAATAACATATTTTTTTGTATTAAAACCATTTTAGATTGCTATTTTTTTTTTTTTAGCAGATTTCCCTTAAGGGAAGTCAGCTATTGAGGTCGTACTCATGACGCGAGTTTCGAAAAATTTCTTCAAATGTCCATCGATCATACCCAGGAGATGACGAAAATGAGGTCCGTTCAAAATTATATATATATATATATATATATATATATATATATATATATGTCTTTTAACGCTCTAGCGGTCGCAATTTATATTTGATCGTTACCAAACTCGGAATTAAATCGTTTTATGTAAAAAGGAAGATCAAGTTCGTTAATGGCTGAAATCGGACCAGTGGGAGGGGGGTTTAGAGGGGGGATTTTTGAAAATTAAAAATACCTCCGTTATTATGCGTCGGATCGAAAAATTGGATAGATTAAATCTTATTGAAAATTAAAGTTACTATAAATATTGTTCTATACATTTATTCTGTACCTTGAATATTAACCGAGATATTTGCATTTGTATAGTGCGTGTGGTCAGTAGGAGTCGGCTATGTTCGGACTTTCTGCCGAGAGCTCTGGCGATCGTTTCCGTAACTATTCGTGCCTCGCGAATAGGTTTAGAGGTTTCTTACTACTACAGATGTTATTAGTTAGATTTCTCTATTGTAAAACTTCACGTGGGAAATCTGCTTAGTTTACGGAGCCCCTGCGTGACGGACTTTATTATTGTAATCTTTATTCGTTGTCATTATAACTTGTATTTACTTTTTATGTATTTGTTGGTTTGGTTTTTTTATTATTTTTCTATAATTTTGTTTTATTGTACACTGTTAATCTTTTAGCCAAATCGCCTAGTTGTGTGTGCTCCTGTATAAATAAATAAAATCAACTCCAGTGGAAGTATGATCCGTATAAGATTGCATCCAGTATTATATTTCATAAAGCGTTCATGTTGTTTGACTGGCAACTTTCTATATATATATATTCCTCTTTTTTACAATATATAAACTATATTAATAATATATTAGTCTATTAGGATTATTGAGGGTGGACGTGGAACCCTGTAACTGGAGCTGGAATAAGGATATGTATGGTGAGGGGATGGGCTAAGAATGTTTGAAAACGTGCGGTACAATTTGGTGCTAACACAGAGGTTTCCCTTTAACCCCGGAGGTCTGTAATTCTGCCGGAAAAACATAGGACTCCCCCTGTCATTTCACCCCAATCCTCCCTCTTTGAAAGGTCATCCATTTTTTTTTTTTTCAAAATTTTCCTCAACCACTGTGATTAGTCTCTTTGTTTTTGCTGATTTTTTTGGTCTTTTCAACCGTCAGAGAAAAGTCCATTTGTTATTTTTGTTTAATCAATAATTCAAACGAAAGAACACTACTCTTCAGATTAGAGATTAGTTGCTTTGGCTTTCTCCAGTTATTATGTTTTTTTTTGTTTTTTTATAACCACTTTCATTTTGAAATGACGAGGTATTTATGATTTAGATAGACTTTATAATTGAACAACCAAATTTTATTTTGTAACGTATTTGCGAAGCCTTCTTTTTTTAATTAGTTACTTGTAAAAATAATAAATTAATAATTATAATAAAAATAATATGTATATAAAGATAATCAAGATAGTGAAAATAACATACATAACAGCATTTACAGGATATTACAGTTGCAATAAATTAGTTCAATACTATATTTCGATCCAACGCATGATCACGGAGATTTCAAACCTTTTCGAAACCCCCCCCCCCTCCACCACCCAATGTTCAGATTTCCGCCATTAACGGACTTGATCTTTAGTTGTACATAAAATGCTTAAATATCGAAATTGCGGCCGCTAGAGCGTTAACAGACAAATATTTATCCAGCGATCCTAACTTGAGAATTTCCAATAGAATGGCATACTTTTTATGACATATAATTGTAGAAAATCAAATTCTAAAACGAGTTTATAAGGGTGAATTTGTCGATTTGACGCATCCTTTAGCCGTAAAATGCACAAATCTTTATTTCAGAAACGTCACGTTTTATTTAAAAATGCCGCACTTAGACAGAAAATTATCATTGAAATAAGTCTGTAGGAAGAGGAATGAATTCTGAAATAAAAAAAAATATATTAAAAGAAAATAACGCAAAAAATATTCTTGATGATTCTTCCCTGGAAGATACTGCACCGTTTATTTTTTTAGATAACGGGTGGACAAATGTTTTCCTTTTACTGATAATTACCTCGTAATTAGTTAAAAAGAAATTAATTCTGAGAATTTTTTTGTTATGTTGTTGAATTCATGTAGTAAACATTTTTTAGGGTTCATTCAAGAATACTTCGGCGTTATTTAGTTTTAAAAACTTTTTTTTTTGTTGATTCCAGAATCCATTTCTCCTTGTTGTAGTCAACAAAAGTTTCTTTAAAACAAGTCTATATGAAAGGAATATGGGTTCTGAAAAAACAAAAAAAATGAAGTATTTAAAACGAAATAACGCGCAAGTATTCTTGAATGAATCCAGAAAAAAAAAAATGTTTACTTCATGAATTCATTTATTTTTAACTAATTACGTAGAAGTTATTTGTAAAAGGAATACATTTTTCCACCTGATATGCTCCTTGTAAAAAAAAAAAAAAGTAGGTTATCTTTCAGGGAAGAATCATCAAGAATACCTTTGTATTATTCCGTATTAATATTTTTTTTTCAATTTCAGAATTCATTCCTCTCCCTATAGATTTGTTTCAATGATACTTCTCTTGAATATAATTTTTTTTCGTCATCTCCTGGGAAGTGTATTTGAGGATATTTTAAAAAAATAAATTGCGTCATGAATAGGAGCTTAATAGCTGATTTCCCTTTAGGAAAATCTGTTAAGTATCAGAATATAGAAAAACAATGTGAATAGATCAGCTGGAAGTCTTTTAGTAGATCAACTAATTTTTATTCTCGTTAAATGCATGCTTCAGTAATTTTTAGACTCCTGTGAACCCCCACTCCAACTTATAGGAATTTTGGGTCGATCAAATTAGAAAATAAACACTATGCCCAGCTTAAACTTGAAATCCTGTTTCATTAGTTTCTTATTGAAAGAAAAATAAAGAATATTTATTTGGTGGTAGCGAGTATAACAGGTGGGAAATATGATTAGTTTACACAACCCCTGCGGCAAGGGCTTTCCTGTTACGGATACAAGAAGAGTTGAAGTTGGTTCGTTGGTACCTGGTCTATTCAGTCCTCCGTAGTGGAATCGCCGTGAGAGAAGTTTTAGTAGCTTGGCCGGGAATGGGCAAAACGTGAGGTGGACCACAATCTTCTCCAGCTGTATCTAAGAGCTTGACCATTAAGGTCCGTAGTCTGCTGTAGGCTATCGCATAATTTATTCATTTTCTCATAATTTCAAATAGAATAGAATAGCTAGTCAGGATAACTATTCAAGGAGTACCTCCTACTGAAACTACTAAAATTTCTGGGATATTATGCAATATTGTCGGTTTTCTTGTTTGCATTTAAGAAATATATGATAATATTTTATATTAATTACAAAAACCAGGCTGCTATCTATATGATGTAATATATTAGATCGGAAAGAAGAATAGAGAAAACTCTGTTATAGAGGTGACTTATAAAATATATTCTCTTTTATATAAGTTTTACTCTAAAACTAAGACGATTTCACTAACTCAACAGAGCTCTTGTACCCAATGAAAGTAGAAACTGTTAGAAATGTACAAAAGCCCAGACTTGGAGATTCTAGTTACTGAAAGCTGATTAAGTTCATTTCCCCCGAAATGCTGGATGGTAGAGGAACCAATTGATCAGGATCAATACAAAGGCCTAGCCCTCTACTAGTGTTTTAGCAGATTTTTCTTAAGGGGAATCAAAACGATTGAAATCGGACCAAGGAGAAACGGGGTTTAGAGAGGGAGAATTTCGAAAATACATAATATCTCCGTTATTATGCGTCGGTTCGAAAAAATGTATAGAATCAATCTTATTGCAAATGCAATGTTCTATAAACGTTGTAATGTAATTTTCCCCTTATCTTGATTATTAACCGAGATCATTGCATTTTTTTGCTCTCGGTCTTCAGTAAACTCCCTCTCCTACTCATCTCATATTATCAATATGCTATTATGTTATGAAGCACTTTATTTGAACACTAAATACCAAATATTTCTCATATAATACTCATTGATCTTTGACGTTTTGAGATAAATGCAAATTCGTAACGCACGTGGGAAATGTGCTTAGTTAACGCAACCCCTGCGTGACGGACTTTATTAATTTATGCAAAGTGCACTTTCAGTCAGCACTCCATCGCCAGTGCTGATTGAGCAGTGTAGCCTGGACCTAAACCGTCGGGCTACTACAATGAAAATCTGATTGAGTTTAGTCACTTCTTTCAATGGCCTTAAAAAAAATAAAACTGTAATAGAAATATAGCTTTGCTTCCATGTAGGGAAGACAGATGCTCATTCTTAATAAACATTAGATAATGAATATATTTTTTAGGCATCCAAATTTTTGTATGAACTGGATTCTCACAAGTTCCAAAATCTATGAAGGACTTCTGCCCGTTCTTTTCTAACTGTCAAACTAATAAGTATATAGTGGTCACAAAAAAGCACATCATATTTTCTAAATACTATTATGGATTCAAAATCAACGTTAATTAACTAACTATTACAGATAGATATTCACATAGTATTTACAATGTTTAGGGCTAAATTCATTCGAAATGATCTTGCAAGTGAGAAGTAATTAGAATAAAGTCCTTCACGCAGGGGCTGCGTAAACTAAGCATATTTCCCACGTGAAGTTTTACAATAGAGAAATCCGCCTAATAACAACAGTAGTAGGAAGGTATATCTAAACCTATTCACGAGGGACGAATAGTTACCGATCGGCCCGCACTATCTCTTGGCGGAGTGTGTGTGTGTGTGTGTGTATATATATTATATATATATATATATATATATATATATATATATATATATATAATTTTGAACGAACCTCATTTTCGTTATCTCCTGGGTAGGATCGATGGACGTTTGAGGAAATTTTTCAAAACTCGCGTCATGAGTACGACCTCAATAGCTGATTTAGGGAAAATCTTAGGGAGCCTTAGGGGAAATCTGCTAAAACGGGAAGGATATAATTTTTCATTAGAAACTATGAAAAAAAACTAAACAAAACGAATTAACTCTTTGGAATAATTAAAATAAACAAGAAAATGAGCTTACTTAAATACGATTATATCATGAGACTAAATAATATTAAATCCCGGAGGGAATTTTACACCGATATAAATACAACTAATCTATGGAAATTGCCTTATAAATATGTAAATGGAATGCATTCGCTGCAATTTGCTTTAAATAAAACGCTTTAAAATGAACTTGCATTTCAATGCAAACAAAACTGACACCAATCAATACATTCCAGACTCTTCTGAAACATGAGATTCCACTCGAAATTACACCAAAATTCATCCAAATGTCCAATACAAAATACTGGCAGAACTCATAAATCCCAGTGGCATAACTCTTCCTGATACTGAGACCAACCTTATTGCTTGGCGAATTAACTACTTTGTTCACCATATTCAATTCTCCAATAACTATAAAGATATTCAATGTGTTCAAATATCCATGCAATAGGTAGGTTATTGATGTGAGCATTTTGACTTTTTAAAGAAGTATTATTATTTGCAGTTTTCAGCCAACATTTGACTGCCAAAATTAAAACGTCAGGGGAAGAGACAAATATACTGAATTGTCAATAAACAATTTTCCATGCATCGGATAGAAATATGAAATAAAACGAAGCATAATTCTCGGGGCTGCGTTAATGAAGCAGACTTCCCATGTGCGTCACTTAGTTGCATTTATCACAAAATGTTCAATTTGATATTTGTTCTTCAAATAAAGTGCTTCTTGGGGCTTAGGTTAGCCATTTGAGTTAAAGCGTTGACCTTCATCTCACATGGCAAACCTAGAGTTCGATTCTCGCCTGGGTAATAGGAATTTATTTAGTGACGGAATTCATTAAATAAAACCCTGAGTCCCACCCTGGTTAGAAAAGGGGCTTGTCCCAATTAGCATTAGTTGCAAAAAGCGGGAGTTAATAAATATCTTAATTTAAAGTACATCATAATATAACAACTTATTGTATAATATGAAATGAGTAGGAGTGTGGGGGTTTACTGAAGGCCGAAAACTAAAAACTGCAAATATCTCCGTTAATTCTAAAGATAGAGAATAAATGCATATGACAATATTTACAGTACATTTTAATTGCAATCATTTTCCTACGTATAGTAACGGAGAAATTTCGAAATTTTGCCTCTCTAAACCCCCCCCCTCCACCACTAGATCTCAGATGGACAGGTTAGATTTCAGGCATTAACGAACCCGACCTTTTAGTTTTGTATGAGACGCTGATATGTCGAGTTTGATTATGATCAAATAAGAATTACAAGCGCCAGTGCGATAAAAGACAAGTATATATAAGTAAAAAAATATATAATTTTTAACGGACCCCATTTCCGACATCACCTAGGTAGGATGGATGGACATTTGACGAAATATTTCGAAAAACGCGCCACGAGTACTACCTAGGCACGCCTCTTCCTTTCTCCCCCTGTGAGGGGCCATTCCCAATAATTTCCTGATTCGTGTTCATGCTTAGAATCCCCTACTTTAGTCTAAAGTCATCCTTCATCCGTTTCGTCTGGACCCTTGCTTGTGAGACCGACTCCACCCGATTGCGTCTTAATTTTGAAGGTGAGCTTTTTTTCAAGATATACCAATCGTTCATTTTACTAGAATTACTCCTACTCTGTTCGGAAGTTCGTCTATATCTTGAGAAATAAGGGCTATTCTAACTCTGACCTCTCTGGCCGAGTGGGCCTGATCAATGTCACTTGTTTTAGTTTAAGCTTCATTCTAGTTATCAGTCATTATTTTACGTTCTAAATGGAATATACGCTTTCCTTAGATCCTAGCAAAGGCTGTCCCTCCAGAGTTTTAAATTAAAATTAACTTGGTGGTGAGTGGAGGGTTAAAATATGTGGGCGGCTTCACAGGCAGGGTGCGCCCGACATAAATGGTAATAGTAAGAAAAATTCATTGGAATTATTGATTTATGAACGCAATTATTCAGGATATGAGAACGGAATGGGACTCCAGGAATAAAAGGAACGGAAAAGTAGTGGATATTTAGTATTTACCAAGAGGATACCATTGCTAGTCTATGGCGTCGACAATGGGCAAGAGTACCCTCTTTACAAATGCCCCAGCTTTTAGTGGTTTCGTCTCCACTTCAAACCCCTTACAGCTTTTATAAATGTTTTATACTCTCCATTTCAATGGGGAATTCTGCATATTCTTCGTTGAAAAAAAAAGACGTACATGAAATTTAATCGTTTACAAGGAAAAAAAAAAGGGTTTTGAAATTATTGACTTCAATTATGCTTTCATAATGGTTGGAGAGTATAATAGTATATTTTTCTGCAAGAGTAAAGAGTATTTACAGTACTCCCGATGCAACAAGGATTCAACTAATTTTCAACTCGATTTACCATTTTTATTGTTTGAATATTCTAACAGTTATTCGCAAATAATAATGTCACGAATACAGACTAAAGTTCATTTATTCTTATTTATGTATGTATTTGAATTTTAGAGATAATAATGTCCATTTGTAAACGATAAAAGACAGCACGAATTGTAACGGAGTTGAAAAAGTGAAATATACATATTTCCTTCGTTATGCTTCGTTTCGTATTGTATGCTTCGTTGTTTTTGTATTTAGTAGAACATAATTTGCAAGTTTTTGCACGGTTAATAATGAAATAGAAGCGTTCACAAATTTTGCATCTCTAAAAGCGAATTTTGTTCCATCCCCAACCCCCGACTACCCCCAGCATTTTCCTGTTAAAAAATGTATTTAAACATATTACAAATATAGTTTATAGTCCAAGTTTTGAAGATAATGGGCATTCAATATATTTTTAAACATATATTTTTTATTTTAGCCATTTCTATTCTAAAGTGACCCTAAAGGAATTAATTTGCCACACGTCCCGTGCATCCATTTGTACAAAATGAGCTTGATACATAATAACAATGTTTTTTAATACAATGATTAAATTATTTACAACAGAAAATAAAACAAATGTAGGTTTCAATGATGATTTAAATAATTAAATTAACAGTAGTGGAGTTATGAACATTTCATACAGTTATTAATTTATTCAGCATATTTTATTGAATTGTGTATTGTATTTATAAAATAGATTTTTTTCCCTCAACAGCCCAATTGTTTTTTGGCTGTTTTAGTTCCATTTTAAATTATTTTCTTTTGTCCGTTAGTAGTCTATAGTCATAGAGCAAGTGTATGTAAGTCTGTTCATTAGTAAAGTAAAAAATTGGTAGATCTGTTAGGCCAAAACGATTAGAATAAGAGTTTGTTGTTCCGTTTCCTGTTAATAATTGTGTCAGTCTTTTAACAGTCTTTTGGTGTTAGTTTTTGCCCTAAATACTCTTTAATGTCGGAAATTAACAATTTTAGGTGTTATCCTTTCTTAGTCGAATACCACTTCTGTTGTCATTTATTAACTGTGTTTTCAAGGCTTCAAGATTTTGTTCTATAATGTGTATATACAATATGATATATATATATATATATATATATATATATATACATGTACATATGTACTCCTCACACTGTTTTCAGTCTACTAAGCTCACACTGCAAGAATAATAAATGCAGGGCGGACTCACTGTTAAAAAGAAAGAACTTCTGAGGAGTGATGTTTGAACTAACCTGAAAGAAAAAATTATAGCTCTCCTCAGTTTTGTCGTCCATTTTTTTTCGTTTTAGACATGGGGTCTTGTAATTCGCTGGAGGCAGGCCTCAGAATCGCCGAGCTTTGCCAATACGGAATGTTGGGGTAAAATATTCAATATTTATAACAGTCGATATGACTCAACAAGCAGAATCTTCGTTTTCGTGAATAATTAAACATGTTTTCAGGTGCTTGAGCAATACAAAAGAGCCCAAACGGATTCAAACCCCTCCAGATCTTCAGGAAGCCATTCAACTTCACTTAAAATTATAAAATTAGGCTGATGTAGTAGATTAAGTTAAAATATTAGCCAAAAGATGAGAAACACCGTCATTCTGTGTAAAGAAAAATGTGAGCATTACAAGAAAGTACAGAAAGATAAGTAAGTGAAAATGATCATATTCTACAATAAAAGAACAGCTTGTGGTTATGAATGTAACCTTGTTGAAATAATGTAACCCGTCAGAGTGTCCAGGTCTCTCAAGGACTGTAGAGTAACTAAGTAATTATATCTTAACATCAAATGTGCTCCATGAGAGCGGATATGTTCTACAGAAAACTAGCCCCTGCATTTGGGATGAATATGCCCCATGAAATAGGAAATGTCATGTAAGCCTTTTCTTTACACTGACTTTTACACGCCCTTTCAAGCCAACAGCTCTACAGCACTGACCTATTCTAACACAGAGACGTACATATCATATACACTGCAGTGTTATTTGATGTCAGCTCCATATCTCGACACTTAGCTATATGTGACCGGGAGGTATCTCTATGATTAGTACTAAAAATACTTTTAAATATTAATAAAGAAAGAAAACAACAGCATGAAATGAAAAAGTCCGTCACGCAGGGGCTGCGTAAACTAAGCAGATTTCCCATGCGAAGTTTTACAATACAAAAATCGGCATACGGGTAACACAACACCACCATGATTAAATAAAAACGGTAATGAGAAATCTTTCAGTTCATTAAAATAAATTCCCAACTGAAACGGCTTCTGAATTGTAAGAATAATTTATATTTTAATAACTCAAATTTTGTAGTCCAAGAACTAAAGAAGGGGGGGGGCGGCGGATGAACAGAACGTATTTGCATGAATCTCACAAAGTAAGGAAGGTAAGGCAAGGTTAGAAACCACACGTAAGGTTAGAAGAAGCTTCCACCTGAGCCGAGTAATTACGGAAACGGCCGACCTAATCCGAACTATACCCGACCACAGACTTCATAAAAATGCAAATATCTCGGTTAATATTCAAGATAGAGAATAAATGTATATAACAATATTTATAGTACATTTAATTTGCAATAAGATTGGTTCTATACAATTTTTCGATCCGATGCATAATAACGGAGATATTTTGAATTTTCGAAAATCCCCCCTCCCTCTAGTCCAATTTCAGCCATTTACGACCTTGATCTGTCTTTTTACGTAAAACGGTTAAATATCGAGTTTCGTAACGATCAAACAAAAATGTTGACCGCTAGAGCGGTAACAGACAAATATATATATATATAATTTTGAACGGACCTCATTTTCGTCATCTCCTGGGTAGGATCGATGGACATTTGAAGAATTTTTTCGAATCGCGTCATGAGTACGGCCTCAATAGCTGATTTCCCTTGAGGGAAATCTGCTAAAAATCAAAGGTCCATCTGACAGATTTCCCGCCTGCTAGTGTAACACTTGTTATCTTATCACATCACATATGGAGGTGGGGGGGGAGGACCTCAGAAGGTAGAATACAAGAAAGTACGAATAACTCCTTTTATATTTGAGTTACGAAATAATGCTTAGGACAACAATTGT
Organism: Riptortus pedestris; assembly: GCA_019009955.1. Classification (NCBI taxonomy): domain Eukaryota; kingdom Metazoa; phylum Arthropoda; class Insecta; order Hemiptera; family Alydidae; genus Riptortus; species Riptortus pedestris. The sequence goes on along the minus strand of CM032232.1, from coordinate 40,874,504 downwards.
AGACCATAAATAGTTTAACAAAGTTGGGTCTATAAAATTTTACGATACGAGTCATTAGCACGGAGATATTTCGAAATTTCGAATACCCCCCCTCTAATCCACTTTTCGAATTTTTTTTTCAAATGTCCATCGATCCTACCTAGGAGATGACGAAAATAAGGTCCGTTCAAAACTGAATATATACATATATATATATATATATATATATATATGTGTGTGTGTGTGTGTGTGTGTGTGTGTGTGTGTGTGTGTGTGTGTGTGTGTGTATGTGTTTCCGCCCTAGCGGTCGCAATTATATTTTAATCTATTTAGTCGTTTTATGTATAAAGATAGAAGATCAAGTTCGGTTCAAATCGAACCACGAAGGGGGGGGGGTTTAAAGGGGAGGAATTTCGAAATATCTCTATTACTATACGTCGAAACGAAAAATAGAATAAAGCAATTTTATTGCAAATCAAATTTACTATAAATATTGTACTGTGCATATTTAATACGTATTATTAATAATAAGCTGTTATATGATGAACTACTTCATTACAAGGTTAAATACCTAATATTGTTATCAACAAAGCTTTATAATACGAGATAGAAACAAATATGTTGAAATATATCTGAATATAACATATTAATTTAATTGAAAATTATTTACTATAGCTAGTGGAGAAAATTTGAAATGAATCAGAATAATTTCTATCTCAATCACTCAGATTTTCATAATCCAAGAACTGGGGAGGGTCTACATCCCTCGTTCTTGAATTACGATAATATTAGTGATTGAGATAGAAATTATTCTGATTCATTTCAAATTTTCTCCACTAGCTATAGTAAATAAAGTTCAATTAAATTAATATGTTATATTCAGATATATTTCATTAATTGTTCATCATTCCGGTCTAAAATAATTCTATATATTCAGCGCTGCGAAGTTGGCTGCCCTGTTTATTTACAATTCAGACGCTTTCCGTTGTAGATATTATTAACTTGTAAATTGACTGAATGATTTCTTATTACTGATTGTATTTATTCCCTTAACATTCACTGTGGTGTTACTAGTATGTAGATTTATCGCTTGTAAACCTTCCCGTGGGAAATCTGCTTTGTTTACGCAGCCCCTGCGTGATTGACCTTTTTGATACATGAGCTATGAATGATAGGTGTACAAGAGAAAAAGTTCGTCACGCAGGGGCTGCGTAAACTAAGCAGATTTCCCACATAAAGTTTTACAATAGAGAAATCTGCCTAATAATAACAGTAGTAGTAAGGGCTCTCTAAACCTATTCACAAGGGAGGAATAGTTACGGACACGGCCGCACTAGCTCTCGGCGGAAAGTCCGGAACATAGCCGACTCCTACCCACCACACACAGAATACAAATGGATAATATTGATTCTTTACAATTTTTCGATCCGACACATAATAACAGAGATATTTCGAATTTTTCAAAAATCCTCCCCTTTACCCCCCCCTTCCCACTGGTCCGATTTCAGCCATTAACAAACTTGATATTTTTTTTTGCATAAAACGATTAAATATGTATTTTGGTAACGATCAAACAAAAATTGCGACCGCTAGAGCGTTAACAGACAAATGTATATATATATATATATATATATATATATATATATATATATATAGATATATATGTATGTATATGTATAGTATATACATATATATAGTTTTGAACGGATCTCATTTTCTTCATCTCCTGGATAGGATAGATGGACATTTGAGGAATTTTTTCAAAACTCTTTCATGAGTACGACCTCAATAGCTGATTTCCCTTAAGGAAAATATGCTAAAATCAACTATTTCACTAGGGTTGTATAATTATAATGACGGAATACGCAATCATCACGAAATTTGGACAGGCCATTGTATTTGTATAAATAACTTTAATGAGCACAGATACTGGAAACGTGTGAATCGTTTAATTGGAGCAATAAAGACTTAAATTCGACGCAGGTTGATCGAAATTGAATTTGAGTGCTCATTAGAACTATGGTCAGGCTGGGTAAACTGGATGCGTATGAGTTAGTTACCACAATGATGGCCATGTTAGTCAAAGGGTTAATTGAACGCCTAAACACTTCAGTTAATTGCCCACTATACTCCAATTAACATTGAATCCTTCATTTACTTGATCAAACCCTACAATATTTACCCGGGCCGGGAGCTGTTTCCTATTCCCCGAATTCACTACAAGAGGCACACACTCATATACGATCAAATTATATGATATAGTTAAAAACCCAGTTAATTAATTTAATCGCTAATTAATTACTGTTTCAAGTTGATAGTAGTAAGCTGTAATTATCACTATGAGGGCAGCATCAAAGCAGGACATTTTTTCCGAACTTATATAATTTATGACAGCTGGAACTACCAAGCATTAACACTCCAATACACACGGGTCATCTCACGAATGACCAGTTCTATTTTTCGTCATAAGTTTGATGGAGGGAATGGAGCCTGCCCCCCCCCCCCTCGCCCTAGTATTCCTCAGTTGAACTCATCAGAGATCAGTTGATTATGCGAGTGCAGCTCAGCAATTTGCCACGCTCCATGATCTCACGTCTTCGAGAACTCCTTCCCAATGATCAAATGCCACCACAAGCTTCAAGCAACTCAGCAGCTACTAATGCTGGTGGATGCCAGTGCTGCGGATTTAGCTTGGAAAATAAAACAAAACGATACACCAAATATTCTTGCAAGGAATGTGGCCAATATTTATGTCTGCAACACTGTGCCTTTGCTTGTGCTGATGGATGTAACGTGGGTGTGGGTAATGAAAGTGATTCAGAGTGAAATTTAAGTTTAATTTAAGTGAAGAAAGTGAATTGCCTTCTTAATTAGTAATAAGTATAAATTAAAAAATAATTTGAAGTTGGAAATTAAATGCTTTTAAATGTTTCTTAACATTGTAAGAATTTATTTTAACAAAATAAATTGAAATGTGAATGAATTATTGGTGGAAATAATCAATATATTTTAAAATTTAAATATAATAATAATTACATTCCTTGTTTATAACCTGCACTTGTTTATAACTGCACTACTTCATAATCATCACTAGTTCTTTTATAACTATGCTTATAACCTTTCACAACCATGCTTATAACCTACCAACAACATACCATAATCTTCACATCCTAATTTTGTTCATATTCTGGTTAGATCTGATCATGTATTACACGATTACAGAAAAAATTTAATATTACACTCGTGACGAAAGTACGTAGAATTTACAACTCTCGTGAAATTACCACACTCGCTTCGCTCGTGTGGTAAAACGTTTCACTCGAGTTATAATATGATCTACTTTCGTCACTTGTATAATAAATAACTATTAATAATCGCTTGATGTTTATCTCTTTTCATGACTATTTGCTATAGATTATTTAATTAACTCCACAGAATTTCGTCTATACGGGAATAGCAACAACCTGCTTTAGGAATAAAATGATTTTAATGTCAAGGAGTTCTTTGTATTCTGTTCTATTGGATTTAAGTCTAGTGACTCATTTGAAACGACACGAATATAGTTAACACTTTTACCGAAACACCGGCCTGAGAAGCCGGCAGAGATTTTTATATTTCATGTATTGGTAGACCTGCTTGTACTGGTGGGCTCTCCACCTCATTAGCTGTGAGTCTTTCCTTCCTCTACACACAGAAAGTGTTTTGGATTAATTTGTCAACGCCATTCGACCTTGACTAGCAATAGCTCGTTTTACTCTGGTCTCGTGTACCTATTGTTTCGGTTAACATCCTACGTATTGCTGGTCTAAGATATGGGGTGATTCGGTTAACGTGTGCCGTGATGTTGTGTACCTTTCATTACAGCTTGTAACACTGTTTGATCGTATTCTTTTAGTGTGTGTTTTACATAGTATATGATTGGCTATGGAGCCTTCCACGAGCCATGGACCAATAAAACGCACATCGTTACTATCTACATATCGTACGGATGATAGTGATTTCAATGAAAGGATTAAAAATGACAATAATAGATTAAATGTGATACAAGTTATTCAAACAATAAATAAAAATAATGAATTTGTTGATGGGGAATTACTATTAACCCTTCCAGGCCTGTGCGACCGGATGATTCGGTTTACGTCACGGAATTCATGATTCGGTAAGAGTGTTAACTGATTGGGCAGTACCTCATGTTTCTTGATTTGCTTGTCCTTCCTCTCTTCTAATATGATTGACCACGGAATTATAAATATGTAATATTTAAACATCAGTTATCTACTACTTTCTGTTCTTTGCTTAAATATAATGGCATACAAAATGTGTCATGAGTGTGTCTGCACCACTTTGATATTTACTGTCACGAAGAACACACGAAAAACACTCTTGAACTGTAGTTGTCAGATCGTGCTTCTCAGAATTTGGATGTCCTTCTTTTCGATTAATGTAACTGCTAGAGAGGGCATATCTCTGAAGGCGTCCAGTTGGCTGTAGGATCTATGATCGAAGTCAATCTTCTGCCTCTTGCACAATAGAACTGCTCAACTGTAAATGAATACGCTCTAATGTTAGTACCGAACTGTGCAATGTGCATTGCTGCAGGATGTACCTGGAATGAACCTGTCGGACTCAGCGACTCAAGTAAACCTGTTAGCCTGTTCCTTTGAGTCAGTTCTCGTTCGTTTGCTGTAAAGACATATCAATCTATCTACTCATTTAAGGTGGTCTTATAAATCAGATACATAAAGTTTATAAATTCGAATGGTTGATTACACCTAGATACGGAAATGTGTGACTAAATATTTCGACTCGAATGTAATTTAATATTTCCTCGAAAAGTAGAATTAAAATCGTGATAGTTGGCGTAATAAAAATCATTCATTACTCGAATGAATGAAAAAAAAAATAAAAAAAAAAAAAAAAAAGTTCACATCACTACCAAACATGACAAAAACAATGAATGCTTGAACGCAAGGGTGGAATTGGTCAACAACCTCTGGGAAGCCTGGAAAAAAATAATTCCTGAAAGACATAACCCTGTATGTTGCCTTTAAAATAAAATTAGTTTGGTAGAGCAAGGGGGACGACTGAATCTGTGATTTAGAAGGCAAACAGGCCCAAAAGTGTGTTAAGAAGTTACCAGTTGCTTTCAGTTTAATGGAATACCGTGCTCCAGAAAAAAATTAGACAAGAGATTAGAAGTATTTGTTAATATATACAAAAGGTCATAAAACTAAAAGATTTAATAACCTTTAGTACTTGAGGGAATTGATCTATCACTCATTTTTATTTTCTGCTGGTGGTGAGGGTGATGAATCTGATAGTGAATCAGGTTATTCAGAACACATTGTGTCTCCGCACAATTTATGTTTAAAAACTCTTAGCGCTTTCAGGATTTTACATTCCCATCATCAGAGCTACAGACAATAAAGCACAATAAATTAGTAATTTGGTCTAAAACTATTTAAAAACCCTTTTTAAAAAAGTACATAGCTGTTCATTCATATAAATAACAGTCAATTAGACTATCAAAGTTGAAACAATAAAATGTTTCAAGATCAACACATTTATAATTAAAATCTATATATATATATATATATATATATATAAAATTGTAACCTCTGTCTGTACATTGTTTTTTTTTGCGAATTTTCACGATAACTTTTCGTTTCACATGTCATAGACACAATTACTGCATTTTGTTTCTTTCGTGTGTGTTTGTTTATTTGTTTGTTACCTTTTCACGCATAAACGGCTGAACCGAATTTTATGAAACTTAGTATGTATATTACTACTAACCCAACTTAGACTTTAGACTATATTAATATCCTCTGAGACGAGCAGGAGTAGGGGTTATAAGGGAAGCCAGAAATTAAAAATTGCGATATTTCGTTTCCTATTGGTTTTTCGGCAAATATGAACATTACAAAAGTTGTTTATTTTGTTATTTAGAGTAACTTTTGTTATATACACTTTTTTCGTATACTGAATTATAAACGAGATATACGCTAAAACCTATAGCGGAAATGAACAATTTTATTTGAGACAAAAGACCCAACCGAAATAAATAAAACACGATATGTGTATTAGCACTAACGCTTTCATTATAATAAGCCATACCAACATTTCTAGGGACGGGCAGGAGTGGGGGTTTTAAGGAAGACCTGAATTTAAAATAGCGGTATTTCGTTTTTTAAATATGAACATAACAAAAGTTGTTTATTTTGTTATTTAGAGTAACGTTTGTGATATTCATTTTTGTTTTTTAACAAAGTATAAACGAGATATACACTATAAACTAAAGCGGGAGTCAACTATTTTATTGGGCGCTAACGATTGAACCGAACTTAACAAAACTCGGTATGTCAATTAGCATTAATTCTTCCATGATTATAAGCTATATTAAAATGTTTAGGTTTAACGGGAGTGGGGGTAAATAGGGAGGCCTGAAATAAAAATTCGCGATATTTCATTGTCTATTTGTTTTTCGACAGACATGCACATAACAAAAGTTGTTTACTTTGTTATTTAGATTAACTTTTGTTTTATACATTTCTCCAGGAACAATGTGTGGAGAGAGTAATTTGCGTAGAAATATTGATATGCTCAACAATTCATTCCTATTTGAACTATCAGGTACCTAACCTGGAAAAATTAATTCAAATCAATGTTAATATTTTGTCCTTAATAGCTGAATTCTATGCATAATGCACAGGAGACGGGAAAGATGACAATTTGGAGGACAGTGAAGACTTACATAAAAAAATAATTTTATTATTAACAAATGCCAACAACGGGTATTAACCCTAAACACTGGGACGGGTAAATGTCAAAATATTGTGCAAAGTAAAGCCTTGCCAAAAAAATACCATCACCATTCAGCCTCAAATCAATTCCCGGGTGAAGCCGGGTATCTGAGGTAGTAGAATATATTAACATTTACTTTCACATTATCTTAACATTATAATTAAATTTACTGTCCCAGCGAAGGACGTGCCAAGAGAGATATTACTGGCTGAACTCTGCCGATGCATAATTTTAATGTTTTTTGTTGTTGAAACATTTTATTGTCGGTTACATTGATAGTTTTATTAACTGTTTCTTATATAGTTATTTACATTTTTAAGGATATTATAAAATAGTTTTAGACCAAATTCCTTATTTATTGCGCTATATTGTTTGTAGCTATGATGTAGGAAATGTAAATTCCTGAAAGCACTAAGCACTTTTAATAATAAATTTTGAGGAAACACAAAACTGTATTATGAATAACCAGGCCTATCACTTAATTCTAATTAATTAATCATTTATTTAGTTTCAGCATTAGTAAATCTGTCATACCAAATATACCCTACGAAAACCAAACCTACGAACTCCTTTAATACTTAATTTAACGTAATTAATATAGTACGAATCATAGTAATCCAAAAAAGTCCAATTATTTGATCAGAAGTATAATCAAAAAGGAGACAATATGCAATTCGAAAATGTACTTCTGTGCATTTTATTATGAACAGGAAAAAACTTTAAAATAATCCTGACAGTGAGTGTGATGCTTGCATTTTTACATTTCCATCTCCATTTTAAGTCATCCAGTAGAATACTTGGTGCAGGTTGCGGCTGACAAGGCTTCAGATGAAGTTGGGAGTTTGGCTTAGGATTATAGCAAAGGTCTGAGGTTTGCTTAACTCCTGGATTCCACGGATCCCTCGACGAAATTGTTTCTAAACCAAATAGTTCAAGACTCTATACGCAAAGCCAAGTTTATTCTCTGCCAAAGGGGCAGTGTAGCTATTTTTTTATTTTTAGGTTTTTAGTTTTCGAAACTTCAAAGGGTCTGCAGAGTTCCCTTCAGGTACGCTCTAGCCGTCGTCATTTTTGATTGAACGTTTCAAAACTCTATGTTTAAGTGATCAAATTCATATTTTCATTTATTGACGTCCACTTTTTGCTACTATGGCTGCTTATTGGGACGGGTTATATACAAGTTACCACCCTTTTCAGACGAGGGTGAGACTAAGGATTTGAGTTCATCACTAAATAATTGCAAAATCAATTCTCTACAATTGATCTATTCATTTTTCCCACAACTCAAATATTAACCTTTAGAAACCCTACTTCTACTCATTTAACCTTCGTTGACCCCAATTTAACACGTGAAGTCTGATTTCATGTTTCATGTCATGAATTGTTCTTACGGGCCAGAAGGAAGGGGTTAAGACAAGTTACATTGACTAATGTATGTTTAAGAGGCCTTATCTGAGTAATTTATTTTACAGTGAAATGTCAGGACTTTATAATTTTAATCAATTAATTTAAACGTTATTTGAAAAGACTATAAATTATTATTTTATAAAATCGTATGCTTCAGACATGTTTATTAACTATTTAAAATTAAGGTTTGGTTTCTGACCCTTATCTCAGTTAAGGATTATATATACTTTAATTAATTTATTTCTATATTAAGAATAATTAACTTATTTATTTTCCATGTCTAAATATATATATTCCTCCTGTATGATATTAAATACGTGTCGTATACTACAGTACCCGGCTTGCATTTTTCAGGAGTTACGTGGGTTAGGAATGATTTGTTATTATCCTCTAACCAGTTACAATACGAGATAAAAGCAGAAGAGAACATGAGATGGGGTAATAAGCATGACACTTGAAGGAAATATACTTAGTACGCATAGCATGTATATATAGCAGTATCTGCGAGACGGACATGAATTCGTATTCACATTGCAAACAATAATAAAATGCTAGGGTATTTTTATTAAACTATAGTACAAAACATTTGTTGAAAAATCTGATCTTATTACATACATTTATGGTATGGTGGGAGGGGGTAAATTAATGAAGCATAAGATTCAGTATGTTTTCTCTATGTAGCTTCCGAAATGTAGACATAAAAGGATAATATGATGAAGCCAACATTCTTTTCGAGCAACATATCTACAATATTGTTAAGTAGGGGCGGGAAATTCAATCGTCCCTATATCAGAAATTCCTGAGGTTAAAAATTCAAATGCTTTCAAATATAGATAGTATTCGACGCTTGAACGTGACTATTAGTAACGATTATTTAGTAGCAATGTACAAGGTATATTATACTATAAGCATATAAGTTAAATTTCGTTAATTTACCTCAACATATTGAACTTATACGAAGACGGTCGAGTCAGTGAATAGACAGAGACAATGTTCAAACGATAAAATACGAGATAGAACGGTACCAAAGTCTTTTAGATCCCGAGAGAATAGTTGATTTATTGGTTTTATAAAGATTGTTTGAGTTTTGATCATTTTATACACTATCTTGGCAACTACTAATGACACCACAACAGCCAAATAATTAATTGATCTGAAGATGAAGAAGTATTTGATCCTCTCCAAGAACTTACCTGCTTGAGAATATTTCACTTAGCGTAAATTCACTTTTGGAGATTTCCATCCGTCGATGAAGGCATTGGAAATGGCCGAACCTACACTTTATCTTGGGAAGAGTTAAATTCTAGGAAGCCGAGGATTTGATATTCATTCAAGCCAGAAAGCCTTTGACTTGGAACTTTGATCATCAACCCTAATCCTAATTGACCTATTATTTGCCAGCCATTGGTGCGAGTTGAACGATTTCTCGTTCTTGGATCATTCTTGCGAAATGGTTTATAGTCAAACTGGATCTCCTTATCAAACGTTCGATAGTTTATAGCAAGAGCGGAAAATAGAATTTCGAAATCGGTATATACCCCACATTTTGATTTTGTAAGTGTGGAGCAGTGATTTGTGCTTAGATATAGAACAGAGTGCTGTAATGAGAGCGAGCGAGCGGGGGCAAAGACATGCAGACTGCTGACAATGCGCTTCTGGAAATGGGAGCGTATTGTATTGCTAGCTTTGAGAGAGTGAAGAGTTTTTATAATATGCTAATGCATCAGCTCTGTCTGCTTGCCTTGGCCCTCAGTGGTATGTGTGTTGTAATGTAATTAGTGTTGTCTTAATATATCTTGTAAGTCGTAGTATAGGTATATATAACGTAGATACATGATATTTGAGAAGTTAGCCTAAATGTATTTATTTTATAAATATATGTTTTGCACGAACCAGCCGTGTGTGTGCCATTCCCGATTAGCCAACATGACAGTCAGTTATTTTGTCTCACATCTTAAAGAAGTGCTTTTATAATATTCAGAATGTATGTTCAGGAAAATAACTACTTGGCTAGATTTTATTTCAATTATATATGTAATTCAATGACCCTAGTCATGTCCAATTTATATAATACCTTACTAACGAAAAATAAATTATTTCCTGATTTTTATGGATCATTTAGTTTTTTTTTTAGTTTTGAGTTTCTGAGGGGTCTATTATTCTGTTGAAATTACACACCAATAATTAGAGTGGGTACTTACGTATTGCAGTACGTTGTTCATAACGTTGAGACGTTACTATCCACACCCCATTCATCAGTAGCTTCGACGTATTGACTCATACTCCTTTGTGGGAGTAATCCGTTCTAATTAAGGTTCTAGTATGACAACGGAAAGGCAATTACAACCCGTCCACCCCCGTGTACATTGACAGATTCTCATTTCAATCCCAGCATCCCCCTGAATGCAGTATTTGTTTGCCGGCAGACTTATTGATCTTTTGAGTCCCGGGCAGCAGTGTAAACAGGCTGACGATTTAAATTCCCAGTAAAACGTGTGGTGAGGGAAACAGCTGCGGTGTTGGTGAAAACAAGGGCCGATCCGGACTGGGCTAGTGGTAAACAGACACTCTTGGAGGCCTGTTTGAACAAGGCCGTTTGGAGGGCTGGATGTTTGGAGGGCTTTGGATGTTTGCATGCCCCTCAACCCCCCACGGGCTTGGAGTGCCGTCTGCACTCAATCCGTGCACTAGTTACTCCCATACACATCGGCTTCATAGCAGCATCTATGCCTGCCCGCTCCCCAAGGAGATAGTGTCAGACCACTGTCCAAATTTGCATTCACTGTGGACACTGTTCACATTGCAGTGAAGTTTGCTTTGACACGAACTATGTTCACTTTCCCTGGCTTCAAGTACCTCCTTGATTAATAGCTTCCTGTACACTATCCCAGTACCAACAACCATATCAATGCACTCAGGTACAAGCAACATATGAGCATTGATTCGTGTGATCTACCTTCCGTGCCAAGTTCATTGCTAACCTCTTACATCCTTAATAAAACATATATTGTCCCCATGCTCATATCATTCATCACCATTCAATCATTTTAGCTATGGTTGAGTTGCTATAAACAGTTTGTTCGGTAGCACCAAGCAAATACCAAGAAAACCTTCAGATTGCTCATTCGACTATTCTTCCACTCACCTTTTCTGTTCGCTTAGACAGTGACAGAGCGTAGCCCTAAGAGAAAAATACTTTTGCAGCAAAAGAGGAAATACGTATGGCCAAAATGCACAATTTACGTTCATAATAACAATCTAAGAAACGGAAGTCTGAAAAACGATGGCATCTATGAGAAATGCTAAAAATAGAATAGGAACAGCCTAGATCGATATTAAGGTACTCAGTAGTGACCAATATGAATTGTAAATCCTGTGATGGTCCTGAGTTGCAATTATGACATCTAGATGGCGAAATAGGTGTTAATAAACTTTCACCTTAATTCCTCATGGTAATTTCAGTGAATGTTATTTAGAATATACTATTATAAGTGCAGGAAGGGATTTTCTTCCTCTCTCGTAGGACGTTTATGCATGTCTTAAGAGAGCTAACATTAAATAGTTTTGAAAATCTGAAACAAAATAGGCTGCAAAACCAAAAGGGAAAATTATTTACTCTTTTATAATAAGATCAATTTCCTGTAAAAGACAAAGTTATCAGAGGGGAGTTCAAAAACCATATTGATAACACTAAATTCTGAGGAACAGGAGCACAGAATGCTTGAGAAAGCGTAAGGCCAAGCATTTATTTCAGGCTAAAAAGTGAAAATGAAATAGTAGTTATAACAAATAATTGCTTAAGTTGTCTCGTGATTATACTAACGTTTACTAGAAGACAGGAACATTTAACTAATGAACACTGCCATTTTAATTAATATAACATTAGTGATAGAAAAATGTAAATGTAAAACGAATACCCCTATCGTTATATAAAATTAAAAATGACTTACTATTTCTCTCTGTTTGAATTAAGTTTTCTAAATATTAATAGTAGTAGGAGAAAGTGGACCTTAATAAAAAAGAATTAGTATATGTCATTTAATAATTTAATTCCATTTAAATCATTCGACTACTATGATTAGTATTTAACAGATAATAATATTTCATTCCCCTTAATCATTACTGAAAGGAATTAAAAGGATAATTAGGCAATCAACGTGAGTTAAGACATAACATAATTGACTTGGTATACCTAGAGTCAGGAGTTCGATTCCCAATTACAATACGAATTAATGACGCGCTCTTTGAACAAAATCCTTGGTCCCGCGTCGTTGTCGAACACACTAATTTAATGTCATTACCCGGGGACTCAGATTAGCCGCGCGAGTAAAGGCGTTTGTCTTAATCTGACGTGGGAAACGAAGGGACGTGAGTTCGATTCTCATCTGGTGAAAAGGAAATTTATTTTGTCATTTTGTGACAAACCCACTAAATAAAACCCGTAGGCCCAAGATGGCTATAAGATGGAGATTACCTATAGATAACATGTACCAATTAGCTTGAATTAAATAATTTTATTTAATTCTGGACTGGTTCTTATATTAGTCAAGTTTATGAGTTTTAGCCTTGCTAAAGGAGTCTAATGATAAAGCAAGATATTAATTATTAAAAACATAGGACACATACGATTTTAATGAACACTTATTTTCGGGTGATTTAACTTCTTTGGTTTATTTTAAATAAAAAAAGAAATGTACTTACATAAATTCTCAGATACTTTAATTAATGAAACTTTTGTTGTAAATAGACAAATTAAAACGTGTAAAAATGTCCAATTAAGAATTTCTTGGAAGAAAATATAAATGCCAATACAAAGTTAAAAAAAGTCATAAAAAATACTTCTAAAACATTTATAATTACGTAATAATAAAATATTATATCACTTATTTCCTAGAATGGAAATAGATAATTATGTTCTCCACGCCATCAAGTGTTCTAAAAATATTCAGTTCCTTCATAATTCTAAAATATCCTTTTAAAAGGGCATTCTGCAGCTTCTCCTGTTTGTTTTTAGATCTAGACTTGAGGTAAGTAAAGTTACGGATTTAATTTTTTTGGTGAAGTAAATAAATGCATCGTTATCGTTCCGCCAGGGCCAGAAATATGCACATGAAATCAGTTCCAATGAGCCCCAAAATCCAAAAATTAAATAATTATTATATACATTGTATCAGTGTCTTATATGTCTTTACCAGTCTTTATATAATAAATTTGTATTTTAGTTGTTAAACAATATTGTAAAGTACCTACACTGTGTATTTTATTGCTGGAAGCAAAACAATTTCGTTATTTATTAAAATCGAATTTATACTATTACAACATGATGGGAAAAGTACGTACACATTATTAGGCTTTTCAATACATGTTGAAACTATGGATTTTATAATGAGTTCGTCACTAAATAATTCCTATTGCTCCGGCGACAATGGAACCAACAAGCCTAGGGCTTTAAAATGTTGCTCTTCCACTGTGCTGTCATAGTTAAGTGGGATGGGTTATCTACAGGTTACCACCCTTTATTAGCCAGGGTGGAACGAAGGATTTTATTTAATGAGTTTGTACTAAATTAATTCCTATTGCTCAGGCGGAAATCGCATATTACACTAATACACAACATAACTGAGCCACATCCGGAAAAGTTTCAAGTCGGCTCAGGTTAGCCAGGTGAGTTAAAGCGCTGAACTTAATCTCACATTGTAAAACTAGTGTGGCGAGTTCGTCTCCCGCCTGGGAAATAAGAATTTATTTAGTGACGGAATTCATTCAATACAATCCTTAGTCCCACCTTGGCTAGAAAAGGGTGGTTACCTGTAGATGACCCGTCTCAGTTAGCCTTAGTTGCAAAAAGTTGGCGTTAGTAAATCATTTTTAATTTAGCAGTTTCAAAACATAACCATTATCGAATAAGTATCCATATGGAAAAGTTACAATTTATTTAATTCAAGAATTTCCAAATTTTCTTATGTTTCACTTTCGTTCAAAGAATTTCACTTCATCAGATCTGTTGCTCCCATAAATTATCTTGTTCAACACCAATCAGACCCGATACCAGTCTGGATGTTCCTGAGGTACGCGAAAACAAGGATAACGCACAACAGATTTATGTGCAACAGTAAAAAATAGTTTAGTGCGCCGAAGCATGCAGCCCAAATGCAAGCGAACACCGCCCACTTATTTTCGATGTCGAAAAAACGATTACCAAACTGAAGAAAAGACCAAAAAGATATTACAAGGCTGTAGACATCGTATATGCTGGCAAAGTACACCCAAATGGCAATGGCAGACTGCTGCCGGAACCTGAGGCTTAAAATCAAATGTATTCCTAGATACACATTCAAAGCAGACCAAATGAGCCAAAGGTACAAATACTTCAGGACAGTTTCATTGATGCAACAAACAATTCCGTTCAGGGTAACCGTTGTTATGCCGAAGCAGATGTAATACCATCCAATATACTTAGTAACTCTGTTTACTGAGCAGATCTTGAAAATGTTATCAAATCCTTGTTCTTCGTCCATGGCAACGATCTTCTCCTCAGTATTTCTCGATTCATAAAACTTCAATAGTGTGACTTCTTTTCAAAAATGTAACAAGAATATCTCCTTACTAAATTTTGAAGATTGTAATTTCAGAGTGACGGAAATAAAATGTGTAACACCTGATAGTAATTTTATTTTGTCTTTTTATACGGATTGCCACCGTTTCACTTGTATTCTTTATTAATGGTCACTAATATGCTACTATTGCTGATTGGGAAGAGTTATCCACAAATTACAACCCTTTTCTAACAAGAATGGGAATAAGGATTTTCCCTGTCAGTAATAAAACAACGCGGTGAAAGTGTAGTTAAGTCCCCCTTGGCGGCTCACTTCAGAATGACGACCGCGGCCATTTTGTTTTTCTAATTTTATCTTTTTTAACACTTTAGACTTTAATGACCTCTTTAATAAAATTCCAAAATTCGCCATCGGTGGTTTACAGCGAGGGTGGGAATTTGTAATGTAACTTAATTTTTGTTAACTCACCTAAGATGTTTGATCCTTAGACTGCGGAGTGACCGCATTTAAAAATTTCCAAAATACGTCGTCGGTCATGGAATGATTATGCAGCTTTATCCACATGTGGTCGCTAAACCGGAAACGAATAGTAAGCACTAGCAAAAAGCAAGATTTCGGATAGTGACGAAACAAGATGGCGTAGGGGGGGGGGGGGGCTAATCTGCACTTCACCCAAACAACGCTTCAAGAGAAACCAAGTGAATGCGTTGGTTAACTCGCTTTGCAGTATCTCTCCTTTTAGTCTATCAAAGATCACACAGTAGGAGCAAGCAGACCTGCTATATTCTGTAATGGTATCTTTTCTGGGAAAATCCAAATTGTTTAGATGAATTGTTTCTTTAATAATTTCTAGATAAAATTTTAAAAAGTCCGTAAAAACACCTAAAGTACAGTTACAACTTTACTTTTTGCTAAACAACTCAATTTTTAAATAGCTAGGCAAAATATTTTGTTGCATTTTTCAAATGGCATTTTGGGGTATATCTTGAAAATGGAATGTTATTTATTTTTTTATATCCAACATCTGAGGTTATTGGCATAATGAAGATTAAAACATCGTTTAAACAATTACTCTCTCTCTCTCTCCCTCTCTCTCTCTCTCTGTCTTGCTCTCTCTCTCTCTCTCTCTCTCTCTCTCTCTCTCTCGCTCGCTCTCTCTCTCTCTCTCTCTCTCTCTCTCTCTCTCACTCTCTCTCTCTCTCTCTCTCTCTCTCTTCTCTCTCTCTCCCTCTTCCCAATTACCGGAATGTTACAATAAAATCTCCAAAGGGCACGTAAAATATATGTGTTAAAACTCATCTAACTAAAGAAGTGGCAACAAAAAAGGACTGTAACTAATAAAGGACAACATTTAAAGCTTTTCATTCCAAACATTAACACATATTTCAACAGCAAAAACATACAAACCGACTTTTATATTACACAATTAGTAACAGGACATGGTTCACTAAATTCTTACTACCAACGATTTAACATAAAAGACAACAATACTTGCCCCTGTGATTACTCAACTCCACAAACATGTCAACACTTAATATACGATTGCAGACTACTGACTAACGAACGACAAAAACTAAAACAAGACATTGAACAAAAAAAAGCAAATTTCCAAAGGAAGAAGACAAGTTATTTTTAAAGTATAATAATGCTTTTAAATTATTTGCAGAGCATGCTTTTGATAGAATTAATCGGTTGAATACTTATTATAGCTGATACAACTACAATACTTAAAATATTTATAGGATAATCATTATTTCTTTTCTCTTTTTCTTTTTAAGATTAATAATTTTCTCTTTATATGTTTTTACTTTACTTTTAACGTTGTTATTGTTAATTCTTTATATATATATATATATATATATATATATATATATATATATATATGTCATACTTTTAAATTATTTATGTATAAATTAATTGTAACACTCCAAATGCATGTGATATGCTAACTTGCATGGGACATGCAGAAACTACTGAACGGCCTTCTTATAGGGTTGCTATAGGAAGGAAACAAATATATATATATATATATATATATATATATATATATGCATGACCGTGGGAGAAATACTCCTCAAGTTATACTTAGTGGTTACAATTTTCGATAACAAGCTTAAAATTACTTACAATAAATGAAGTGAATATGAATGTGTAGTCAACAGGTGTCAAAAATATTAATAAAAAAAATCTTCATTTTTTTCTACTATTCTTAGCTATTTGAACGATGCATGTTAAAAAGGAATGCACAGGCTTTGAACTAGTAGTGTCACATATTTAATATAATGAGGCTAATAATATCTTCATGGATTCGTGAAAAACTGTTTGCTCTTGAAAATGATAAAATTGTAAGAATGAAATCATGCATCAAGATTGAAATAAAACATGAATTATCAATCATTTGAAACATTGCCTACTCCAACAGTGTCATATCTAATTATGTGTATCGATACATTAAATGGCCTGTGACAATTTTTAAAAAAATTCAATGTAACTTTCGTTGAATTTACATTGTTTACACTCGTCACGTGGATAACACGCTTCACTTAAAGTAAACATATGTAATAATAACCTATCTGAAGTGGACGGACGATTATAAATGACATAACATATGTAATAAAAATTATATTTTTATTTTTTTTAAGGATTATTTCAACAAATAACAATTTTTAACCTAGTTTCTTGCTGAGTGCTTCCTGGCTTCTATTTTCAGCGAGTTTACCAAGTATTTTCTCTTCTTCAGAACACTTGCTCTTCAGAAGTTCAAGACTCCACCCAGTAAGCTCCTATGCCGGTCTGCTGGTTCCTTGTGAACGAGTAAACCACGCACAAGCATAAAAGGTTGATTGGCATCAATATGAAATAGTTCACAGTGGCGAAGCACACAGACCAAAGGCAAGCGAAGTAAGCCCAACCTCCTTCGCCGTCAATGATAACTCTCACCAACTGGTAAACGGACCAAATCGAAATTCCCAAGACGTATACCTCGTGTAAACTGGCTACAACCAACCAAATGATCAAACTGTAAGTCTTTCGAAACTTGAGCACTGTGCATACCAGATGGCCCCCCAGGTATACAGTGACCAAAGACCAAATGAGCCAAGTGTATACGTACTTAAAAACGGTCCAACCGAAGAGACTGACTACTCCGTTCATTAGGGTGGACGGTACTCCGGCGCTTAAATAATACCAGCCGACACACCTGAAGACTCTGTTCACATTTATAACCTTAAAAATGTTCATAGGCCGTGCTTCGTCGTCCATGAGTTAATTTTTTGGAACAACCACAGTTTCAATTCAGCCTCGCACATCAACGCCCAAATGCTCGGGCTCCTTATGGTAACGGGAACAAACAAGAATCACTAAACATGAAATGTAAGTACGATTTCAAAGTTAATAAAACTTTTAACATATGACCGCATGCTTTCTTTCAAAATTTAATAGTAGTTAAGGTTAGCAACATGCGATAAAGCCTGAAATCTAAAAAAAAAAACAGTTCTTCTGAGACTGATTCAGCGTTAGCAGAAGAATGTAATGTCACTCATTCTAGAAAATGAATTGTCACTCATATTTGTGTTGTATATATGACCCAGTCACGCAGGGGCAGCTTAAAATAAGCATATTTCTCACTTGCTGTCATGATTTCAAGATTGGCTAAACCTCATTTTACGATACTAATATAATAACGAACGGGGCTCAGGTTAGCCATTTGAGTTTAAACGTTGGCTTTAATCCCACATGGTAAACCTTGAGTGGCGAGTTCGATTCCCGCCTGGGCAATAGGAATTTATTTATTGACGAACTCATTAAATAAAATCCTTCTTTAGAAAAGGGTAACCTGTAGGTAACCCGTCCCAATTAGTCATTGTTGCATAAAGTGAACGATAATAAATACACAAATAAAATATAATAACGAACATTCAAAGTATGGTCCCACCCCCTCCCCTATTTAAATATTCTTCCCTTTCCAATTTCGGTCAAATTTAGGCCGATGACAATAAAAAAAAACATTTACGACTGTTATAATAATACATATATAAGTATTAAATTGACCTGGACTCGTTTTCGATTTTTCTTAGGTCAATGGATGTATACGTATGTATACATAATGTATCAATTATACATTTTATACGAATATTAGTATTGGCTTAATTAAAACTAACCTTCTTACTTTAATACTTAAGGAAAGGTGGTAAGTCATCTGAGGAATGACATGCGCCCACTCTTGTAATGATGAGGAGCGTGTCTACTCCAGTGTTAACAGTCCCAATTCCTCAGATATCTTTGATAATAGAATATCTCCGAAGAAAAACTTTAAACGACGGTTGGTCAATCGATGCCCTATTATTTTTCCAATAAATTCTATACTCAACAGAAGAATAACAAAGTTTGTTTGAAAAAAAAAACTTCTTTTCATAGGTTCGTACCAATTAGGAGAGTAGCAAGCATTGATTGCGAAATATCATTGATAGCATATAAAGGCCTACGGGAAGCAGAATTTAATGAGTGTGCTTTAGCTGAAGTTTATACAATAGGCTTGGATATCCATGAAGGCTAATTGAAAAACTAGTTTCAAACTGTATTATACTCATATTGAAAGGCTTCGTGCCCGTTTGACAAAACAGGTTATATATTTTACAAAACTTGAAACCACATATATAGTGAAAGCTCAATATAATGGACAACTACAAAATAGAATCGTAGGTTGTAGATACGATATATAATTATTATTGGAGTAGTTAGTCCGATTGTTTGCAACTTCTTTCACTTTTTGTATTTCTTTCAGAAATGTTATGAATACATTAAAAATCTAAGGGTTGCAGGCAAAAACTCCACTAGTCAAAAAAAAAAATGAAAAATGAGTTTGAGGTGCTATAATGTAGTGTACAGTATTTCTCATATACTGACACAATCGAAATCGTCAAAAACACCTCTCGTCGGACTGTTTCGGGAGTTTAAAAAAGTCTGTCACGCAGGGGCTGCGTAAGCTAAGCTGATTTCCCACGTGAAGTTTTCACAAATTTCACTGGAGCCGAACAGTTACGAAAACGGCCGAACTAGATTTTGGCAGGAAACTCACTCTCGTCCGTTATCCTCCCACATTTAATAAAAATGCAAATATCTCGGTTAATATTCAAGATAGAGAATAAATGTATATAACAATATTCATAGTACATTTAATTTGCAATAATATTGATTTTATACAACTTTTCGTTCCGACGTTTAGTAACGGAGATATTTCGAATTTTCGAAAATCCTCCCCTCTAACCCCCTCTCTCACTATTCCGATGTTAGCCATTAACGAACTTGGTCTGTCTTTTCACATAAAACGTTTAGATATCGAGTTTGGTACCGATCAAACAAAACTTGTGACCACTAGAGCGTTAACAGACAAAGATATATATATATATATATATATATATATATATATATATATATATACTAGCTCAGATACCCGGCTTCGCCCGGGAATTCATTTGAGTTAGAATGGTGATGGAATTTTTTTGGCAAGGCTTTACTTTCACAATATTTGACATTTACCCGTCGCAGTGTTTAGGGTTAATACCTGTCGTTGCTGTGGATTTTTTATTAATCAAATTAATTTTTTATGCAAGACTTCACTGTCCCCTATATTTTCATATTTCTCGTCTCCTGTGCATTATCCATAGATTTGAATTATTAAGGACAAAATATTATAATAATATATTATAATTAGAATTAATTATTCCAGGTGAGGTACCTGGTAGTTTATATTGAAAAGAATTGTTGAGGAAATTCTTTCTAAATAACAAAATAAACAACTTTTGGTAAGTGCATATTTGCCGAAACCCCAATAGGAAACGAAATATCACTATTTTTAATTTCAGGTCTTTCTTATAACCCCCACTCCTTCCCGTCCCTAGAAATGTTAGTATGGCTTATTATAAGGAAGGCGTTAGTGCTAATACACATACCGAGTTTTATTTATTTCGGTTGGGTCTTTTGTCCCAAATAAAATTGTTCACTTCCGCTACAGGTTTTAGCGTATATCTCGTTTATAATTCGGTATACGAAAAAAGTGTTTATAACAAAAGTTACTCTAAATAACAAAATAAACAACTTTTGATATGTTCATATTTGCAGAAAAACCAATAGGAAACGAAATATCGCTATTTTTAATTTCAGGCTTCCCTTATAACCCCCACTCCTTTTCGTCTCAGAGGATGTTAATATAGCCTAATGTCTAAGTTGGCTTAGTAGTAATATACATACCAAGTTTCATAAAATTTGGTTCAGCCGTTTATGCGTGAAAAGGTAACAAACAAACAAATAAACAAACAAACAGACACCAAAGAAACAAAATGCAGTTATGGTGTCTGTGACATGTGAAACGAAAAGTTATCGTGAAATTTCGCGAAAAAAATCAATGTACAGACAGAGGTTACAATTTTATATATATATATATATATATATATATATATATATATATATATATATATATAGATATAATTTTGAACGAACCTCATTTTCGTCATCTCCAGGGTAGGATCGATGGACATTTGAAGGAATTTTTCAAAAATCGCGTCATGAGTACGACGTCAATAGCTTATTTCCCTTAAGGGAAATCTGCTAATACACCGATTCTTCAAAAACCAAACTAGTCAGTTACGCTTTGACTAAGGACGTTCTACAACTTGCTGACCTCCTGGAACATCCTGGAAGCAAGGAGTTTTACACGAGACTGTTCGTCCCAGCTGCAGCAGCCGACTCACCTTGTCTTGACTACCAAACTGACAACCATGACAATAGTGATGGATCTGAAGATTGATTTCCCCAAAGTTATTGTACACGTCATTCAGCATTGTGCTTCATCATTTTTCTTAAATTGTTCATTTCCCTTCTTACAATTAATAAATCAAACAAACAAGTAGCTCAATATTCCGAATACTATTTCCTCTACCTGACCATGTTATCTATATGATATTTGAGTTATAGGTTTTTGTTGAATTCCACCAAAAACCCCATTAGTCCAGAACATTCTTCTTCCCCATTGAAAGAGGATATATTTGATCATCTGTAAATTAGTATAGATAACATTCCTGATCCCCAAGGAGTTTATTAAAAAAATATCAAAATTTTACTCCCTCATGGAAGGAGGATAAACGTTTTTTGTTTTTAATTACCAAAAAGTGTTTTTTGACTAGTGTGGGGTTTTATGGCAACCCTTCAATTATATATCCGAAATGACAAAATAAAATAAAATTATAATATCAATGATTCATGAATTATGTAAATAGATCATCTTCTTTTCCGCTGCCGTGTTCTCTTCTAGTAAACTGCAAACTTTAACCGGTTCTGTGGCTGATATATCCGTTTTATGTAAAACGAAAGATCAAGTTCTGTAACGGCTGAAATCAGACTGGGGGAACGGGATATATAGGGGAGAAATTTCGAAATATCTTCTTTAATACACATCGGATTGAAAAAGTGTATAAAACCGATCTTATTTCAAATAGAATGGCCTATGAATATTGTTACTTATATATTTTCTCTGACATTAATATTAACTGAAATATTTTGATTTTTTAGTTTTCAGCCTTCAGTAAATTCCCACTGCGATTCATGT
The DNA here is from genome assembly GCA_019009955.1 of Riptortus pedestris. Classification (NCBI taxonomy): domain Eukaryota; kingdom Metazoa; phylum Arthropoda; class Insecta; order Hemiptera; family Alydidae; genus Riptortus; species Riptortus pedestris. Next base: position 40,852,154 of record CM032232.1, on the reverse strand, counting down.
CATATTAGCAATAAGCTACATCATGAATATTATACCATGAACTACTCTATTCTAAATACCAAATATTGTTCCCAAGAGACCTGATTATTTGAGATACATGCAAATTTGTTGTATGCCAATTCGAAAATTCAAAATAATGTTGTTATTATGAGTAGAATCATAAAATGTTATTGGACCCAACTTGTTAAACTGTTGTTGGTCTACAAATGTTGCGCTATAAATTTTTGGGGTCCAGGTTAGCCATGTGTTAAAATGCGTTGCCCTTAATCTCACATGGTAAACCTAGAGTGGCGAGTTCGACTCCCGCCTGGGCAAAGGAAATTATTTAATGACGAAATTCATTAAATAACATCCTAAGTCCCACCCTAGCTAGAAAAGGGTGGTAACCTGTAGATAACCCGTCCCAAGTAGCCTTAGTTCCAAAAACTGGACGTTAAGAAATAATTTAATTTATTTTGTAACACAAGTATTTATGGAGTTATTCCTACGTTTTTGTTTTAAGCCTGCATTAATCCCCCCGACCAATGCTCCCTTCTAGTCATCTCTATTTTACATAAAAATAGTGAATATGTTGTGATATATAATCATAAGTGTCTTAAATTTGAAATCCGCTTAGTTTTCGCACACTATGCGTGAGGGACATTTTATTATTTATTTACTCAACCAGCCCCGGACTCCTTTGACCCCTCATAAACAATACATAAAACTAGACTTCAGATTAATTCAGTGAAGTGAAGAAAGTGCTGAGAATAAAACGAACTGATACAACTTTTATAGTTGGTCAGAGCGAAAGTAGAGATCGATATTCAGAATAAGATAATAAATAAATACCTTAAGGAATTAAAATGAAACGATGTTTTTCACTCAGTTCCCAGAGAAAAAAATTGGTTATCTCTGCTATTAAAGAGCCATTAGTTTAAATATTCTCTACCAGCATTGTTGTTTGTATTCCTTGAGTCGTGATTTCCTTCTCAAATAATAATTAAATAGAAATAAAATTATTTTTGATACAAAAAAACCTTGAACGTATCATTCGCCTGAAATATTATATTGTTGCGAAAATTAAATACATGAATAATCCTACAGAGAGAGAGAGAGAGAGAGAGAGAGAGAGAGAGAGAGAGAGAGAGAGAGAGAGAGAGTCGCGTATTTGGAAAGTGTGACGTAGATCAAAGAAACCGACAGAAAGTTCTAGCCCCTTATAGACTCGTCCAGCCTAGCGTCGAAGGAACCAGACAATTCCCCTTTGATGTATGCCGACAACCTATATAAGGACAGCCAGCCGCGATCGAGTCAGTTTTATTCTCACCTGTCTTGATGTTCGCATCAGTGCTACAGTGCGACTTAGTGAAGTGCGGTAAAGTGTTAATAAGAAGAACAGTGTTGTGCCGTGACTGTAACAGTTTAGTGCCGTGTTTAATACAGTGCAGTGCCGCGAAGTAAAGGGCAGTGAAGTGCCGCGAAGTCAAGGACAGTGCAGTGCCGTCTTGTTGTGAATTTCAGTGACCGTGAGTGAATTGTTGGACTGTGCAATCTGAAGAACAGTGACGCTATCGGTGTATACTGTAAGTAGTAATTAAGAATAACTACCAAGTGTATTGTGCATTGTGAAATAGTGTTAAATAGTGAAATAGTATTGTGTAGTGATAAAAACTGTGAAACTTGCGAGTATTTAATTTTGCAATCCAAAAGAACTCTTATTAAAAACGTTTATTACTGGTTTTGGTAACAAAAAAACGTAACAATATAAAGTACGCCACGGAAGAGCTGCGTAAACTAAACAGTTTCCCACGCGAAGGTTTACAACAGATAAATACCCATACAGGTATCACTATCGTGAAGGTTAAGCAAATAAATACAAATTGTAATGAGAAATCTTTCAGTCAATTTACAATAGAAGTTGATAATCTCTACAACGGAAAGCTGCTGAATTGTATACAAACAGGCCAGCCAACCTCGTAGCGCTGAATAGATAGATAGACCGAAAAGATAAACAATTAATAACATATATTTGAATATAATAACCCCCTCCCCTCTCCAACTTTTCCAATTTTAGCCCTTAACGAACTTGATCTTTCTTTTTACATAAAACGTTTAATATCAAGTTTGATAACGAACAAACATAAATTGCAACCGTTAGAGTGTAACATGTATATATATATATATATATATATATATATATATATATATATATAATTTTGAACTGGCCTCATGTTCTTCATCTCCTGGGTAGAACCGATGGAAATTTGAAGAAATATCGTCTTGAGTCCGACCTCAATAGCTGATTTTCCTTAAGAGAAATGTTCTAATAAATATATTGAAAAAAAAAAAAAATAGTGACCATTATGTGAAGGAGGTTCAGTTTATCCGAGGGAGTTAAAGTGAGGTTATAATACATACAGCAAATTGAGAGTCATGAGTTTCCACCTGGAAACACGAATAAGCATAAATTCATTTATAAATAGGAATTTATTTAGGGATGATCTCGCTAAATAAAATCTATAGTCCAACCCAGGTATGGAACCACAGATAATTCGTACAGTTTTGACTTCGTCCCATAATGCTCGTTAATTACTAAAGTATAAATAAAGAGTGGATTTCTACAGCAATGTTACTGTAAGAGGTCTTTCACGGACGCGTATATCAATAAATTCTATTAATTAGTGCTTACATATAAATTATTTTTTGAGTTGGTAATATTCGTAATATGTAATGCTTACAAAACGGAAGTGCGAGTGTGAGCATTGATGCTAGAAAAGACAATTCCGTCACGCAGGGGCCGAGTTAACTAAGCAGATTTCTCACATGCGTCAAGTATTTGCATTTATCTCAAAAAGTAAATGTTATTGAGAATAATAATTGTTATTTAGGCTTCGAATAGAGTGATTCATAATATAACAGCTTATTGTTAATATGAGTGAAGGTTGAAAACTGAGAGAAAAATGCGAATATCTCCGTTAGTAACCAACATATTTTAAAAACGTGAATAACAACATTTATAAAACATTATATTTGCAATATGATTGGTTCTATACGTTATTTTAATCCGCCGCATAATAACGGAGATATTAAGAGTTATTCGAAATTCCCACCTCTAACCCCCCCCCCCCCAGTGGGAACTGGTTGAATTTTAGTCGTTAACGAACTTGAACGTATGTGCGTTCCTTTTGGGAAAATCAAGTATAGTAATTGCAATCAGTTTTTTTTTATTGATTAATTTTTTTTTTAATTTTTTTTAAATCTTCGAATATTCTACATGTCAACTAGTACATGTCTTCCTTCTGTGGTCACATAGCTCTATGTTTAACCGAACGATGTAGGACTATAGATCAAGTTCGTTAATGGCAGTAAATTAACTTCCAAACTTATCACACCTGGATAAGCTGGAGCTTAGAGAAGGGGTGAAATACAGAATCTCTAATATCACAGTTATTATGCAGTGCATCAATAAACACCTGTTGAGAACGAAATGCAACCAAGGATTTCATATCTTCCGGTATTAAGCCTCAGCCCATACGCCTATTTATACTATTTTTAGTTTAAATTACTATTTTAAATATCTCAAGTCCGGCTCGAATTTCAAGCATTTTTTTTCTCTAGGGTTTTTACCAACAGAGAAATAGGCACTAAAATATGAGTAAAATATGACATCATCTGTTAACCAATCCCCCAAGTCTGAATTTGCCTTAGTTAAAGTAGCCTTGCGGACTCTCACGACTGTTTATTGTCACAAATTTATTGTTACTTTGGACATTAACTATATTAAATTATTTGTGAAAAAATGGCAGCAAGTACAAATATCCCTGCCTGTAGTTTTTCTCTATGGGGTTTTCTTTAAAAGTAAGTATATTATAATTCACGCATTCCGTCTTACCTGAAATATCTCCGCACATAAAAGCGCTCCTCGAAACAACTCTGGATAAATATTCCAAACAAGTCTTTGTGAACTTTCTGGTCGAATGAATAAGCAGGTGAAAAATGCTTCGATATGTTTTGCAGTAGAATAAATAAGACAGAATAGCGTATAAGATGGTTCCGACAGAAAGTTTAATTAGAAAATTTAAAAACTTTGTAAAGTAACTTCTATAAGTTGCATTTTCTTACTATTTTTCTAAAAATTAAAGTTCTTATTATCCAAAGCTCCCTAGATGTTCTTTCATATTTAATAGGAAAAATGGGGTGAGATGATGGAGATGTGCTCATTTCTACCTGATTGTAACTGGATTATAAATTGGTCATTGTCATCATATTGTTACGTTTTTATTACCAAAACCAGTAATAAACGTTTTTAATAAGAGTTCTTTTGGATTGCAAAATTAAATACTCGCAAGTTTCACAGTTTTTTATCACTGCACAATTTATTTCACAATGCACAATACACTTAGTAATTATCCTTAATTACTACTCACAGTATACACTGTTAGCGTCACTGTTCTTCAGATTACACAGTCCAACAATTCACTCACGGTCACTGAAATTCACAACAAGACGGCACTGCACTGTCTTAAACACGGCACTTAACTGTTACTTACAGTCACGGCACAACACTGTTCTTCTAAAAACACTTTACACTAGGTCGCAATGTAGCACTGATGTGACCATCAAGATCGCTGAGCATAAAACTGACTCGCTCGCGGCTGGCACTTCTTTATATAGGTTGTCGGCATACATCAAAGGGGAATTGTCTGGACCCCTCGACGTCTGGCTGGAAGGTACTGGTAGGAGCTAGTCCATTCTGTCGGCTTCTTTGATCTACGTCACACTTTCCAAATACGCGACTCTCTCTCTCTGAAGGATTATTCATGTATTTAATTTTCGCAACAATATGTATGTAGATTGCAGTTTTTCACTAATAGGCTATATCGGCGATCTTGAAAATCCCTTTTTATACAATAACGAGCAAGGAAATACGGAGGGTGACAATCAATCACATGGAGTTCTTTCTCCATGAGAGTAGGTAACAATAAAGGTATTCATATTTATCGTACATCCTATACAGCCTACTGATTAGGAGGAAGTTCAGAATAAAATAAGTGTGTAGCTGATGACAGTTAATTATTAATGAAAAATAACTGCATTAGTACTTATGTCAACATAGTAATTAGGAAATTAAAGTTTCGTAAAATATTGTACATTGACATAACAAACAGCAAGTAAGGTAAGCTAATGTTAGGAGGAAGACTGTGTAGGTAAAATGAAAGTGTATGCTAATATAAACCATCACTTTTAAATGGTGACAGCATGTGAGCTGCCTAACTTGTTGATTAATTTTGCATCTGCATACACAAACAACATAAACGTTTGTGAATTGTGTTTTGAGGGAACCAGACCACGCTTTATTATATTAGTTTTGATTTGTGAAATTTCAAAATTAATAACAATTTTAAGAGGTACAATCCACACATAGTTAATACAATTGAAGCTTCTAGAGTTTTCAGGATAAAAATGTTAATTTCAAGCTAATATTCCTTTTTTCATTTGAGCAACCAGGTTCCCACAATTAATTAATAATGGACCTCCAATGGCTTCACATAATGTAAAATAGAATAGGCTTAACGGAGTTCCGTTAATTAATTAATCATTATACCTAAACTGATGAATGACTTGTCAAGCTTAAATTATTATCGAAATTGAACATTTTTTATTATATATATATATATATCTTATGTGCAATCATATACAAATCTAGGTATCACAATGTTTATTGTGTTCAAAAAAGGGCTTACAATCAATTTCATTTGGAAAATGTCTTTCAAGTTCACTATTCACATCTAATCAAACCTGATCCCATTGCCAGTCGTTTCTACAGCTCAAGAATTCTTCTGATGGAATTTAAGAAATTTTTGTGAAATTCCTTATTTGATAACTCTTAACATTTTCAGAATCACAGCCTAGAAGAATTGCTGCTCTGCCAAAATAGATCCCCCATAGTGTACAGGATTACTAGAACAGTTGAACTGGGAGACAAGTCACAAAGAAAACGATACAATAATGTCATTTTTGTCTGTTGATATCCCATAATCATATTGGATTTTGTAGTTCTATTGTTTTCAGTGACTAGCATTAAATCCTGGAACCAAAAAAGAGTAAACATTGTATCTGTTTCATGGATATTGGCCGGTTTCGGAGTATTTATAACCATTGGCTGAGATTACGAGTTTGAAAATCTCTTCAGCTCATAACAGAAGTTCTTCAGAGTTCATATTCATCTGTACTTTATTTTCACTTGCTCCAGATTTTTTTAAGCAAAGATGATAAGCTATTGGATAAACGAAACACCTCTCGAGAGCATAAATTTATACGGCCCGAGGAGAACCGGTGCTAGCCAGTAAAACTACAAACTTTATTGGCTTGTAAAGTGGTTTTATTTATGATAGGTGCTGCTTGGAGATAGTCAACTCTCCACGGCTTTTGATTCAATGAATCTTTCCTTTTTGCACCTTACTTGAAATATTGTTTGCCATTACTCATCTTTCTTCGTATTATACACGCACACACACACACACACACACACACACACACACGTGCACGCAACAAGTCGGTGTGTCCTTGTTTGAGACAACCTAAAAGATTTAATATAGTTTCTTTAATATATAGAGAACCTATAAAATTTAAAATAGCTTATAATCAAGGAAGAATTAATGCTAACTTACATGTAGGGTTTTGTTAAGCTCGGTTCAATCGTTAGTGCCCAATAAAATTGTTGGCTCACACTTTAATTTTTTAGTGTATATCTCGTTTATACTTTGTTATACGACAAAAGTGAATATAACAAAAGTTATTCTAAATAAAAGAATACACAACTTTTATCCTGTGCATATTTTTCTAAAAACCAATAGGAAACGAAATACCTCTATTTTTAATTTTAGGCCTCCACTGCTTCATCTGCCCAGGTGATTTGTGAATCTAAACCATCCAGGGCGTCACCCAAACGCACACAAATAAAATCATTCAAATCGGTACAGCCGTTTATTAGGAGTCCAGTGACATACGCACGTACAGTTTAATTATATATATATATATATATATATATATATATATATATATATATATATTGTTTGCTCTAGCGGTCGCAATTTTTTTCTAACCATTACTTAACAAGACATTTAAACATTCGATGTAAAAATTATTCTCATGTTCCTAAACGGATAAAATCGTACCAGTGGGAAAGGAGGGAGGGGGGGGGGGGTTAGAGGGGGTGGGTTTCGAAAATTCGAAATATCTCCGTTATCATGCGTAGATGTTTCTTTCTTTACTCGAAAATTTATTTAAAATTTAATAATTGAATTTTAGGCTAAATATGAATATACCCTTGTATATTGATATTTAGCCGTTTCAGTCAAAACTAAAGATCAAATTTGTTATTGCCTGGAATCGGACCTGGAATAGTGGAGGTTTATAGAGAGGTGGGGGAGGGATTGGAAAATTCCAAATATCTCCGTTATTATGAGCTGGATAATGAAATTTTATTGAGCCAATCTTGTTAAAGATTTGATTCTATAAAATTGGTGTTATATGGATTATTTGGTAACTGAAGTATTAAGTGAGTTATTCGTAATTTATGGTTTTCTGCATTCAGTACCCCTCTTCCCACTTCTGCATACACTTTTTTTTTTGTTTTTTCATATAAATAGTGAATACGTGGTCAGAAGAGATCACAAGTGTTTTATACAACCACTTGGGAAATCTACTTAGTTTACACAGCCCTAGCTTGACTGACTTTTTCAATCGCTTCCATTTTGGTTCATATATCCGTATTTACGATCCGAATTAATTAGGTTATGGGTACTAATCAAATTGATAAAGTTCTCACGAGTATCTTAGCCGTAAGTTTCCATCAGATAGTATATTAGGCAAAGATCCAGTGCGCTAACCTTTGATGTTTAAGGACGAGGATCATCTGATTGTATTGATTAGGGAGCAAGTTTCAGCTGGGAGTAGAGCATGTATATAGATTCAGGCGGGGAACATTAGATGGATTCGTCTCTGTGTTTCTGATTACGGCCAGCCTGCTCGTGTGTGCGGTCCGTACACTCCGCCGTATGGGGCATGAGGTCGTTAGTGGTTCAACTTAGAGAGCAACTTCTCTCAAACACGAACACGCACACAAAGGTGAACGAACACACTCGCAACACAGACCAAGCCCCAACACAGCCAACTTCTGCCCTGCTCGCCCGTCACTTTCGGTCAATCGTCACGAACTAAACCGCGGCCCAGAGCCGAAATTACTCCACGAAATTTATCACAGTTTGATATCCCGGGGAAAAGTTTCCCCAAAAGCTACACGAGTGCCAGAATATAATCACTACCAGACTTCTTATCAGGAACAACATTCCTTTTAGTGGATTTATAGTTTAGTATTTCGCTTTCTATATTTAGAAATTATAGCTACTAGAAATTAAATTTTTCAGAAGGTCGTTTGTGGTGGTTTTTATTTATTTTGTTGTTATTAGGCACCAAAATCGCTAGATTTATTTGCATCTGGGTGTTCAAATGTCCATTTTTATTATCCTTCCTTTTCTTCAGTGATCCCGTCTCTTTAGAGTTCGACTCTCCCTGGGCAATAGGAATTTATTTAGTGACGAACTCTTCAAATAAAATCCTTAGACATCACCCTGGCTATAAATGGACGGTACCTTGTAGATAGCCCTCCCCGATTCAAGACATGCCATAAAATTCCAATCCTAAAAATTTGACAGACAATTTTTACATCTTATTTAAAAATGAGTTGTTTTGCAACAAGTAAAGTTGTTGCTAGATAACTTAGTTAGTTCTGCAGGTGTTTTTATGGATTTAAAAAAATATCTAGAATTTACTTATAAAAAATTCATTTAAACAATTTGAAAAAAATATACCTATTAAAGATGCAATGACAGAAGAGATACTGCAAAACGAGTAACACCATTTAAGTGTGAACTTGGTCTTTGCAAATTTATATGGTTTTCGAAATTTTAAAATCTAGAAACAAATATTAAAAAAATTAATAAAATGTTTCTTGTACAACAGATGGTGTTCTTGGGATTCTTACGTATATTTCCCTAGGTATATTAATGGTTACAAATTGGGCTCAGGTAAGCCATGTGAGTTAAAACGTTGGCCTTAATCTCTCACGGTAAACCTAGAGTGAAGTGTACGACTCCTGCATGGAAAATAGGAATTTTTTTAGCGACGACCATTAAGTAAAATGGTTAATCAACCTTGGCTAGAAATCAGTGGTGATCTGTAGATGTAACAATTAGCCCTAGTAGCACAAACTGTACGTTAATAAGTAACACATTTTTTTTTTAATCTTTATTGACCAGTAACAACCGGAGTCTTAGATAGAAATATAAATTTTCAATGTCAATGTGACCAGTAAACTTATTGATATTCAATTATTTAAAAAACTGATTTTACTTCCTATTGCTTATTGTTGTGTTTATTCTTTGTCTAGATGAAAAGATGCATACATTGATAAAAATTCTTATAAAAAGGTTATTTCTTGCCGGCTATGAATATTTCTTTACAAATGATAAAGAAGTTGTGCAACTCCTTTCATGGCTGTGTCACATCTTGGATGAATCTCTCCCATTGTAGGGTCTCCCATTTCCCGTGTCCTATTCAGACTCTGGCTAGCTCAACTAGATCTTATCTGTCCTTCTTCATATCCGACCGATTCTATCTTCTGACTTTATCCCAGACCTTGCACCTTATAAGCTCATCTCATTCTCTCCCGGATACTTCCTTTCGATTCATCAGCTGATAAAACGTCAAGCAAAGCAGTTTTGTTTTATACTGTTTTCCCCAGAAGAGACTTCATAGGAAAGTCCATGATTAATTAATTCCTTCTGAATTATTAATCATATAAACTACACAATGCCGACCAGTTGGTCACTGAACGTAACTAATGACAAATACTTTTATTGAGTTTATTTTTTGAACTCTAAAGTGTAATGTAATTGTAGAAAAGTTTTAGTCAGTTAGGGTGAGAAAATGTTGAAAAAAATCAAAATTTACAAAATAATAATAGGTGAGTTAAATTTTGAAAAAAAAAAAAATAATAATAATAAAATTCGACATTGATTCCTAACAGAATATTTCTGAAAACCTTTTTAATATACCCGTATTATAATAAAATGAGCATCATGTATTTATATGCGTAAGTATAAAACGATTTCTGCTAATTATGATACATCAAGAAATGAGAAGGTGTATTCAAATTTCAAATGTATTCTATGATGCATAAGTTTATATATTCGGGGTATAATTATTTGGTGTTTGGAAATCTCATTGTACTATGCACTGCTTTTCATACAAAAAAACTACCTAGTATTCATTCCTCCTTGTTGTAGCCAAGAAAATTCTTTTCGAAACAAGTCTATGAAAAAAAGAATGGATTCTGGAATAAAAAAAATAAAAAAGTATTCAAAACGAATTATCGAAAATGTATTCTTGTATGAATCCAAAAAAAAAGTGTTTACTTGGAAAAACACCAACATAATAAAAACGCTCTTAGAATTAATTTATTTTTAACTACTAACGTAGTAATTAATTGTAAAAGAAACGGTGCAGTATCTTCCAGAGAAGAATCGTCAAGAATACTTTTGCGTTATTTCGTATTCATTTTTTTTTTTTCTAAATTTTAGAATTCATTCCTCTTCCCATAGACTTGTTTCAAAGACAATTTTCTTGGCTACAACTTTTTTGTCACAGCATTTTTCCAAATAAAACGAGGTTTCAGAAGTAATGTTTTGTGCATTTTACGGCTAAAGGATGCGTCAAATCGAAAAATTCCCAAATATAAACTCGTTTTAGAATTCAATTTTCTACATGAATTCGCCATAAAAAGTATGACATTCCATTGGAAATTCCAAAATTAGTGTCGCTGGAGAAGTACTAGTGAAGGTCAAGACGTTAAATATGGACTGAAAAGATTCTTCAGGAGTCTACCACACCACGTCTCAGCCATTTATTAACAATATTGGCGATATCAAGCAGGATGGCACGGAAAGTTGGGGCACCCTGTATAAATGGGAAATTGTGAATTTATTAATATTTTATATATTAAATTTCACTCTTGACCATAATCAGTCAATCACATGCATTGTGACAGCAAAAATGATGTGGGATTCTCTATTTCATTCATTGTGTCGTCTGATTACTTCCCCCCTGATGCCCGACATTTCAATTTGGTTACTGAAGTCTTTATCATTTGAAAGTGAAAATGAAATTCGTTACCAACTGAAGTTCTACAAAGAGGAATGTCGGTCCAGACAAAAGTAGAAGCATAAAATCACTAATATCTCCGTTAAACTGGTTCTCATAGAAAAACGATATATGCAGTATTTTTTGATCAGGTCTTTTCCTACAATTGAGGTTCCATACAATTCGATGTGATTCCAATATAAACGATGTTGTTTGCATATCTTCTCTCTTCAGCAGATAGTAAACACCCACTCTTGCGCAAGCGATTACCGTAATAATGTATTAAATAATGTAAAGTGTAAGTTTGTCTTTGATGTACAGTTTTGTTGATATTGGGGTTTAACTAATGATCATTTCAATGTTAGGACATCATTTTGACTCGAATTCAGACATTGTAATTATATCGAGGTTTTCTATAGTAATAGTAGATGTGATAAATGAGTTGGACACATACACTACCTGTGTGGCTGGCGTTTTTGGTTTAATGATTGGAACGTTCAGAGGAGCAATCGTCCAAAACCTTGCAAACATTCGGTTTCGACAAAAAACTTTTCTAATTTAGAACAGTATGAGAAATACTGCTGTGTGGGCAGCAGCTTAACAGTTATGAGACAGCCGAGCAAAAGTAAGCGAGCACAGAAAGGCATTAAGAAGTGTTGAAAAGAGTTGGCATTTGGAAGTTTGGCGATTCGTCTGTTTACCGAGAGCCAAGTGGGCGGGCGCAAGAAGAAGTTGACTCCTTAAAAACTACCAGCTAAGTGTTATGGAGCGGGAAGGGTTGAGAGGGGGTGTGTTGAGGGAGGTTGAGGGCAATAAATGTGAAATAGGAGTGGCAAATACATAGAAGGGGCCCTGTGGTCAGGTTATTAGTCGCTACTTCAGCCAGCTTCAAGGGTTCAACCCCTCAACCCGCGGGGCACTTCACATCGACATGCGCTCCTACACCTTCAACTTATCCTGTCTCTCTCTCTCTGATAATTTCCTCGACCTATTTCCACGCTTAAACGCCCCTTGTTATTGTGCACAAACACCTTGAACTTTCAATTTAATTAAGTGAAGAAAATGAAAACCTTTGACCATGAAGGCCAAAGTCTGCCAAACTACTATCTATGGGTTTTTGGTATATCTGGATGATATATTCATCACATTTTTTTGGTTGCATGAGATACCAGCAATCGCTCCATCGTGATTTCAATACTAATAGCTTCTCCCCTTTGACCCACCGGCAGAACGGATATAAGCCATACTATGACTGTAGTTAGCCAAACAGCTAATTTAAATGTTGCATACCGTCCACAAGCTTGAAAAAAGCAACTTTAGGTATATAATTAAATACATTATTCAATACGTCAATGCCATCCAATTTAAGTTCAAGCGGTAAATGCGTTGTAAAAAAAAAAACTAAAACCTCCGACTACAAAAACTAGTGTAAAACGATGAAGCTTATCCTAACAAAAAAATGTAAATTAAACAGTAAAAATACCCAAATATTTAGGCTTTGGAGTAATAGACATATGAAGAAGTGTTTTTCATATACTACTTCAAGTAATGTATTTTTACTACTTATTCAATCCCCCCACCTAGAAGCCATTTACTTACTGTGTATTTCAGTATTTATATATTTTATAAGATCATACATTTAAATTTATACACACACACACACACACACACACACACATATGCAGTTAGGCCATTTAAAAGTGAATGCATTGCAGTCCTGAAAGAATTGGATCCCTAGCACCCCGTGTCTTCCTGTTATCAAAGTAAAAACACAAAAATTAAATTATTAGTTTAAGGTATCCACCCTTTTCGAGCCAGGGTGGGACTGAGGACTTTATTTAATGAATTCCGTCACTAAATAAATTCCATTGCCCAGGAGGGAATCGAACTCGCCGCTTTAGGTTTACCATGCGAGATTAAGCCCAACGCAAGGCACAAAAATAAATCCGATTTATTAATTAATATAGATAACTGGACGAAAGTAAAATAAAAAAAAGAAACCTGATTTATTGATTTTACTTTCCTCCAGCTATTCATATTAAGTGTTTCATTTTTTCTCTGTTCTTGATTTATGCCTTTTGAAGTCTTTAGCTGAGCCCTAACATGGATTTGGAATCAGACTTTTGACGAGGTGAGTGAACAAATCGTCGAGTTAAACTAGAAGTTGCTTGATTGAATTGTGTCTAGTAGACTGAAGATGCTCATTACGAATTGGGTTAGCTATTTTTACGCCAGAGTTTAAGTGGTAGAGGAATAATATACACATGACTTACCCCCTATGGACTTCGGCACTCTTATGAATATTATATATTTATATATACATAAAATTGTGTAGAATGTAATAAATATAGACCCATTTAGAACAAACATTTTTTTTTGTAATGAATTTATAGATCCCCAGGTTTTTTTTTTGACTATTATAGTGTAACATTTTGATTAAATATAATTATTAAATAGAGAAAATATATAAGTATGATGATTATTTATTTATTTTAATTGATAATTAATTTTTTATGTATGTTAATTGCTATAAATTACCAGCTGTTTAACTTTATAACTACTTTTTTTTTTAATTTGTTCTGGGATTGAATTTACCTATGTGAGTTAAGGCGTTCATCATACTTTGCATACCTAGAGCAGTGAGGTCGAGTTTCACATGGGCAATAGGACTTTATTTAGTGACGAACACATAATAAAATATGGTGCCCCTATGAAAAGGCATTAACCTATAGATAAACCGCCCCAGGTAGCATTAAAATAGATAAAATGGACTTTAATAAATAACGTTACAAATATTTATGACTCATATTTGACCAAATAATGTGTTTTCATTTTGCAACAGATGAAATTTGTTCTCGGTACGCACCAGAGAATGACAAGTGTATTTCAAAAGGTCTACATTGTTTTTATTCCTGAATATTACATTCTGAGGGTCTTCCTATTAAAACACTAACTAAAAGAGGGCTGTTTCACTTGTATTAAATGATACTTCTTTATTGTTATATTATGTCAGGCAACCTCTTTCATCATAAGCCCGTCACGCAGGGGCTTCGTAAACTAAGCAGATTTCCCATGTGAAGTTTTACAATAGAGAAATCTGCTTACTGGTAACACAATACCACCGTGATTAAATACAAACGGCAATGAGAAATTTTTCAGTTAATTAAAATAAATTCCCAACTGAAACGGCTTTTGAATTGTAAGAATAATTTATATTTTAATAACTCAAATTTTCGTAGTCCAAGAACTAAAGAAGGGGGGTGGTGGATGAACAGAACGTATTTGCATAAATCTCACATAGTAACGAAGGTAAGGTAAGGTTAGAAACGACAGGTAAGGTTAGAAGAAGCTTCCTCCTGAGCCGAGTACTGACGGAAATGGCCGACCTAATCCGAACTATACCCGACCACAGACTTCATAAAAATGCAAATATCTGGGTTAATATTCAAGTAAGAGAATAAATGTATATAACAATATTTATAGGAAATTTAATTTGCAATAAGATTGATTCTGTACAATTTTCGTCAATCGATCCGACGTATAGTAACGGAGATATTTCGAATTTTCGAAAATCCCCCCCCCTCCCACTGGTCCGATTTCAGCCGTTAACGAACTTGCTCTTTCTTTTTACATAAAACGACTAAATATCGAGTTTGGTACCGATCAAACAAAAATTGCGACCGCTAGAGCGTTAACAGACAAATATATATACAGTTTTGAACGGACTTCATTTTCGTCATCTACTAGGTAGGATCGATGGACATTTGAAGAAAAAGTTCGGAAATTCCGTCATGAGTACAACCTCAATAGCTGATTTCTCTTAAGGGAAATCTGCTAAAACTTTACCTAATCTATTGAACATCGACTTATTGTGCTTAGATCATTGTTTCTATATTATAGTACATCATACAATCCCTTTTATAGAAGTGTCTGTCATTATACCAGCCCCCATCCCGAAGATTATCTTAAATTCAAAGTGAATATGAAGAAAGTAAGATTAGTAAGTCAACTTAGAATTTCAAATAACGATTACTTGAAGCTGTATCAAATAAAAAAAATGAAAGTAATAAAATCCGGAGAAATTTGTGAATGCTGCCAGGAATTTATATCAGAAGGTTTAAAACATTTATTATTGCAATGCTCGGAATACAGCTATTATAGAGAGCAATACTTGAAGAAGTTTATATCCACAAGTGATGACTTAATGTCACTGGAAAATATCCTTCACATTGAGGACATTCATAAATTGAACATGATTTACTCTTTCCTGTCAGCAGTATGCAACTAGGCTATCTTGATAATTAAACACTATAATTTAGAAATGTCCAACGAAGTCAATTAACGCGTCACAGTAAACAAATAAACAAAAGTAAATACGTATATGTTGAATAGCACTAATCAGATTAAATTATAAAGAATTTTAGAAGTTTAAGTACCTGAAAACATTTAATAAAAAAAATATGTAAAATTAAAATGTATTATTTCATTATATATAGTAGGTTAATATTATGTCACTAGTTCATATATATATATATATATATATATATATATATATATATATATATATACATACTTCTTCATTTTTTTTTGTATATTATTAGTAAGATTACTAACACTAAATGGGCCTGAGTCAGGCTTTGTTTTATAACTGTTGCGTAAATTTATAAAGTAGGTGTGAGGTTTTTGTTTACCATGCAACAGAAAATCCGCAAATATATGCCGATAACATAATATTTTAATAGAAGGCAAAAAAAAAAAAAAAATCTACTACAAAAAGTCCCTAATTACTTTTTTTGTGAATGGAACTTTCGGAAACAGAAATAAAAGCTGCACTAATTAGCCATAAATAACGAGTTATTTTCTGCTCAGTGTGTTCTTTTATAAAGCTTTGACACATAGATTTGTTTGCGTAAAAACATTTTCAAAGGCCAAATTATTAGAGATCAAAGGTAGAAAAAATCTAAAGCACACGTATTTAGAATTTTCCTTCTGAAATATTGGTTCAATCAGAGAAACTTTTAAGTTCAGGGTAGAAATAGGAAAAAGTTGAATACTTTTCATTTCTGACTTTAATATTTCCTTTTGGCCGAAGGAGTAAATGTATACAAATAGCTTGAGAATATTTCTTTAACATCTCCACGTACAACTGAGTGAAAAAAGAACTCACAAAAATCAGGCCAATTATACGTAAAAAGATTATTATTATTTAAAAACGCAATGAAAAAAAATAAGTTTTAAAAAAGTAGATATTAAATTACGATACTAATAGCATTTTTTTGCCAGTTACGTAGTAGAAACACATAAATAATACTAAATGTTTCATTTACCACAATTAAGTTATTTGGATTGCTTAACTAAGTTATTTGCTCTGAATAACATACGCATGAAATTAATTATTTTTGAAAATAGCAGTAATGGGGGAAATGAATATAATAAATAAACAAAAAATTTCCGAAAATAAAAATCCATTCAAACAAGAGTACGCATATATATAAAAATTCAAAGAATTTTATTCTGTAAATGAACTAATTAAAGAAAAGCATATTGATTTTGTTACATGTACAACAAAATTAACATAATGAAGAGACGGGTTTACTCAGCTGACCGTTGCACTATTGTATCGACGGCATTTAGTATAATTAAATTCTTTAATAGACTTTTGTAACGTATACTACAAAAAAGGAAATGTCAGAGAGAGAAAGAGAGAGAGTCTATTCTGGGAAACGTTTAATCTCCCTATGTTTTTTATCCGTTTACTATACAATTTAGGCATTTCTATGCTGAATAAATTATTCCTATTAAAATACATATGTTGGCTTTTTATCAACATTGATTAGATGGTTTGTCAATCATTAGTATTCATCTCTTGCATCAACGGTTTTTTTTATCTTGGTTGTTACCTCAAAGAATATTATGTTTTACGTACTAGGATAGCCCTATAGTATAACAATTTATTTCAAATACTCAGAGATATATCACGCGAGATTCATACACAGAAAATACTATATCAAGCTGGGTTAATTAATAATAACGATAAATTAATTACGATAATTAAATGATTTTTTTTTATTTATGGACCTCACATCAAATGTGATTTGCCCTTTAAAAAGTCAAAAAATATGTCAAAAAACAAAAACAAAACTTAGGAATAAAAGGGGCTCGTAAACCAAGCAGATTTCCCTCGTGAAGTTTAACAATAGATAACTCTACATACTAATAACACAACACAACCGTGAATATTAAGTGAATAAATATAAGCTGTTATAAGAAAACTTTCCCCTCCCAACAGGAAGCGTATGAAATGTAAGCAAACAGTTATACTTACCTCTCACCGGAAGAACAACAATTACAGAATTATATCGGAATATAACATATTAATTTTATTGAAAACTATTTGCTATAGCTAGTGTAATAATTTACAATGAATCAGAATAATTTTTACCTCAATCGCTAAAATTGTAGTAGTAATAATAAATTAAAAAAACAATTGGTGTTGAGTTTAGTTTTGAATAATTAATATGAATTGAATGGGTGAAAATAGCACTATTGCTAATGATTAACAGTTTCTTCCTTGAGGGTAGAGTTGACACACACACACACACACACACACGCACGCACGCACGCACGCACGCACGCACGCACACACACACACACACACACACACATATATATATATATATATATATATATATATATATATATATATATATATATATATATATATATGTAGTACTTAAGTAGTAATACTAGTTAATGTATGGGCTGCCTTCAGTCAAAAGTTCTTGTATGTCATACGGGAGTCCTGATGTCGTTTTCGGCATTCTATCTGTATATGTCTTGTCGTCAAGTGAATGTTACAAGTTGAGCAAGTGGCACGGTCAGTCTTTGTCATTAAGTATTTGTGTGTTAGTTTGGTGTAGCCGATTCTAAGACTCTAGAGAACTACTTCTTCTCTCCTAGAGTTCCTGGACCTTGATGGCCACATGCAAATAGTTTTCTCAGTAGTTAGCACTTTGTTGTCGGTACTTGTGTTAGTCCAGCCGGTTCGGCATCCATCTAAGATAAGGTGTTTTCTATGTCTTAAAATCTCTTCATGTAATATGTATATTTTTTCATATTATTAAAAACAGAAAAAAAAACGAGTAAATTTTGGTCATAGAACAGAATTATAAAAGATTTACAATGACAAGATATGAAAACCTCTCCTTAGGGATAAAAACTCCAAGTGCACTATGAAGTAAATAAATAAGGGGTTTCTAAAAATTCATTATTTTTTTTTTTTTTTTTAAATACTCTTAGACTTCTGTTAAGAAGCAATAATAATGGATATCATAACATTTCCATAATGATAAATCTTATTATTTTGTTAAAAAAAAAGTAAAATGTTGGCCGGCTTAAGGCCTCAAAAGATAAACAATATATTATTTACAGTTTGGCTGATGGAAAGGTGTTTTCTATCTGCTCCAGAACCTTCATGAACCCACTTGTGTCATGTAGAAACTTGTGCATAAAATAAATTTATATTTTATCTCTAATATTGGAAATGAAGTTTGTGTTCCATTTACCTTGGTTAGAAGTCTTTAATGAGAAAGAACAGTGAACAATCTCTAACACATATGTTACGGTGGAACAGAATTATTTGAATCTACCAATCTGCCATAGCACCATCTATCAAATTAACTTTGCATTTCACATACAACACTTTTCAGGTCTCTCCGAAGATTTTTTCCGAAATGATTCTCATCCATATTAAAATAACTAAGAGCTACTACTTCTGGGCCCATCGTTAAGGAGGTTGTGCTCCCTAAACACTAGCTTCCCTTAATGGAAAGGTTATAAAGCTGTTTCTCAGACTGTTAGTTGTGGTAATGGCTGTAATCCGTTACTAGAGAGGACCCTCTTTCTAAGTTGTTCGTCCCAAGCCCTCCAAAGTTCCTCCACACCAACCCCCTGATTTATTTACTATCCTCAAACGGAACGAACTTTATCAAGAAGGTGGTTTCTTAGAATCGGAGCTTCCTCCGATCCACCCCTTGCTTGCTAGCTATCATTCGCACCCGGCAAGGAAACAGATGGTAATTGCAGGTGAAGCACTGTACTGTCTGGTATTGCTCCTCAAATAAATACACACATACACACTTATATAAATAGAATTTATATCGTGATGTTCGTACCAAAACTGATAACCATTGGATAGAGTAAAGGGGCCCCCTGAACCAAAATGTTTTTAAAATGAAAAGAATTTTGAGACAATTGTGGTGTATTTTTTTTTTATAATACAGAAAATCAAAATAATCATTCTTTACATTAAAAATTGTTATTTTTTATTTATTTATATTGGAGCATTTATTTTTCAGATGACAAAAAACGAAAAAATCAACTACAGCAAAAAACATCAATTAATTAATTTCAGCAACAGTTACAAAAAAAAACACAAATTGAACAATAAATGTAGGGGTAAAGATTAGATACAAAACAAAATGTAAGAAACAACAAAGTCGGAACCAAAAAATAGAAATGGTGCTATATTAAGTTATTTAATATGACCTGATATGAATAAATAATTAATAATTTTATTATTATTTATTAACGTCCATTTTTTCACTAATTGGGAGGGGCTATCTACAGATTATCATCTTATTCTTGCCAGGCACTTTTTGAATTTCATCCCTAAATAATTTCCTTGGCCAGACGAGAATCGAAGTCGCCAGGATTACCATGTGATATTAAGGTCAACGCTTTAACTCACATGGCTAACCTGAGCCCCCTTGATTATTTTAAACAAAGTATGGATTAAATTAGGTAAAAAGGGGAAATCAATAATATAAAAAACTTTGTTCATGCTGATAAATGTAATGAATTATTTAAGATTTCAATCAAGAATCAAAGGGAGAAGAGATTGGAAAATTCGGAACATTATCATAACCATTATCATAAGTAGGATTCAAAACCCTTATGTCTGCGTGACAGACTATATTTTTTAGATTTAGAAGTTTGAAACTTGTGATTCACAATTCCGTTTTATGAAACGTTCATACATTTTGCGGATTTCTACAAATATGATCTATAGTATTGGGTTTTACAAAAATCTAATATTAAACACTAAATACGTGGCATAAACCGTAGGTTTGCGCATTTTGCTCGAATGCATTAGAAACAACTCACTCGCACGTACACAATACACACACACACACACACACACACACACACACACACACACACACACACACACACACACACACACACAGACACACACACTCACCGAATCCCATATATATATAATATATACATTAAACTTACACACAGATGTATATGTTGTTTCGAAAACTATGTACATGAAAAATTAAACAGAGAGAAATACGAAGTAGATGAAAGGAGCCGACAGATAGTCTAGCCCGTTCTCAACAATACCCGTCCGGGATCTAGACGTGTCTCTGCATTCCTCCTTTGAAGTTTACCGCCTTGCTATAAAAACGGCTCAGCTCGTCCCGAGAGTTTAGTTTGATCTCAGCTCTCTTCAAGTGATCAACAGTGCGTTCAGTGCAGCTTTGGTGAACAGTGCGTTTTAGTTGCAGTGCTGTAAAGAGTTTTATGTTAAGAACTGTGCAGTGCCGTGTAAAAGTAAAGGGGCAGGGCTGTAACGTTATCTTTGAGAAGATCAGTGCACTGCCGTATTTTTGTGAACTTCAGTGATCGTGAGTGAGTTATTGGAGTGTGCAATAAGAAGAACAGTGAAGCTATCAGTGCATACTGTAAGCAGAAGTTAAGACTAATTAACCAAGTATGTATTGCATTGTTAAATAAATTGTGCAGTGATAAAAACTCTAAAGCTTGTGTGTTTAATTTTGCAATCCAAAAGTACCCTATGAAATAACGTTTATTACTGATTTTGTAATAAACGTATATATATATATATATATAGGCAAACACAATGTATTTATTATATTGGTGAATATTATGAAATACACATTAATAAAAGCAAATCATAATTACAAACATATAATAATTCTATAGGTATAGCGGTCTAAATGAATTCTGATTGACAGTGAATACTGATTGGCATTACCTGTATAATACCATTAATTTCAGGCATGTTATAATTATATTGTATGTTATCCTATTACGCCCACGGATTATATAAACAACCATAATCCTCACTCGATTAAGTGGATATTGTGATTGATTATTCAATGTCAGCAATTAGGCCCTCTCTTCGTATTGCATACATTATAAAGCTTTTTTATTACACACAATTTTTGAGTTTGTTTATTTTTTATGTTTTATTGCTACTTTTTATATATTGAAAATTTAATTTTAAAAATAAATTTAGAATATTGATGACATCTGTTGAACCAAAATGTTTAGTTTTCGTGTAACTTTCATTTTATAATCACGATTTCAATGAAAGCTACAAAAAAAAAAAAAAAAAAAAAAAAAAAAAAAAAAAAAAAAAAAAAAAAAAAAACAATGAAGGGCACAGGAAAAGAACAATCGTAGCCACTAATTGCTATTCATTACTTTTGTTACATAGCATTGAAAATAAATCTTCAGAACCTTTTTTAGCTACCGATTCATAAGTGTAAAAACTTGTGACTTAGTAGTATTAACTACTTACTTTTGCTTAATTCAAGAATATCAATGAAAATCATTCATTCTGCGGTTTCGCTTAAGCACCCTTGATTCATAAATGAAATCAAAAATTTAACATCCGCAAAAATCATACAATATCTGAAGTTACGTCTAGGGAGCATCCGCTCTGCTGACACCACAAACATCTTTAGGGTAAGCATTTATTTCCTTTATAATGCCTTCCTTTTTTCCTCTCCTTGTCAGTTCCCCAGCAGTTGTAGCCTATTGCTCTGCTCATTTTAAGTTTGTAATTGTCATTATCAATAAAATTGATTTCACTGTACTTTGGGTAATAAGCAGTTAAGGATTAAAATCCAAAGTTTTCAAAGTTGTGGGAATTGATTACACTTGAAAATGAAAAATTCTGCTAATCCCCTGTTCGGGCGCCAGTTAAGTATAAAATAAGCGTGAAAGCCTTTTTAAAAATCGCTTTTATTGATAATAACAATTACAAACTTGAAGCAAAATGAGCAGAGTAACAGGCTACAGCTACTGGGGAAATGACAAGGGGAAGAAAAATGTTCGTCACGCAAGGGCTGCGTAAACTAAGCATATTTCCCACGTGAAATTTTACAATAGAGAAATCTGCCTAATAATAACAGTAGTAGTAAGGTATCTCTAGACCTATTCACGAGGGACGAATAGTTACCGAAACGGCCGCATTAGCTCTCGGCGGATAGTCCCGAACATAGCCGACTCCAGCCGACCACACACACAATACAAATGCAAATATGTTGGTTAATATTCAAGATAGAGAATAAATGTATAGAAAAATATTTATAGTAAATTTAATTTCAAAAAAGATTGATTCTATACAATTTTTCGATCCGACGCATAATAACGGAGATATTTCGAATTTTCACAAATCCCCCCTCTAAACCCCCCTCCCACTGGTCCGATTTCAGCCATTAATGAACTTGATCTTTCTTTTTACATAAAACGCTTAAATATGAAGTTTGGTAACGATCAAACAAAAATTGCGACCGCTAGAGCGTTAACAGATATATATATATATATATATATATATATATATATATATATATATATATATATATATAATTTTGAACGGACCTCATTTTCGTCATCTCCTGGGTAGGATCGATGGACATTTGAGGAAATTTTTCAAAACTCGCGTCATGAGTACGACTTCAATAGCTGATTTCCCTTAAGGGGCTGCTAAAAGGAAGGGGTTATAAAGGAAATACATACAACCCTAAAGCTACAAGTTTGTGTTGTCAGCAGAGCGGATGTTCCCTAAACGTAACTGGAGACGACGCAATCAGACAACAAAGTCTCATTTTATAGGATTTCTGTTATATGGAAAATAATAAAGTACTCCCTATATAATGTTTTGCGAGATTATCCATTATTTGCTATTGCAAATTATTTTTCAATTGTGACTATGGCCACTGTTTGCCCTTACCTAACGACTATTGGACTGTTTTACCAATTCAGCCAATGGCCAGGCCGTTCTTGATTGAAATGGAAATTTATATTTGAAGCAAAGTCAAGAAATGGTTGCGGTTGACTTTCACTTTGAGTTGACACGAGGGCGGTTAAAGTAAAGCCAATCACCATTACTGGAGGATGGGGGGGGGGGTCGCTTCATGAGCCCAATCATTCTAAAAGCTCTGACATCGTAATTTGCTATCGATTCTAGTTCACAATAACTCTCACCCTCACCCTTTATTGCCTCTTATCGTCTTCATTCGATGACTACCGAATTAAGATGAGAAAGTTAAATTAAAGATTGTCTTAAAACAAAAAACAAAAAAAAAAGGCTAGAAGATTAACATCAAATTAAATATTTCTCTCTTAATTTTGTCGGTACCCACTTATTAAAGCTAACCTATAAAGGCTGAAAATTAGATCAGATGTAAACACATTTAGTTATTCCACATTACACGTTCACATCTCTATTGACACGTCTTTTGGAGTTTACACATTAAAGTACCACCCACAAATATAGATGTGTAACTCCTGAAGAGACATCATGCCAGCCGAGGAGATGTACTGGAAAATTGTTAAAGCGTTTTCTTTACTTTTCATTTTGGGTCTTAGCTTCAATAATAGATGAATTGATGGTCACATTTTGACGACATTAATTACCAATAGGCTTCAAATCTTTTAGAAATTTTCAATTCATCCTGTGGCTTTTTTTTTTGGAATTCGTGCGGTTTATTTCCCGCACAAAATTAGAGGAAAACCTAGCCTCTATTATGTCTTAAATGTTCTACATCTCCACACGTCTCATGAATTCATGAGCTCATTGTTATTAAATTTTATTTCGAAGCAGTCTTTCAGTGCTTCTATTCATGTAAAAGAAATACATGTATTCCTCTGAAGGGTTATCTCTTCTGTTGCATTTCTTTCAACACTCATTTACTATGAGACGAGATGCCACGTCTGATCTAATAATGATAAAATATGTTTATTTAGAACATCATCAAAATAAATTACAAATATAAAAGTATATTAAATAATAAAAGAAAAAAAACAAAATTTTCTAAAATATATACACAACACACACACACAACGTGGACAAAGTAATCGAGTCGAGTTCTGCCTATTCATTCATTGTTTATATATGTATACGTTTATAAAGTGCAAAAACAGAGAATGTTTAATTATTGTACTCATCAGTTAGGAAATCAATGGTGTGTCTTTTCAGCCCATTTAGTCATTGAAGTCGCCAATACCCACGCCATACTTAGTTCATCATGCGTCTTTGCAGACTGACTTTGAATTATTTTTTCTTTTCTGCTTCCTCTCATAGGGCGTACTTACTGATCTAGGACAAATTTCAGAATTCCCACACTCCACTTTTTTTTATAATGTAGTCTTCTATTATAATTAGAAAACTTAAAACTCTCATTTCACTTTCTCGAACGGCATTTTTATAGAATGAACAGAATTATGTAACCATCCTAGTCCTTGAAGAAGAAACCGATATTAGCCATTTCCAGACAGACCGATTCTTTGTCTTAGTCAAAATTACTAGAGACATTTAAGTCTCCTTAATACCTACCAAGCTCATCTGATTGGTCATTATAATACCTGAAATAGCTTTCTGCCCAGTGTGGGCTTTGAGGTTACTTGAGGTCTAAGGGAACCAAATCAACTGCCACTGGACCTGATTAACCTCGCTCTTGAACAGCCAATCTCAAGAATTAAAACTTTTCCTGGCATTACCAGGCTCACGCTGCATTTGACGTATGACGTGGATTTAATGACCACTGACTGAACCATTTTGACATTAGCCAGTTTTTGCGAGGGACTCTGGAGTTATATAAATAAAATGACACAAAACACATAAAATCGTCGTGTAAATAGTAATTTAATGGCGTGAAGAAGAACTTTTAAATATTACAATCCCGCATTCCTAATTCGGGAATCTCAGTTGAAAATATAAGTTACGGAATAGTGTTGGCTGAGACTCAGTTCCTTTAAAGATATTAGCGCAGTCACAGTAAATAAATTATTTCGGTTGAAGGAGAAATGGCCGAAGGTCAATAAATGAAAAACAGGTAAACTATATCCACTAAATTATTTTCCTCTAGACGTTTTGCGTCTTTTATAACGCCTCTTCAGGATTTAGACTGTTTTTATAAAAAGATTCAACTGTATCACCTCGGCGGTCACATAACGGCTATAAAATTGGAGATGTACCTTACTACTCAGCTGATAATATCAAAAATCCGTCACGCAGGGGCTGCGTAAACTAAGCAGATTTCCTACGTGAAGTTATACAATAAAGAAATCTCCATACGAGAGACGAACAGTTACGGCAGAGGGCCGAACTAGCTTTTGGAGGGAAATTCCGTCATATGTTATCGGCCCAAATTTAATAAAAATGCCAATATCTCGGTTAATATTCAAGATAGAGAATAAATGTATAAAACAATATTTATAGTAAATTTAATTTACAATAAGATTGATTCTATACACTTTTGTGATCCGACGTATGGTAATGGAGATCTTTCGAATTTTCAAAAATCCCCCCCCCCCTTTAAACCCCCCCCCCCTCCCACTGGTCCGATTTCAGCCATTAACGAGCTTGATCTGTCTCTTTGCATAAAACGTTTAAATATTGACTTTGGTAACGATCAAATAAAAATTGCGACCGCTAGAGCGTTAACAGACACATATATATATATATATATATATATATATATATATATCTATATATATAATTATAATTTTGAACAGACCCCATTTTCGTCATCTCCTGGGTAGGATCGATGGAAATTTGAAGAAAATTTTCGAAAATCGCGTCATGAGTACGGCCTCAATAGCTGATTTCCCTTAAGGGAAATCTGCTAATATTTTAAAATGAGGGAACTTCGTAGGAATCGATTACCAACAAAGCTTCGGGTTTTGAAAAGTCGATACGAGAAGCAACACATCTGCGTCTACATCTAATCGACTTACTGCTCATTAAATATTTGATAAATGTACCATGTAAATTCATCATTTATCTGAGTTTTATTTTTCACAAAATATTGTTTGTTTGTAATAATGTGGACGTTACCTTTTATCTTCAGGTTGGTTACGTTATTGTCACTACGTAGCCAAGCGGAAGATAAATAAGCGGGGTAAAATAAATCAGTGGATATAGTTCAGGTGTTTTCATTTATTGACCTCCGTCCATTTCTCCTTCAACGAAGATTGAATCGAAGTCACATTACTACGAGAAAAATTATCTAGGTTATTGTTATTATATATATATATATATTTTCTAGATATAAAATATTCAATTTCATTTTTAAAGAATTAATTTGAAATTCGAAATTATTCCTCTATTGTGTTATATTTTCTGATCTGATGAAAGGGAAAGAGCCAATCAGCTATTTAGTAATTGACGTCTTAGTACTAAGGTTTAATTCTGAGGTTCTGTTTCTTTCCTAATACCAAAAAAGACGAAGTTTGTTAACTAGTCTACGGAAGGATATGACGGTCACATAGCTCCACTCTTAATATTGCTTTACTATCAACCGAGTACTTCTCTAATCAGATTTCCTCACTATTAATTTATTTTTGGTTTGTCATTTTCACTATAGTATCTCTGGTATGCATTCAGTGGGTTTTCACCTTTTTTCTTTATGATGCACGATTATGGTTTTTCTTTTTATTAGTAAACAATTTTTTTTAAATTTTCAATTGTTTTTATTCTTCAAATGTTTTGTTTTTTATTGCTTTGACAACACTCTTGACCATGCTTTTTTTTTTTTATATAGACTTAAGGTTTTAGCAGATTTCCCTTAAGGGGAATCAGCAATTGAGGTCGTACTTATGGCGTGGGTTAGAAAAAGTTCTTCAAATGTCCATTGGCCCTACCAAG
>CM032232.1:40430000-40820000 GCA_019009955.1 Riptortus pedestris | reverse complement strand
GCCTAAAAACAAATAGAAAATGAATTATCGGTAATTTTTATTCAAGACTCCCTTATAACCCCCACAGCCTTTCGAACCTAAGAAATTTAATATAGCTTATAATCATGGAAGAATTAATGCTTATTTACATATAGACTTTTGTTAAGTTCGGTTCAATCGTTAGTGCCCAATAAAATTGTTGGCTTCCACTTTAATTTTTTAATCGTTTATACTTTGCTTTATCACAAAAGTGAATATAACAAAGGGTACTCTAAATAACAAAATAAACAACATTTACCTGTGCACATTTGTCGAAAAATCAATAGGAAACGAAATATCGCTATTTTTAAATTTAGGCCTCCCTTCAACCCCCACTCCTTCCGGGCTGATTTGTGAATCTAAACCATCCAGGGCGTCACCTAAACGCATACAAAAAAATGTATTCAAATCGGTTCAACCGTTTATGAGGAGTTCAGTGACATACACACATAGAGTAGGATTATACATATATATATATATATAAAGATATATAGTATTGTACTATATTATATAAACGGTATAAAATCCAAATTAGCGATGTCTTGACTGTTAAAAGAAGTTTGAGATATACTGATACTGTAGATTTTGGTTCACAACATCGACTATCATTAATTTGTTCTTAGCAGTTCTCAGGAATAATAATACAATGAGTATAATGAGTTTTAAGACTTATCTAGACATTTATATTATTAGATAGAATTATTTTCATTATTATTTATTTTTTCACATCCACCTTATACTACTATATCTAATTGGAACGCGTTATCTACAGGTTACCACCCTTTTCTAGCCAGGATGGGATTAAGAATTTTACTTTGAGTTCATCACTAAGAAAATTCCTATTTTCCCATGCGGGGATTGAACTCACCACTCTATGTTTACCATGTGAGATTTAAGCCAACGCTTTAACCCTCATGGCACACCTGACCTATAAGATAGAGTGACGAAGTACATAAATTATGTACTATTATTCTCTTTTAATTTGCAATAACTAGAGTTTTGATTTTACAAAATTAATTAGTAGATTAAATTGAATGAGCCATCGGGCCACACTAATGCTTTCACACATTATCTACATTAATCCCCATTATGGGCCTAGAATATTTAAGAGAAAGCAAACGAGTTTAAACAGTCGATTAAAGCAGTGCATTTAACTGTACCATAAACTGACAAATTGACAAAATGAGTAGATTTTCAATTAAGGTGGGTATACTTTCTCGATTTTTTCCCCCGAAAGTATCATTATTACAAGCGCTAACGTCAACCCAAAACCTCGAACACTTACCAAACTTACTGGTAATGACAATGGAGTTTTTTTCCACTTTCCATGGAAATTTTGCTTGATCTCATGCTACAAAAACGATAAAAAACGGACGGTTGGCATTAGTTAATCTTGATGTAATTTCAGTGTATTGGTCGTTGACAGTAGACAGACACGGTCACTGTAGTTCTAGTATTTTTAGAAGGATTAGAAACCATAGTTTAACCAGTTTTTCAGGTCTAGCTTACAAGATTACTGTTAACTACACTCTATTTATTGTTGCTACTTTGTGATACCTCCACCGTACCAGAAAGGCACAAAATGTTATCTTCGTTTCTTCCTGGGATAGTCATAATTTTTTTATATGCTGCTTATTTTCAAATAACTTTCTTTTTCTCTGAAAGCATCCAGTATTACTTTCTCCAAACTTAGGTAAGATATATATATATATATATATATATATATATATAATCAAATTCTATACAAGTATTCTTATATATTATATATATAACTTCCAAAGGAAAAATTAAAATGAAATATTATTTTCACAACTCCCAGAATACGATACTTTAATAAGGAAAATCTGTTTTTATAATCAAATTATTTAGGAAAGGGGGATATTTCATGGGGAGTTTTATTAACAAATAAATTAATAGTAAAGTAAATTTATGGATTTTTGAGTTTTTGATAGAAGTGATCATGGTCTGGGTAAATTGTCTTAATAGTTATGTCTAGATATTTACGAACTACAGTAACAAATAGAATATAAGATATATAAATATTGTGAAACTTAAAGTTTCAAACGAGATGTTTTATTTTTTTTTTCTTTGTATTTGATTAGAATGCATTGGGGTTTATAAAGGGAATTCCAGAAATATAGTTTATAATGAACGAACATTAATATGCATGAGAGAAACTGTAATTAAAAGACAATATTTTAACTTTCACGGAGCCGTATCATGGGGTTAATGTTAACAACGGCTATTATTTAGGCGGGAAAGATGGTTTTTGGCGGTAGTCCAAGAGGCGATGCAAGGCGCCAACAGCTGAGCTGGCCATATGTTGCCAGACACCCTCCGGCCTCTTGGAGTGGCGGCGGCTTATCCGGGACACGGCCAAAGGAAACAGAGCAACTGACCATCACTCCACTCTAGAGTGCGCTCTTAACAATAGAGCTCCCCCTGGAAATATATACTGCCTCACTTGGCAAAGGAAGGCAGACACCGTAATACTACTCTCCTTTGAATTTCATATTTGTTTCATTGGGAATCATTATGCCCTTTTGTTGTTATAGTCGATGCTTCCAAAATGTCCACTTCTATACGCCTATAAAGTCTGGTCACAATAGAAGACTTCGTTCTGATTCTAAAAATCCATTTTAACACACTGCTCCAACTTCTATTCAGTTGGCTGGAAAGGATTTACCATATTTTCTGTAAATAGTGTAGTTAGTATACTTTTTGACGTAGGTCAGATAGCTAATAAAACTCATGTTGAAGATTGCTGTGAGACTCCCAACTCTTAAGCTATTTGATTAACTATTTGTTTATTTTTAGTTTTATATGGGGCTCAGGTTAGCCCAATCTCGCACGGTAAACCTAGAGTGGCGAGTTTGTTTCTTCCCTGGGCAAAGGAAATAATTTAGTGACGAAATTCATTAAATAACATTTTAAGTCCCACCCTGGCTAGAAGAGGGTGGTAACCTGTAGATGACCCGTCCCAATTGCCTGAGTTGCAAAAATTGGACGTTAATAAACAATAATAATAGTTTTATACTCCTCTAATAATTAGTGGCATAATAATATCCAACATTAAAGTGAATAAATGTTGACATTCTTGATCAATTTCTGGATCCAATGAATAATATATTGGTTCCTTGTTCAGGCTAACTAAATAATAAGTTTTGATGACGAATTCAAACACTTATACGTACATCAAGGGCAAGAAAGTATTAGAAACTAATAATATTTGTATAACTATTATATGGACAATAAAACAACTTAACCTATATACTGCCAACTATTAGTACAGCAATATTGGAAAAAATGATTTTAAGAATTATTTCTTATAAATCTTTTGTGAATGAATACACACAAAAATGTTATGAAATATACTTACTTATGAAAAAAATAATTCTTTATGAAAATTTTAAAGAAATGTGATTTCAGTTAGAACGTTATATATTGAGAAAGAATGGCAATTTTGCGAAAAAAAATCATATATAATTACGTGAATACAAGATTTGCACTTGTTCGATCATAGAAATCATTTCTTGAAAAAATAATAATTTAAGTAGGATTTAGCCTTATGTGTAAAACCGTTGGCCTTAATATCTCATGGTAAACCTAAAGTGGTGAGTTTGATTTCCGCCTGGGAAATTATTTAGTCTCACCAACTATTCTATATTTCTTCCGCAATGGCAAACCGATATAAACAGAAATTGAAATTTAAGATAAAGATGTGATACATATTGACTCAGTTTCTCAAAGTGAAAATCAGGTGAAATATCAGGTTTTCCTCGATGCAGAACAAAATGCAATTTACTAGTTTTAAATTTGAGAAATATCATGACGGCCGAAAATTAATATTGCAGCAAATTGGTTATATGGCATTTTCTGAACCGGTTTTTGATAATGAATATATTTCAACGTTTTGGTTTTCTTTTCTAACCCCACCCCCCTTCTTTGAAGCATTACGAACGTAAATTGTAGTTTTACAAGAAACTGCTCAAAATTGCAGATAGAGTTATCTCTCTTTATTTATGTATATATATGCACATGAGACTAATTGAGAAAAAAAATGATATTTATTCGATTTGGATAAATAAGGAATTATTGTATAATTGTATTTGTAATATGTAATATTAGTTACATTGATTAATAACTGCAGTAAAATATGATACTTATAATATCTAACGAGTTTTAAATTATTAGACAGGATAACATAAGAATTAAGTTTATAATTAAATGTCTTAATTTCATTAATGTCTTAATTTCAATAACGTCTTAATTTCATTAAATGTCTTAATTCATTATTCATTATCTACACTCAATGAATAATAGGAGAGAGAGAAAAAACGTCCAATTCTTCACAATTTGTTTATTTCAGCGCTAAGCGCTTTCAAAGACTAATGTCTCCATCTTCAGAGCTACTTGCATGCGCTCATTGGGAAAGACAGCAAGCGACTCAGTCACAGTCGCAACAGTGAGTCGCTTGCTGTCTTTCCCAATGAGCGCATGCAAGTAGCTCTGAAGATGGAGACATTAGTCTTTGAAAGCGCTTAGCGCTGAAATAAACAAATTGTGAAGAATTGGACGTTTTTTCTCTCTCTCCAAGTAAACATTCTTCACTTCCAACAAACACTGCCGTGGAACAATGAATAATATTTTACGGGGTGCTGCGTACATTTAAAGCAGGCGCCATATTCGTAGCAACAAAATAAAAACTAACTGCTAAAATGAAAGTTAATTTGTAAAATATTTGTACAAAAGGGATTGAACAAAAGGAGTGATGGTGATTTGATTATAGCTAGCTGCCGTAGATGGCGTCATCCGTTGATGTTCAAAGGCCATGAAATTGGATTTGCTGGCTCCCGAAGCTAGAACAAACGAGTCGGCCCGCTGCCTACATGAATTTCACACATGGCTGAGGGGGAAATATAACTAAGCCCTACAATAATTAAATATTTAACGGTCGGGGCAGCGTTAAAGTGCACTCAGTATGCGGTAATGCGCACGCCCCAGTTGCTCACAATGCATCTTGCAAAGGGCCCAACAGTGTGTATTGTTGAACGCGTCTTTTCAAATTTAGTACTACATTAAGCCAACGAGGTGACGAGGATATAATTTATTTATTTGTTTCTGGTTAATCGTCGATAAATGATCATTTATAATGATAATTACTAATCAAAATAGGTATACATTACTGCCTGTTTGGTTTCGTCTTATGGAAAGTCAAGTTCGGTAATTATCAGAATATAAGTGCAGAATAGGCACTGTATTCCTTAGTGGAAATCAGCTGTTGAAGTTATTCTCATAATGCAATTTTTATATAGAAAAGCTCGTTTAATGATAATTAAAATATTACCAAATTTATTACAAAAATAACAAACGTTGATTATTAGGGTTCTTTTGGATTGCAGAATTAAAAACACAAACTTTTGCGTTTTTATCACTGCAGAATGTTTCACACTTGTTAAATTATTCTTCACGATTAATCACAATATGAATTGACAACTTCACATCTTATTGCCCAGAACAATGACTCACGATCACGCGAATCATCACAAAACACGCACTGGACTGATGTTCACAAAACCACTACACTGCACTGAAACTAAAAAGCACTGTTCACTAAAGCTTCACTGAACGCACTGTTATTCACTAGTAAGAGAACTGAGAGCTAACTGACTGTTGGGTGAGCTGGGCCGCTTTATAGACGGGCGGCAAGTTCAAAGAAAACGGTCCAGACTGCCTATGCACCAGACTGGTCGTTGCCTTGAACATTTTTAGCGCCATCTCTCCTGCAGGATTTTCTTAAATGCGTGATTAACTCTGCGTTATTTTTCAAGTACGCAGTTTTCGGAACAATATGTTAGATTATCAGAGCAGGTTGGTTTAGCAATAGTACGCGGCTTACACGTACGCCATCTTTTCAGGGGAGGCGTTTGCAATTTTCAATGCAATAGGGGAACGTATGAGGTGATAACAAAATTGTAATTATCAATGATTCTCTGGAATCCCTAATGGCTATTAAAAAAGTTCCTCTCTCAATCCGGGCTATACATAACTACTGTTACAAAATCAAAGATAATGAATTAATTTTCATGTGGGCGCCATCTCTTAAAAATAATAAAATTAACGTGAAAGCAGACGAAGAAGCCAAAAATGCTCGCAATTGTTTTAACAGTGGAACCATCGACATAACATTTCCAAATGACGACCAAAAAAATGTTCAAAGAATACTGAGTGGGATCAAGGTGGTTATCGTCAAATTGAAATTTAGTAAAAAAAATAAACCATATATCAAAAAATGGAAAAAACCGCCGCCATTTTTGGCCAACCTGCCAAAATTGTAACTCAATATTAACAGTAGAACAAGTGTCAGTGCTCTCCCCCCAGAAGAATGAACATCCTCAGATCTTCTCTATATGAAATTATGAGGCATGAAGAAAATGCAGTCCAAAAGTTTTATAAGTTCTTTAAAACTTCAAAAAGTATTAATATAGTATAAACTTTTGTGCCAGCTAATTGCCCTGCAGTTGAAAGTAGAATAATCATTAATAAATGAAATTGGTGCATTTCCTGTACAATTTATGAGTACAAATGGAGTTTTCAAAGTCCACAACTTGAAGAGAAATAATGTATTTGTTATTTTTTTTTTTTATTTTGATTGCATGAAGGAATGCAAGGAAGGTTGTAATAATTTTAATTTAATGTTTGGGGTTTAGTATTTTACTTATGTCTGTCACAAGTGGAATGCAAAATAAGAATTTTGTTGTATTTATTTATGTTCATCGATTAACTTATAATTAAATTTCAGTTTAATTTTCTTTTTAAAAGAATTTGTGAAATAAATTAATTTAGTTCTGACATGACTACTCATCGCTCAACATTAAATGCTGGAAGAGTGTCTACACAAAGGTGGGTTAAAAAAGAAAGAAAAAAGAAAGACAAATGGAAAGAGTAAATAGGAGGAAATTGAAAGAGCATGTTGGAAAAGGTGGACATTAAGGTTATAAAGTGGACCAAGAGGAGGTCGAGAGAGTCGATAATCATGAGGGTTGTTAGGAGCAAACCGAGCTAAAGGAAGGTCTTTTTCTTTGGTTAACGATCCCAGAAAACAACGTCCGGCCTCTCTTGTCAGCGCCCTCTATGTTAGGCCCGCTAAATGAGTCCTTC
The DNA here is from genome assembly GCA_019009955.1 of Riptortus pedestris. Taxonomy (NCBI): domain Eukaryota; kingdom Metazoa; phylum Arthropoda; class Insecta; order Hemiptera; family Alydidae; genus Riptortus; species Riptortus pedestris. The sequence continues at coordinate 40,812,821 of CM032232.1, read as the reverse complement.
AATAAGAGAAGGAAAAGGGAGTTCCCCAAGGGGCCACTTAGTCCCCAATCCTCTTCCATCTCTTCGCCATTGTCTGCATATATGTCTCCTTTTTCAAAAGGGTCTCATTAATGTTCTCTCGTACTCTGAACCACAGAACGGTCAATTTAGAGTGGGTTGCGTTTTGAGCGGACAAGAAAAAAAAAAGTCTGCATTCAACTGAGGAGCTTTTATAAAGCCTATATTTAGGTACTTCCACGAATGGTTTGTAGTATTACCTCTTGTAGAAGCAGACTCTATTTAAGCATACATGAGTGAAAGTATCAAGTAATAGCAACAGGTATAAAAACTACTAATGACCTAAAAGTTTTCTATTTCTATACTCCTACTAGTTCTCATTTCGTTCGAGGACAAATTAAACTTGAAGTACCTCCGCCATTAATTTTGAAAATGTTATTCTGGAGCTTGAAGACTGTTGAGCATTTCAAAATTGGATACGAGCAAAAACACTTAGTCAGAAAAACTTCGACAACCTTTTAGTTTTACCCAGATGAGCTAGTTCAGTACAAGAATGATGAAGGACTGAATACAAAGCAATTACCGAGTCAGCTCCCTTCATAAAGGTTGTTGCCTTAATTTGGAAGGAAATGGACTACCTTTAGGCAATATGTACACTACCACACAAAGGAAACTATATACAAATGTAGTTAAACAGTAAAAGATGAGGCGAAACTAATGGAACTCTGGCATTCTAATCCCTCGCTTAATATATGCATTTTTACTTCTTTGTGTATAAATGCATATATTAACAAGTAAAGGGATTATTGTAATTGTGAAAATATTTACCTGTTTTGATTCTCCCTGAACCCACTAGATTCGACCTGGCGTCAGCACGTACGTATCTCACGTAACAAAACGGCTAGCTTGAGAACATTGAAATTTCATATTTGGGATTGTATAATAGTAACTCTAGTTGTTAGTTTTTCGCTTTGATTGAATTCGATCAAAGGAGTGGACATAAAGAGCGAGGATATAAAATATTTCAAATTCATCCTTCCGTAATACACATTCAAAACATCTGTTTATGACCTCTTTTATTTATTATAAAAATATTATTATTATTGGTAAATCAAGTAAAGTGTTGGAACCGCCAGTATAGATGATACTGTACAGCTGGCAATCGCTTTCGATCCAAAGGCACCATCTAGAGGTGTACACGACCATCAGCTAGTGACGACGGTATGCACCGACAGACATCAATGGCTACATTTTTATTATTTATTAACGTCCGCTATTTGCTACTGTGGCTAATTGGGACGGGTTATCTATAGGTTACCATCCTTTTCTAGAAAGGATGGAACTGAAGAATTTGTTTAATAAGTCAACGTTTTACCTCACATGGCTAACTTGAGTTAAAGCCTTGACCTTAATCTCAAAAGGTAAAGCTAGATTGGTAAGCTAGATTCCCGGCTGAGCAAAGGAATTTATTTAGTGACATAATTCAATAAATAGAATACTTATTCCCACCCTGGCTGACATACGGGGGTACCTGTAGGTAACTCGTCCCAATTAGCCTTAGTTGCAATAAGTAGACGTTAATAAATAATTTAATTTAAAAATATTAATAAATGAAATGTTGTTTGCCATTTTTCGATCATATCATTAAAATGGATAGAACGTATGTTGCTTTCAGATAAAATATTTCTAAATGATGTGTAACAAAACATTTTGTTTATTTAATTTAATATAAATAAAAAAAAGTTTAATATAAATACTCTCTTGAATAAGTTCTATTATTCTTGAATAAATTATGTTTTATTAGTGAAAATTCTAACTTTAAATGCCCCATATATTCAAAACTTGAAGACAATTATAATTCGAAGTAACACCTCTAAAATGTTCTATTTTGGCTTCATTACCTTACGGTAAATGTGAGTTGACTTCAGTCAACCACAATTAAGCAGGTGGTTTTAATGTAGAAGGGGATTTAGAGTTGAAGAACGAACAGCGCAAAGTGTTGGGGCATACATCAAGATAATAGGGATATAAGGTGCGGATAGCAAACTACAAAACAACTCTTCTCGGCTGTAATTTAGGCCTTCGGGTTCTAAAGTTATAACAGCTGGAGAAGTTTTGCGGTTGTCGTTGAGAATACGCCGAGACGCTGTAATATGTAGGACCCCGAGTTTAAGGGGAGAAAGCACGAGTGGGAGAGTTAAGAAAGAGAAGGAAGGAGGGAAGAGAGTGTGAGAGGGAAGAGGGTGTGTGTGTGAGAGAGAGAGAGAGAGAGAGAGAGAGAGTGAGAGAGAGAGACTGGGAGAGAGAGACTAAGAGCAGCGATTTTGCGCCTGCACCTCTTGGAAACTATTTAAGGAGGCAAATGGGAGTTTAAAGGTAATGGCCGCTACGTGAGCAGGTGAATAATCCAGAACCTCTGAATGGATGTTCGTTCCTGGGGTCCCTCTCTAACCTTCCTTATCTATAAATAATGGCATGTCCTATTTCACTATGCGTAAATTCTTTATCACGCGAGCGCATTTCTCGTTTATTAATCAATTACTATTAACAAATGTGGTTATCAAACAAAACTGTGAAAAAAATACAGGGTTCTTTGTTTCGAGGGAAGAACTTTCGCAAAGGGTGATTATTTTAGACCTGGCTTAGTTATTAAAGATTTCATTTTAGATTTATTTAAACCTTTTCGCTGCAATTCAAAACCCGATAGAGACATATCTAAATTTGTTTAACTTCGGAAATAAAAGGGTTCTTTGTCGTACTGATATCTTTACTCATCTTGAAGAGATAATTAAGTTATTAATTGATTAATCAAGAAACTCAGAAGAACACACATTTCGTAGGCAGTTTTATAATTGTATGCTTTTCCTTGGTCACAGAATTATAGACTGTCATCTAAAAATAGCATATTGTGGACACCATTTTTGAGGTCCTCAATCAATGAGCAAATGCAAATCATGGGATTCTTGGATGGCACTTTTTGAAGATCTATGTGAATTCGTCTTGCTTTATGAAAGCCAGATCTGGGGATTGGGATACATGGATGTCATTGAAGCTTTCCAAGCTTAAACAGCTTCTCCATCTTCCAACCAACACTCCTGGATATATGCTACGAATGGAATGTGGCAGAGCTTCGTTAAAAGTAAAGGCTTTGAAACTAGCACTCCAGTGGTTTTTTTAAACTTGTTGAAATGGACGACTTCAGTATTCCAAAGCGCTGCTTCTACAGTCTTCTAAAAATTGACCAGCGGGACCGAAGATCTAATTTAAACCGGGTCTCATTTCAAAAAATAATTTCTGAAGTAGGTTACGAGGATGTTTGGACAACTCAGGACTGGGCAACACTTAAGGCCATCAAAGAAACTGTCTTAACGAGTTACAGTGAAAAATTAAAAGCATTGGATATCCAGTGAGTTCTTATATCTTCATTTTCCCAGCAATAACAATCGTTCAAAGGACACGATGTGGAGAAGTACCTCATTTTCATTAACAACATCCACGTTACAAGAATCATAGCACAGTACAGACTTTCTTCGGACAAGATTCTCAAAAAGTATTGGTATGTCAGTGCATACAAGCGTATGTGAGGCAGCATTTGCTATCTTCATGAAGAGGAAACACTCCACTACTTCTTCTTCTGCTGCCTTACGTACAGTCTCATCAGAAATGCATTCATCTCCAAACATATTAACTCTACCGATTCAACATATATACAGCACATGCAACTGTTCACAATAGAAGACAAATCTAAGGCCTTTGATACCTATAAATTTGTTATTAATGCGCTTAAAGTACGAGCTTTCATAATGTTTGATTGATTTATCACTTCCAACACAAGTTGTAAATGTTTCATTTATTATTATTATTATTATTTATATTTTTTATTTATCTATTTATTTTTCATAATTAATGTTGTGCCTTCTGAATTGCTTGATGATTTAGAAGAATTGTGTCTGTATTTTGTTTATTATTATGCATATAATTTTTATTTCATTTACTTATTATTATATTTTTATTTATTATTTTTTTTATTTATTTTCTTTAATATTAGCAAATTAATGTAATTTTGTATTAGGTATGTATTACTATAGAGAAGTATAGTACGAACCTATGTGTTTTAATTTTTCTTGTCTTTTATTTTTTTTTTTTTGTAAAAATTCGAACCCCTTTAAAAAGTTTATACATAAATACAGAATTTGTATCTATCTATTTATCTATCTATCCTCAATCAATGAGGTGATGTATTTGTGCTTAACGTTTAAAATTATAACAGAACTTGGTAAAAAAATAGGAGCCCCAATAACTTATTCTGATAGAAGTTCTTATAACTCTCTGATCTTTATTTGATTGAAATAATGAGTTAATATAGATTTTTTTTAGTAATGTGATTCACAATTTTTTAGCAGATTTCTCCTAGGTGAGATTAGTTTTAGAGTTCTACCCCTAAGGATTGTACTCGAGAGAAGACGAAAATGAAATCCGTTAATTATACATATATATATATTTATAAATATATATATATATATATATATATATATATATATATATATATGTATATATATAATTGTTGTCATGATCGAAATATAACCGTTTCATGCAAAACTGAATATTGTAAGGTGAAAATCGACCAGGAAAATGAGGGTATTAAAAATTCGAAATATCTTAATTTTTAAGTGTTCTACTGCTAATCTTTTTAATCATTGAATATTTCACATTTATTGCTCTACAGTTATTATTCGTAACTAATATTAAAAATGTTAATTGTATTGTTCAGCTTTTAGTTAACCCTCACTTTTAGTCGCCCAATTTTCATTTCGAGTTATTCAGTGACTAAACATTCCGTGTCAAGCTCACATATGTACTCTTGTTAAAGTATGTTTCCTGTTGCATGAGAAATTGAGAATAGATAGTTATTATTATTATGGGGGAGGTTTATACTCAGTGAAAACTGGAGTAAAATCCATATCGGGGGAAAATCCAACCGATATGGAGTTTGTGGTTGTGACATGTTATGGGGAATTTAAAAATTTACGCACGATTCTGGCAGTATCAAGAATTACCCCTTGCTGTGCTTCTTTTATACATGTTGTTGGCAGATTCAAGTTCTTGGTGCCTGCTATTGTTGTTTTTGGCACGAGTCCATTTGAACTTACTATAATAGGCGTAACTATGGCAGATTTCAGTTTGTATACCTCTTTGAGCTCGATAGCCAATTCTTGATATTTTCTTAACTTTTCGGCATGGGATTTTCGAATATTCTCATCATTGGGCACTGCAATGTCAATAATATCAGCAGTCTTATTGATCTTGTCAATAATGAGAATATCCGGTTTGTTATGGTGCACAGTATGGTCAGTTATCATCGCTTCATCCCTATACATCTTTATATTATCTTTTTCCAATAATTTTTGAGGAATATAGCGATAATAAGCGACCTTCTTGTCTACCATGCCGAATTTCTCTGCTAGAGCTTGATGGTATACTTTTGCCACGTTATTGTGCCTTTGTAAGTATTCGGACCCAGCAAGTATTTCACATCCAGCCGTAATATGTTGAATGGACTCATAAGCTTTGTTGCATAACCTACATTTGTCCAGGACACTACTGTCCTTGAGGATATGACGTCTGTATGATCTGGTGGCAATCACTTGGTCTTGGATAGCTGTAATGAAACCTTCTGTTTCTGAAAACAGCTTTCCAGACGTCATCCACGCGACAGAATAAGCCAAGTCTACCTCCGAGTCATAAAGGCGACTGTAGTAACGACCATGAAGTTCCTTACTTTGCCATTCTGAAAGAAAGTGGGATTCATCTTTAACTTCAGGATTGTTACTACATTTCAAGTTCAAGGCCGTAAACCCATCATCAAGTTTAACTATTTCTTTGAAGACGTGGCTATCATTCGATCTTATGTAATGTCTCAGGTTAACTTCCTGAGACCGACATAGGTTTCGGATGTTGAGAAGGCCTCGTCCTCCTTGTTTCCTCGATAAATACAGCCTGGCCATAGATGAAATCGGATGGTGCATTCTGGCTTTTGTCATCTCCGTTCTTATGAGTCTTATTATTATTATTATTATTATTTATTTGAGATGGCGCTACAATGGTGATTCATCTATTAACATGTTTAAATATAATTTTACAAAATTAAATAAATATTAACATTTTTACAAAGCTAGATGTTACAAAAGTACAAAATAAATAGGATCTTGCCGCTACAATGGTGATTCATATTTTAACATGTTAGAATATAATTTTACAAGATTGAATAAATATTAAAATTTTTACACAGCTAACATTTACAAATGTACAAAATAAATAGAATGGACAAAACTAAATATAAATTGTTAGTATATTTATTTATGAGGGAAAAAAATACAAAATAAAAATAAAACAACAAAGGAAAAAAAAAGATAAATAAAAATTTAAGAAAAACTATAAATAGTTAAACTGGAAGGAGGCAAAACTTATATTTCACAGTGTTTGCTAAATATAACTTTCATAATTGTGGATAATAGGTTTTATATTTCATCAAATAATCCATTATTTCTTTAATTCTTAAAAACACCATCTATAAATTGGCTACTGTCGGCCAGTAGTTCGCATACATTTGTGGGTCATGTGTACGTTTTCACTTGTGTGCAGTCAGTTAGTATGTGTTTTACAGTTAGTTAGATGTGTTTAATAAATAGTTAGATGAGATCATCAGCGTGTGATATAGCTCGTGGGAAGTCTGCTTAGTTTACGCAGCACCTGCGTGGATATAGACATTTTTGTAGTAAGAATGAATAATGAGGTCATTTAAGGCGATACAAATTTATGCAGTCCATCGTTAAACATGGTTGAGTGATCGGAGCTCATATTGGCAACCTCTCACGGTAGAATGCGCACCGTCTCTGATGAGTTAGTAACCCAGTGCATACATCATCATGAGAACTGATTCCAGCTGATGCACTAGCTCGTACGATTCCTTTTGCTCTTATAACTCGATTCCATAATAGCTGCTAACGATGATTCTAGGTCATTTCTGTTTGAAACTCGACATATAAGCATTTCATGTAAAACTGTAGTTGCTTTTAGCAGGTTTCCCTTATGGGCAATTAGCTATTGGGTTTATACTCATTTCGGGATTCTATATAGGAGATGGCTAAAATGTGGAAAATTGTATATTTATATTATTTACTGTTACCGCTCTAGAAGACGCAATTTTTGTTTGAAACTCGATATATCATCTTATCATGTTAAACTAAAGATCAAATTCGGTGAACGGCTGATATATATATATATATATATATATATATATATATATATATGGTAATGGTTCTAAAGCATTAACAAACTATTCGTATTCAAAATTAGAATATCAATCTTGAATAAAACTAGGAAAACCACGAAAATATAAACTTTAGAATTTAAATAAAACATGAAATAATGCTCATGTCTTTCAGTTGTCAAATTATCTCATTTTCACATTAGTAATAATCTCAAATAAAGCAGAAATAATATGAAGTTGGCTTATTTTTCATTTGTACACGCAAATTAGAAAATCAAAATAACTTTAGAGCAATGCACAACTAGTGAGAAATATTTCATTAAATCGTGAGTTGATTTCAATTTATTGCTACTTTGCGATTGATGGACTGCAAATATGACGGAAATCAATCAGTGTATTGCATGCAATAAACAACACAAGTGCGCCCTAAGGGTGTTCTAATTACCAGTAATCATGTATACAGAGGTAACTCGTATTAAAATATGAAGTGTAATATATCAGGCAATCCTCTTGATCCTATGTTTGCGCAGGTCTTCCACATTGTATCGGGAATACTAAAGAAGATGAGTTGGAAAACAATTAGCTCTGCATAAATTCCTGAGGCAGTAACAAGGCTATTAGGGTGTACATTGCAAAACGTATTTGATGAAAGAGCAGTTATTCATATAATAATAATAATAAAACAGTGAAGAATATACAAATTATATAAGGAAAAATGGAAGCCCAAGTTGATAGGGGAAGAGGACCTCAGTGAAAGATTTTCGGAAACCGTAAGAGAGACGAATAGAAGAAAGTTCAGAAATAAAGGAAGAAAGAATGAAGAAATACTGTATATTAGACAACCTAGTATACTTATTTTATTATAATAATATACGTAGGTATAAGAGTAATTTTACATCAAAAATGAATATAACAAAATTCTAGTGTATGCCATAAATATATACAAACGAGTTGTTTAATTTCATTTGATAATTTCTAAGTAAGAAAACAAAAGTGTAGGAAACATAAAGGGAATTCATTTTCTAAGTTGGTATTCTAGTAAGGGAAAGTGAATGCTATTGAGGAGGAGAGTGTTTGTGTGTGTATGTTTTATAAAATTGAATAGAATATTAAATGAAGTTATAGGGATGACATGTAGTTTCACCTGGCTACATGTCACCCCTAAATGACACAGTTTATTCATAAATAATAAAATGTGTTAACCTAATTGTTTGTTTTAAAAAAGGGTACGGATTAGACTCATATATATTTTTTTTAGGATAAAGTGATTTTGCTATTTTTTCTTCTTAGATGAAGCATTGGTGTTAGGCGTGTAATGAAATGGCTATGGTAGTCATATCTGTCGGTTCAAACCGTCGTCACCGACCGATGGTCGAGTACAGTTGGCAAGCACTTTCGATGCAAAGGCACCATCTTCAAGCCATCTGGAGTTGTACCCCCCTTGTACGTTGAACGTATGCAACGACAAATATGACTACAGTATCATCAATACTGGCAGTTCCAACCCTTTACTTGTTTACCATATCGCTATTCTTAACGAACGATAGCCCAATTCCTAACGCTGCAATTTTAGAGGAGAATCAAAAGAGAAAAGAATAGGACTTGAAATTCAAACAGTGATAATTTATAGAGTGACTAAAAATAATGACAAAAGTGCAGGCTAACTACAAGTAACAATAACAAATACCTCGACGGCAACTAACAATAACAAATACCTTAACAACAAGTAGCAATAACAAATACCTTAACAAATACCTTAACAACAAGTACATAGCAATAACAAATACCTTAACAACAAGTACATAGCAATAACAAATACCTTAACAACAAGTACATAGCAATAACAAATACCTTAACAACAAGTACATAGCAATAACAAATACCTTAATAACGAGTAACAATAACAAATAATAATAACAAATACCAAAAAGAAATGACAAATAACAAAAAACAAATAAATCATAATAAATGTCAGATTACTTTCGTCACTGTTCCCCCAATTTACGAAATACTAGTCAAGTCATAATTTCACCATAAGCTTTAAGGCATACTGACATCATTAAGTAACTCAATTAGTTACAAAATCGCAGTTACGTCATTTATCTTCTGTGACAGCGATATGGTTTAATGTACCTTCAACGTTGAGATGGTGTAACTTGTGACAGTTAAATCTATAGTGCTCTTGTTTGATTTTGTGTGCTCATGAAGAGGTGCTGGATACTTATTTTCATCTTTATAATTCATTTAAGGGTTTGTGTGTATATGTTATAAAATAGATTATCATATTTAATGAAGTTGTAGGGATGACATGTAGTTTCACGTGGCTAAATGTCACCTCTACATGTCATAGTTTATTCATGAATAATAAAATATTATTATGTTAACCTAATTGTTTGTTTTATAAAATTGTACGAATTAGACCCATCTTTTATTTTTATTTTTGGGGATAAAGTGTTTTTGATATTATTTCTTGGAGAGTGTAGCTCACCAAATGTACAGATAGTCCACTTTTGAAAAATAAAGCCTAATCAATGCTACTGTATTAAAATTCATACAGGTGGTGTGCATTCTTCTAGGTACTTGTGTATTATATCCACCACATTTTAGTTCCACTAGTCCCACGCTAGAATGCGCTACTGAAGTGCGACGCTAGCTCTCCCAGGCTAATGAGGTTATCTTTTACATTCTGTTCCTGACAGAAATGCCTCTACTCTTCTAGAGAAAATAATTCAGAATATAGCAGATGGTAGCACAATATATTCTGATTGCTGGAAAGTCTACCAAACGAATATATTAGAAAGCCAAGGATTCAAACATGCAAAAGTTAATCATAAATATAATTTTATTGACCCCAACACTGGAGCACATACTCAGACAGTGGAGAGAATGTGGGGAAGTGCAAAGTGGCGAAATAAAAAACATCGTGGGACAGCCAGGCATCACCTTGAATCATATTTGGTAGAATTCATATGGCGACAGCACCCATGGGAAAGGAATTGGAGGCACATTTCAGTGCATTTTAAATTGTATTTCTACACATTTCCCGCCTAAATGTGAATAAAATGTTTTATTTTTAAAAATTGTGTTTTATTTATCATTATAATTCCCTAGAAGGTTATAAGGTAAGTATAACCTCCCTTGCGGGCAATGAATCGTACTACTTAAAACAGTAGCGCACTCTAGCGTGGAGCTCGTGGAACTAAAATGTGGTGGATATAATACACAAGTACCTTTTTCTATTTTATCAAAAAGGGCAAGACGTCCTGTTCTTAGCGATATAAGAGCTTGAATCTCGACAGACTGGAAAAGGAAATGTTGGACAGTTTAATAGACTGGGCAAAGAAAAGAGGCAGACCAAGGCAAAGATGTCTAAATGACTAGAGGGAAGACTTGTCGAATCTTAGGGGTCGTAATTGGATGATCTGGCACTGCATAGCAGATTGAATATTCATAAAGTGATCTCTTCCAGAAAGGTAGCTTCTACAAAACTTACGAGTATAGCCCAAGATTTTACTAATATTAAAACAAGATGTAAAGTTCAACAAATCCGGATGGTAAATATTTACTCGTCACTCTGTTTGCATTGTGGATGCCTACTAAACACGTGAAGTGGTAAACAAAAATTTACAATTCTATCATAAAATTGAGATGGAAAAAAATATTGGCGAAAATGTGTTCTGTTGAATATATTTAGGCTGGCTTATTTTATAAAACCTAAGTTTTACATTGAATACTGTAGAGTGTCTGTGAGGATAGCTTTTCATTTGCTTGAGTGCTTCGAGCAGCTTTATTAACATCCTCAATTCACTTAATATTTAGTTTTTCTATGGCTACGTTACAGCTTTGAATTTGAACGCATTTCGTGAAACGTATCTCACCCAATGGTGGATCTTCGTATTTTTCACTTGTTTTAGTTTTTTTCTTTGAAGTGAAGTAGTTTGTTTTTAAAAAATAATTTGAATTCATAGTTCAGAAACTTATGTTATTTTGACAAGTAAGTGTTATTTTTCAATTAATACGAATTGTGAATCCGCAATTCTTTTCTAAATGTTAAATATTGCCTTACTTGCGTCTTTGGGATTCATAAATTATGTTTATTTACCTACTTGTGAGATTATTATATGAATAAATTAACGTTCACTTAATTGTGACGAAGTCTAACTACAAGATATCTACAATGAATGCAGGCCATATTTTAGTTCACGCGTATCCAAGTTTATATCAAGGCAACGCCATAACTTTTGTCTCTATCTTTAATTCCATAATTATTGATTTCATTAGAGCTTTAAAAATAAATATATAAACAGATGCTTCAATTTTAGCATATATTAGCAGATTTCCCTCAAGTGAAATCAGCTATTGAGGTAGTACTCATGACGCGATTTCCGAAAAATGTCTTTAAATGTCCATCGATCCTACCCAGGAGATGACGAAAATGAGGTCCGTTCAAAACTATATATATTTGCCTGTTAACACTCTAGTGGTCGCAATTTTTGTTTAATCGTCACCAAACTCGGTATTTAATCGTTTTATGTAAAAAGGAAGATCAAGTTCGTTAACGGCTGAAATCGGACCAGTGGGAGGGGGGTTTTTCGAAAATTCGAAATATCTCCATTACTATACATCGGATCGAAAAATTGTATAGAACAAATCTTATTGCAAATTAAATTTACTATAAATATTGTTATATACATTTATTCTCTATCTTGAATATTAACCGAGATATTTGCATTTTTAGTAAGTGTAACGGACGAGCTATGGTTCCCGCCGATAGCTAGTTCGGCCGTTTCCGTAACTGATCGGCACTCGTATGGAGATTTCTCTATTGTATAACTTCACGTGGGAAATCTGCTTAGTTTACGCAGCCCCCGCGTGACGGACTTTTTTATTAACTTACCTGTGTAGTAAACTAAAAGCTGCATTTTGTGTAGTTGAAAAAATTACATAAGGAGAATACAAAACCAAGAGGAGACCTAACACAAATAATAAAACTTTAATGTGGAAGTCTTGATCAAATAAATATAACGACTCTAACATAGGTAAGACAATGTTTGACACTCATCTCGATGAGTTTCTTTCAAGTAGAAGGAACAAGGCGTTTGGTATTTTTGAAGAAATAAATAAATTTACATGGAATTACTGGCCACTAGTAGAATATAAAAGTATTTTTTCTTTAATTGGTAATATTTTTTTTCATTTAAGGCATCGTTCATAATGAACTTGGTAGTCCTAGACTTTCCGGTTCAATTTACAGGTGGGCAATACGGGTTTATCTAATGACAATTTCTATAAATAAAATCCTTTGCCCCATCCTTTTAGCAGATTTCTCTTAAGGGAAATCAGCTATTGAGGTCGTACTCATGATGCGAGTTTCGAAAAATTTCTTCAAATGTCCATCGATCCTACCCAGGAGATGACGAAAATGAGGTCCGTTCTAAATTATATATATATATATATATATATATATATATATATATATATATATATATATATGTCTGTTAACGCTCTAGCGATCGCAATTTTCGTTTGATCTTTACCAAACTCGGAATTTAATAGGTTTATTTAAAAAGGAAGATCAAGTTCGTTAATGGCTGAAATCGGACCAGTGGGAGGGGGGTTTAGAGGGGGGGATTTTGGAAAAATCAAAATATCTCCGTTATTATGCGTCGGATCGAAACATTGTATAAAACAAATCTTATTGCAAATTAAATTTACTATAAATATTGTTCTATACATTTATTCTGTATCTTGAATATTTACCGAGATATTTGCATTTGTATTCTGCGTGTGGTTGCCAATAGGCTATGTTCGGAGTTTTCCGACGAGAGCTCTGGCGGCCGTTTCCATAACTATCGTCCCTCGTGAATAGCTTTAGAGGTTAGGTTAACTGTTTTTTGGGCTAGAAACTACTGGGTTATTACGCCCAAAATAACGTTTTTTAGGTTTAGAGGTTTCTTACTACTACAGTTGTTATTAGGCAGATTTCTCTATTGTAAAACTTCACGTGGGAAATCTGCTTAGTTTACGCAGCCCCTGCGTGACTGACTTTTTTTTCTTTAATTGGTAATATTTTTTTCAGTTAAGGCATCGTTCATAATGAACTTGGTAGTCCTAGACTTTTCGGTTCAATTTACAGGTGGGCAATACGAATTTATTTAGTGACAATTTCTATAAATAAAATCCTTTGTCCTCCATCCTTCTTAGAAAGCGGTGATAACCTGTAGATAATGTTTTCTGATTAGCCATAGTAGCATAAAGTGGATGTTAATAAATGTCAAATATTAACGTCCATTACAGCTACTATGGTTTGTTATAATTTACAGTCTGCTTACACCCTTCTTCTAAACATGGTGTGGTTAAGGGCTTTATTTAATGAGCTCATCATTAAATAAATTCCTATTGTACACGAACCGATAGGACCCACAAATCTAGGTTACAGGGCGTCTTAATAACAGCGTCTCCTCAGCCTCTATCACCAAAAAAGATTGTTAAAAGTATAACTGCTACTCAAAGTGACATTAGTAGCACTTAATGAAATGGGATCATTATTATAGCGTTCAGCTATTGGAGTATTAATGAAACGATTTTCTAAAAATTTCCATCTTCAAATGTCCATCGATGCTACCCGGGATATGACTAAAATGAGATCCATTCAACTTATATATATATGTTTATATGTTCTGGACCTTTCCTTGGCTAGGCCCTTCTACAGGTATATACACAGTACCCCACAGTTCAGTGGTTGTTCGACGGTCTTCGAGCGATGTTCAGCGCGACTTAGTGCAGTGCGGTAAAGTGTTTTTATAAGAATAACAGTGTTGTGCCGTGACTGTAAGTAAGAGTTTAGTGCGTGTTTAAGACAGTGCAGTGCCGTCGTTTTATGTGAAGTTCAGTGACCGCGAGTGAATTATTGGACTGTGAAATCTGAAGAACAGTGGCACTATCAGTGTAATACTATGAGTAGTAATAGTTAACCAAGAGTATTGTGCATTGTGAAATAAATTGTGCAGTGATAAACTGTGGAACTTGTGTGTGTTTAATTTTGCAATCCAAAAGAACTCTTATTAAAAACGTTTATTACTGGTTTTGTAATTAAACGTAACAATATATATATATTCTTCATTGAGTGCTGTCTGCAGAAACGAACCTACAATCTCATACCTCAAGTCCGCACAATTCCTTGAATGGCCATCGATCCTGCCCACTAGATGACGAAAATTAGATCCGTTCAAAATTATATATATATATATATATCTATATATATATAGATATATATATATATATATATATATCTGTTGTCGTTCTGGCAGTTGCAATTTTTGTACTTATCGTTACCAAGCTCTATATATAAGCGTTTTGCGCAAAACTAAAAATGAAATTGGTTAACGGCTGAAATAGGACCTGGGGGAGAGGGGTTTAAAGGGGGGAATTTCGTGAATTTGAAATATCTTTGTTATTATACATCAAACCGAATAATGAGATAAGGGGAAGGAAAGTAAAGTCCGTCACGCAGGGGCTGCGTAAACTAATCACATTTCCCACGTGCGTTACGTATTTTCATTTATATCAAAACATAAAATTCCAATGAGCACGATATTTGGTATTTAGGCTTCAAATAAAGTGCATCATAATATAATAGCATACTGTGAATATGAGATGAGTGGTGGTTTACTAAAGACCAAAAACTAAAAAAAATGAAAATATCTCGATTAATTATCAGGATAGAGCAAAAATGTTCATAAAACATGTATCGTGCATTACAACAAGTATTGCAATAAGATGATTATATACACTTTTTCGATTCGATGTATAATAACGGAGATCTTAAGAATTTTCAAAATGATCCCCCTCTAAACCCTCCTCCCCCTGGTCCGATTTCAGCCGTTAACGAACTTGATCTTTCTTTCTATATAAA
The DNA here is from genome assembly GCA_019009955.1 of Riptortus pedestris. Classification (NCBI taxonomy): domain Eukaryota; kingdom Metazoa; phylum Arthropoda; class Insecta; order Hemiptera; family Alydidae; genus Riptortus; species Riptortus pedestris. Next base: position 40,797,639 of record CM032232.1, on the reverse strand, counting down.
ACGATTATATATCAATTTTGGTAACGATAAGACGAAAATTGCGACCGCTAGAGCGGTAACAGCCATATATATATATATATATATATATATATATATATATATATATATATTTGAATGAACCCCATTTTGATGAGTGGTGGATAGTTTTATTAAAACTGATGCTGAAAAAGCATATTTTATAAACGATAAAAACAACTAATTTTAAATAATCCAGATATTCCGGAGGGTTTTCCTCCGCAATGAAATTAAATATGTAATATAGAATGATCCGGGAATTTCCTGCTATACTTATTTTTTTTAGCTTTATTATAGTACTATTAAAGGTAAAAAATAAGTTTTCCTGAAGGAACCTTTCATAAGGAAAACAGAATTTAGTTTACTAAATAAATTTTGAAGATAAGATGGAATGATTACTTCTTCACTTTCTATTTTCCTTATTTAAATGTGTAACAGTGAATCTTAAATTTTCTAGAAATATTATTTCATAAAAGAAAATTTCAAGGGGATTGAGACACTTGATTAAATATAAGTGAACACTTACATTACTAATCCTACTTGTTTCACTCAACGATGTACAAGCACAACAATAACATATAACGAAAAACAATACAAAATAACAAAGATAAAATAAATAAACATTTTATGAATGAACATAGTACTGAATTGAATTAATTGTGATCAGAATATTAAGAAAAATGGTGATGAGCATAGTTGGTAAATGATTAATAAGAAATGAATGGTTGAAAATGGTACTTTTCCTAATGATTGTCGTAATTTCCTCCTTCAGAGATTTTGTATATATACATAAATAACTATATATACATACTTATGTGTACAAATGTATATTATACAATTAATGCATATAATTTGAAATCTTGTTGTACACCAACAACTTAATTTGTATGTTACATTTTGTCGTATATTTGAATTTTGTGTAGGTATGAACGTATGTTCTTAATGTATGGGCTGCCTTCCGTCAGAAGTTCTTGTAAGTCGTAGGGGAAGTCCTGGTGTTGTCGTTTTCGGCATTCTGTCAGTATAAGTCTTATAGTCAAGGGAATGTTACAAGTTGAGCAAGTCGGTCTTTGTCATTATGTATGAGTGTGACAATTTGGTGTGGCCGATACAAAGTCTCGAGAGAACTACTTATTTTATTAAAAAGTTTCTCAAACTTGATGGTCACATGTAAATAGTGTTCTTAATAGTTCGTTGTCAGTCCAGTCGGTTTGTCATGCATCTAAGAAGAGATATTTTGAAATGAATTAGAAAACCAAAAGCATGAAGGTAACTTGGAGTGAACTTACAAAAAACCACTTACTCACTGGCTCCAGAAAACAATCTTGACATGGCAAATGCCCTTACAGAACTCCTCAATAGCAAGCATATATCGACGATACTCACATAATATTTGGCTTTGGATTATATTGTCCATATTGTATATATATATATATTTGAACGAACCCCATTTTGATCATCTCCTAGGTAGGATCGATAGACATATGAGTAATTCTTTCAGAAATCGTGTCATCAGTAGCACCGCAATAGCTGATTTCCCTTTACGGAAATTTGCCAATAAAAAATAAACATCTCCGCTTTTATGTGCAGGTTCGAAACATATAATAGGATAAATCTTGTTAAAATATTGATCCATTCCAATTGTTGCAGCATACATTTTTTCGTAACTCAAATATTATGCAAGCTATTTCCTTGTCTTTAGCCTTTAGTAAACAGCCATTTCTACTTCTCATGGGATGATATAACTATTTTGCCATACCAAAAAGTGGGACAACTCCTTAGTTGCGCGACCCCTGCTTGAGAGACATTTTGATTTACACCGTAACTTCAAATATTAAATACAATTAAATTAATAAATTTAGTCTGAGTACTAAGTAATTAATAATTTTAATGCACTTCTGATTATGAGATCTGTAGATAAAGCTGTAATGTACACTAAAGTGCAAAATTACTCTAATGCACTCCAACTTAATCAAAAATTTATGTAATCATAACTACGTTGGCAATCAAATTAGACGCAGACAGGCAATCCATTTGATGAATAACAGTTACACTCACCTGCGCGTGTCAATCACGAGCCCTTTATGCTCTACCTCAATCAATATATTCGAAATCTAACATACTATAAAACCAACAAAGTCGTCACGTTACTAGGTTGATTGCTTTGTTGTTGAGTAGTGTAGCAATTATCTGCAAGGGTACAGAAACACGAGCCTCTCAATATGACTCCAATGAATTCAATCAAAATCTTCACCAAATAGCATATTGGGTAACAACAATCAAGTTGATTGAATGGGAGCTAGTCTCAACCTACCTACGCATTGTTAGTTAAGGAGTCCACACGGCCCAAATTGGAGAAGCTATCAAATATCCAAGATAACAACCCAATACTGTGTTGGAGCAATTGGTATTTCCATACTCTCACTCCTGACGCCATTGACTGCCGTTTCATCCTGCAAACGTATCGTGAGTACAATTATTTATTTATGGATAGTGATCAGCTTGCTACGAATGATATCTATGAAATTAGATCTAATTTCCTATAATAAATATGAAATTTGGACTTCTCATGATCTAAAGTGGCAATATAATTCAAAGCCACTCTATTATATGAGTATCGTCGATGTATACTAGCTATTCAGGAGTTCTGTAAGGGCATTTGGCATGTCAAGATTGTTTTCTGGAGCCAGTGAGCAAGTGGTTTTTGGTAAGTTCACTCCAAGTTACATTCATGCTTTTTGTATTCTAATTCATTTCAAAATATCTCCTCTTAGATGCATGACAAACCGTCTGGACTAACACAAGTAATGACAACGAACTACTAAGAACACTATTTGCGTGTGGCCATCAAATTTCAGAAACTTTTCAAGAGAAGAAGTAGTTCTCTCGAGGCTTATAATCGGCCACACCAAATTGTCACACTCATACTTAATGACAAAGACCTACTTGCTCAACTTGTAACATTCTCTTGATGATAAGACATATACTGACAGAATTCCGAAAACGACAAAACCAGGACTTCCCCTACGACTGACACGACCTTTTGGCGGAAGGCAGCCCATAGATTAAGAACCTACTTTCATACCTACACGAAATTCAAATATACGACAAAATATAACAAACAAATTAAGTCGTTGGTGAACAACAATATTTCAAATTATATGCATTAATTGCATTATAAACATTTGAACAAATAAGTGTGTATATATAGTTATGTATGTATGTATATATATATATATATATATATATATATATATATATATATATATATATATATGCAAAAGCTCTGAAGGAGGAAATTACGACAATCATTAGGAAAAGTACCATTTTCAGCCATTCATTTCCTATTAATCATTCACCAACTATGCTCATCACCATTTTTCTTAACATTCTGATCACAATTACTTCAATTTAGTATTATGTTCACTCATAAAATGTTATTTATTTTATCTTTGAATTTTGTATTGTTGTTCGTTATATGTTATTGTTGTGTTTGTACCTTGTTGAGTGAAACAAGTAGGATTAGTAATGTAAGTGATCGCTTATTTTTAGTCAAGGGCCTCAATCCCCTGGAAATTTTCTTTTATGAAATAATATTTCTAGAAAATTTAAGATTCACTGTTACATATTTAAATAAGGAAAATAGGAAGTGAAGAAGTAATCATTCCATCTTTTCTTCCAAATTTATTTAGTAAACTAAGTTTTGTTTTCCTTAGGGGGGAAGGGGGTAGGTCCTTCAGGAAAACTTATTTTTTTCTTAAATTGTCCTATTATGAAGCTAAATAAAATAAGTATAGCAGGAAATTCCTGGATCATTCTATATTACATATTTAATTTCGTTGCGAAGGAATGGAAAACCTTCCGGAATATCTGGATTATTTAAAATTAGTTGTTTTCATCGTTTATAAAATATGCTTTTTCAGCATCAGTTTTAATAAAAAAATCCAGTAACCATTAGTTGTTTCTTTAACATTTCCCAATGGAATTGGTAACTCCCTCCAAAAGCATGATTTGGATCTATATTGCTATAGTGACTCATTTAATGTATTTAATAATAGACAATTTGGTATATTCCATAATAATTTTCTGGTCCTTCTCAGACCTGAGATAATTAATGGTGTTTAGATAAATTTGTATTTCGTCTAAGTTTTGACTAAATTTTCGTATTACCAGTATTTTCTTTTTCATCGAAATATAGTATATTTATTGCAAGCTTAAGTCAATATTATGTTCCTATTATTGTGCATAAGGCGTTTTTGTAAATCAAAATTCATTTATTTGAGTTAGACGAAGAGAATATAATATATGTACATTGAAATAATAAAAGAAATATCAATTTTTAACCATATAACCACAAATAGTGTGTCTACGGTACCTTATTTTTCGACTGAAGCCTCGTTTAGAAGGACGAAAGTCGGTTTTTCGATCGTCAATGGATTCCATGAACACTGCCTCCTCATGAATGGTATCAATGGTTGTTCTGTTAATTTCTTAAAAGTGTTTAGCAGGTTTCCCCAAAGGGAAGTCAGCTATTGAGGTCTTACTCATGACACGACGATTTCCGAAAAATGTTCCTCAAACGTACATTGATCATTTCCAGGGGATGACGAAAATGAGGGCCGTTCAAAACTGTATATATACAAATATATTTGTTTGCTAACGCTCTAGCGGTCACAATTCTTTTTTGATAATTACCAAACTCGATATTTTAACGTTTTATGTAAAAATAAAGATCAAGTTTGGTAACGGCTAAAATGAGACCATTGGGGTGGGGGGTTCAGAAGAGGGATAATTTCGAAAACTCTTAATATGTTATTATGCGTCTGATCGAAAAATTCTCTAGAACCAATCTTATTAAAAATATAATGTTATATAAATGTTGTATTGTGCGTTTTTTTCATTGTCTTGATTATTAACAGATATATTTGAATTTTTTAGTATTATTTCTTCAGTAAACTGCCACTACTACTCATGTCTTATTAACAGTAAGCTGTTATATTATGAAGCATTTTATTTGAAGCCTAAATTCCAAATATTGTACACATTGAATTTCGGAAATAACCCTAGTTAGCGCAGCCCCTGTGTGTCGGCCGTTTTAGTTCCATTCTGGCCTTACTGCGTATTTAAACATTTTATTATTAATTTCTAGAGTATTAATTTTTTTTTTATGTGTTTTTAGTTTTTTGGTATCCTCGCAGTTTAAGGCGTTGTCTGTTTATGCAGCGACACAAGTAGTCATCTCATTTACAGGTTAAATTTCGATACTTGTTATCGTTGGGACGATACTTGTTAGTAAAGGACTAATACAGAATATTATATGAGGCCAGAGAGATTCCATCATTTTTTTTCAGTTGGAATAAAACGAAATTCCTAAAAGTCCGTCATGCAGGGGCTGCGTAAACTAAGGAGATTTCCCTCGTGAAGTTAATTAATAAACATACATACTGCCAACACAATACCGTGAACATTAAATGAATAAATACAAACGGTAATAAGAAACTTTCCCCTCTCGACGAAAATGTAAACTAACAGGTCTACCAACGGCTCAAAGGAAAGAAAAGCAATAATTGAAACATATCAGAATATAACGTAAATTTTATTGAAAACTATGTACTATATCTAGTACTGTAATTTATAATGAATCAGAATACGTTTGATGTTAATCAATCAAATTTTAGGTGTCTAAGAATTTAAGACGGGGGGGTGGGCGTTCATAAGAACATATTGACATCTATCTCGTTTAATAAAGGTCTCTGGAAAACAATACTTGGTATTTAATCTTCGAATAACGTGGTTTATTATATAAAAGAGTATTGGTTATGTAACACTTGTAGAAGTAGGGGTTTACTGAAAACTGAAAAATTCAATTAATATTCAAGATAGAGAATAAATTTACATGACAATATTTGTGGTACATTTAATTTGCAATAAGATTGATTCTATAGTTTTCGATCTGACATATAGTAACGGAGATATTTTGAATTCTCAAAATTCTCCCCCTCTAAACCCCTCCTCCCATTTGTTCGATTTCAGCCGTTAACGAACTTGATCTTTCTTTTTACATAAAACGACTAAATGTCGGGTTTGGTAACGATCCAACAAAAATTATAATTGTTAGAGAGGTAAAATATATATATAGTTTTGAACGGACCTCGTTTTCGTCATCTACTAGGTAGGATAAATGGACATTTGAAGAAATATTTCGAAAATTGCGTCATGAGTAGGGCCTCAATAGTTGATTTCCCTCAAGGGAAATCTGCTAGTATAGATTTGACGGCTTTAGTAGTAGCATGGCTGCTTTCTTGTAGAATCTATGTAGCCATTTTCTAGAGGCGGAGATATCGGGGGCCATCTTGGGATGAGTACATCCCCAACAGTCTAAGACTATCCCTAAGTGCCGCTAATGGCCTGCTTCCAAAGGCTAAATAATATAGAAGGCATTAGCTGTTCGATTAACGCCATTGCTCTATGTTTCAATATAAGGCACTAATTCCAGTCTAAACTATGTATGGACTTTGTACTTACCTCTTAGCCACATGCTGCTGCATTTAACCCTTTGACATCCAGATAGAGTCAATTAACCTATATGTCAAACGTATTACAACGTTATGTTTTCCATCAAGAACAAGTCTAGAGAGTAGTTATTTTTCTATGGAATTTATAAGCTAGAGGTCTCTGTCACTATCTTCATTGAGTGATGTCTGCAGAAACGTACCTACAATCTCATACCTCAAGTCAGCACAATTCCTTGAATGTCCATCGATCCTACCCAGGAGATGACGAAAATGAGGTCGTTCAAAATTATATATATATTTGTCTGTTAACGCTCTAGCAATTTTTGTTTGATCGTTCCCAAACTCAGAAATTAATCGTTTTATGTAAAAAGGAGGATCTAGTTCGTTAATGGCTGAAATCGGACGAGTGAGAGGGGGGGGGGTTAGAGGGGAGGATTTTTGAAAATTCGAAATATCTCCGTTACCATACGTCGGATCAAAAAATTGTAAACAACTAATCTTATTGCAAATTAAATTTACTATAAATATTGTTCCATACATTTATTCTCTATCTTGAATATTAACCGAGATATTTGCATTTTTATTAAATATAGGCCGAAAACGGATGACTGTTTCCCGCCAAAAGCTAGTTCGGTGTAACCCACAAGTTTCCTGTTTTTAGAAAGAAGGAGTAAAAGTTAAAGAAACCGTATAAATTAACTATTACTATTGTTCTTTGTGCTTGGAGTGATATTAGTAAATGTAAATATTTGCTGTGTACATGAACTTAAAAATTGTATTTTCATTTATTCAAATTCATTGCAAAATTGTGGGTTACACCATTTTTCCTCATAGAAAAAATTGAAACATTATAGGTGTATTCCACATTTTTCTATTTTTATACGTCATTGTTGCTCTCTGTGAACAAAATATGTATTTACTGCAAGAATGCCATAGTTTTAAGAAAAATGGTGGAAATAACACTATTCAAATTAAATAAACAGTATGTATTAAAGAAAATAAACAACATTTATTTCATATTTTGGGGCTCAGGTTGGCCATGCGAGTTAAAGCGTTGACCTTTATCTCACATGACAAACCTAGAGTGGCGAGTTCGATTCTCGCCTGGACAAAGGAAATTATTTAGTGACGAAATTGATTAAATAACATCCTAAAATCCCACCCTGGCTAGAAAAGGGTGGTAACCTGTAGATAACCCGTCCCGATTATCCTCAGTTGCAAAAAGTGGACTTTAATAAATAATAATAATAATATTTCACATTTTGCTACAAACATGGAATGCAAAGTACAACTTCTTTCTCTACTGAAATTAGTAAATAATGTAACTTTTTAAGGTAATATTACAAAAATGTCTAGACAAATGAATCCATAGTGGGTTACACCAATTTTGCACTCAGTTAATTTCAAAATAGTTATCTACAAGTTACATCACTAATGTTTTATTCCTGACTGGCACCTGAAAGAATTAAAAAAAAAATGATAGGCTATAAAACCAATATAATGAAGTAACAAAAACCACAAAAATATAAAGAAATGAGTATTTGTGGGTTACACCGTTTCTGGACCAATCCCCTCAATTATGACACACCACGTATCAGCCTTTTAGCAGATTTCCCTTAAGGGAAAGCAGCTGTGAGGTTGTACACATGACGAGATTTTCAAAATTGTTCTACAAATGTCCATTGATCCTACCCAGGAGATGACGAAAATGAGGTCCGTTCAAAACTGTATGTATATATATATATATATCTGTTACCGCTCTAGCGGTCGCAATTTTTGTTTTATCGTTACCAAACTTGATATATAATCGTTTTATACAAAAAGAAAGACCAAGTTCGTAAATGGCTGAAATCGGACCAGGGGGAGGGGGGGGGGTTTAGAGGGGGAGAATTTCGAAAACTCTTAATATCTCCGTTATTATGCGTCGGATCGAAAAATGGTATAGAACCAATCTTATTGCAAATGTAATGTATTATAAATGCTGTTATGAACACTTTTTCACTATCTTGATTATTTACTGAGATACTTGCATATTTTTTTTTCGGTCTTCAGTAAATAAGTTGCGCACTTGGGACATCTGCTTCGTTAACGCAGCCCTGCGTGACAGACTTTTATTAATACGTTTGGAGATTTTAAGGGGGTGGTATGGGAACTTGGGGAAAGGGTAAATTTGATGTATCTCCGTTATTATAAGTCGGATCGAACAATTTTGCTAATTGCATATAAATTTAAAATAATGATATTTTTTCTATCATGAGCATTCATGTATGATTTTTTAGTTTTAAGCTTTTCGTAAACCACCAATCCTAGTTATGTCGTACTAACAATAAGATATGTTATATCATTGAACCACTTCATACGAAGCTTAAATACCGAATATTGTTTCATGAGACCTTTATTATAGTGAGATACAACCAAATTCGTTGCTTGATTAAGTCATCAATCAAGATGTTACGTTCTTGTTTCGGAAATACGGGTATTTACTTGATCTATACTATATTCAATATTTAACCGTTTCAGCCAGCACTATAGATCACGTTTGTAATTGGCAGACATCGGTTGTGGATTAATGGACTTACAGTAGAGGGGAATTCGGAATTTCAAAATATTTCCTTTATTATGAGTTGGATCGTAAAATGTTATAGAGCCTATCCTGTTACCCTATAGATGATCTTCAAATGCTGTGTTATGCACTTTTTTTCATAACTAGAGTATTAAGAGAGTTATTCTTAAACTCGTGTTTCCAGCCCCCCCCCCCCTAGCCTTCTACTCATCGGTTTAAAAAAAAAAAAAAGAAGTAGGGAATTCTTTGGGTGATAAGATCATTTGTGTGTCATTCCAGCAGATGGGAAATCTGTTTAGTTTACGCAGCCCATGCGTGTCGGACATTTTATGTTTTGTGAAGTGATTATTTTTTTTTCCAGTTATGGTGGTCATTGTTTCTCGTATCAAATCATCTTAAATCATCTAATAAATCTTCTCCCTTTTTAGTGCTTCTCTTCTTTTATAGATTATATATTTTCTTTCAGACCATTTACTGATAACCTAAAAGCTCCTTTTTACTGCCTTAAGCTGAACCAGAACCCTAACGGTCATTGTTTCTTCATTTTTTTAATCCTCTCCACTTTTCACTCCATGGAAAAATTTGTTATTATTATGGGAAATCTTATTTTTTTTTTAAAACAAATAGGCTTTGTGTTATTTGTTATCTTCCTCGGCAGCTGCCTATATCCAAAAAAATCAAAGAAATCATGGTACCTTCTTGAACAATTAGAGCGAGAGAAGTGTTCACTGCTCAAATAAATGAATTTGGCTTTTTAAGGTGCTATTTCCCATCTATTTTATCCTCATATACCCTTTCCCAATTTATTCCTACTATTCTAGTGTCTTTAGATTTTATTTCTCTTTCGTTTACTCGCAAATAGCTTGCAAAACTATTACCTATGACTAGTGAAGGTTCTTTGACGCGAAACTTGTTTATGCCTTCTTCAACAGAACATTCCCCTATTACCTTCTAATTCATCTCATACTTTAGCGTCAGAATCGACCAGTGGAAAGCAGTCCTCATGCTAGTGGTAAGGTAATAGAGTTTGAAATCTGATCCAAGAGCGTTGTACGACGGAGTGTCACGTCCTTACCCATTCAGAACGGACGGCTGTCTTCAGTTTCAACAATACTTCGTGACAGTTGTGTCATATTCAAGGCAAAGTGAATACAGGCTTGACAAGGTACGAACCTAGTCCACGTCTCGTCATATGCCTACAGACTTCATCTCAAAAGAATATCTGTTTAATGTTTTGAATAAATAGTTTGAGTAAAACAATGTAAATTACCCTCAAGCGAGAGAGGAAGTTGTCGAGAAGCTTAAACAGTTAATTGTGTTAACTTATTTCTTGTGAAACGTAGCCTTGGATTGGTTTTGACAGAGAATATGTACATTATGAGTGACATTTCGTTATAATAAATGCTATCTATAATTATTTTTTGAATTATTCAATATGTGTCAAACAGTGGAAAAGGATTGATTAGGAACTCATTTTCATTTATTCTTCAAGACTAAAATTTCCATTCTTCCTCGACAGAATAATTCTCTTACCTGGCAGGGGCTGCGTTAACTAGGCAGATTTCCCGCGTGTGCCACGTATTTGCATTTATTTCAAAACTTAAAAGTTCAATGAGAACAATATTTGGTATTTAAGCTACAAATAAAGTGCTTCATAACATAATAGAATATTGTTAATAAGAGAAAAGTAGAAGTGGGGGTTTACTGAGACCAAAAACTAAAAAATGCAAATATATAAGTTAATAATCAAGATAGTGAAGAAATGAACATAACAACATTTATAGAACGTTACATTTGCAATAAGATTGGTTCTATGCAATTTTTCAATCCGACGCATATAAACGGAGATATTAAGAATTTCTCCCCCCTCTAAACCCCCCCCCTCTCCCTGGTCCGATTTCAGCCGTTAACGAACTTGATCTTTCTTTTTACATAAAACAATTATATATCAAGTTTGGTAACGATAAGACAAAAATTGCGACCGCTAGAGCGGTAACAGAAAAATAATAGTTATTTATTATACATGTGACGAAAGTAGATCATTTTACAACTCGAGTGAAACGTTTACCCACACGAGCGAAGCGAGTGTGGTAATTTCACGAGAGTTGTAAATTCTACTTTCGTCACGAGTGTAATATTAAATTTTTTCTGTAATCGTGTAATACATGATCAGATCTAACCAGAATATGAACAAAATTAGGATGTTGTGAAGATTATGGTATGTTGTTGGTAGGTTATAAGCATGTTTGTGAATGGTTATAAGCATAGCTACTATACTTCTGTTTCACTATCACTATTAATTTTTATGTATAAATTGAAAATGCTTAATTAAATAAAAAATAATATAATAATAATATTTAATCAAACAGTGTTTTTGTAAGTTTTTTAGTAATATCAAAGATGTCTGTTTAAATTAAAATGATTGTGAAGTAGTGCAGTTATAAACAAGTGCAAGTTATAAACAAGGAAGGTAATTATTATTATATTTAAATTTTAAAATATATTGATTATTTCCACCAATAATTCATTCACATTTCAATTTATTTTGTTAAAATAAATTCTTACAATGTTAAGAAACATTTAAAAGCATTTAATTTCCAACTTCAAATTATTTTTTTAATTTTTTTTACTAATTACTAATTAAGAAGGCAATTCACTTTCTTCACTCTATTGCAAAATGTTTCACTTTCTTCACTCATTTCAGTTTAGTAATGTTACCATTATTCAACGATTACAGATATATATATATATATATATATATATATATATATATATATATATATATATATATATATATACACACACAGTTTTGAACGGACCTCATTTTCGCCATCCCCTGGGTAGGATTGATGGACATTTGAAGAAAAACTTCGAAGGTAAGAAAAAACGCCTCGTTCCTTAACTATTCTTTATTCGTTGTGACGGAGCGCTTTGGAGCGTATGCTCTGAAAGCGCTCTGTCACAACGAATAAAGAATAGTGAAGGAACGAGGCGTTTTTTCTTACCGGAGATAATAATTCCTTCACCATACAGCACCTCAAAAATGGAAAAACTTCGAAAATCGCGTCATGAGTACAACCTCAATAGCTTATTTCCCTTAAGGGAAATCTGCTAACAAGACGCCCAAACGGGAAGTGTAATTGCACACATTGAAGACTTGGTAAAAAAATAATATTCAGTCAACAATGATTTCCCGGGCATAGCTAGTATATGTATGAACACGTATATAATTTGAAACTTAGTTGTACACCACAGAATTAATTTTTATATTCAATTTTGCCTTAATCTTGAATTCCGTTAATAGTTCTTGTAAGTAATAAGGAAAATCCGTATGGTGCCGTTTCCGGGATTCTGTCAGTATATGTCCTTATCGTTAAGTGAATGTTACAAGTTGAGCAAGTAGGTCTGCATGCCTTTGTCATTAATTGTGAGTTTTGTTACTATGGTTCTTCCCCATTCTAAGTCACGAGAAGCCTACTTCTTCTCTCCTAGGGTTTCTAAAACATGATGAGCACATGCAAAAACTGTTCTTAATAGTTCGTAGTATGTTGTCAGTACTTGTGTTAGTCCAGTCAGTTCTTAAGATGGGGTGATTTGTTTGTCTTGAAATGTCTTCTTGTAGTACGTGTATTTGTTCATATCCATGTCTGGAAGTTTTTTTTTTGCCTGTATGTTCTCTGATTCACTCATTCCTAAGTTTTCGTGTCCTGGAGACAATTAGAATGTAGTCTTTCAAATTCTTTCCCTAACATAAAAAGTCACAAATTGTAACCAATTCATAAAGTTTTACATTGTTTACATTTGCATATTTAAATGATGATGCAATTATGTTTATAGCTGCGATAATCATAATCAGTTGTAATATCAAATAACGAGGGGTGTGTCGGTAAGCTGTTAGCTGCTATTGCAGCTAGGAGGTAGCCAGCCAAGTTTATGCATGCAATCAAGCGAGATATGCATTCAAGCGAAGAGACTGCTTGGCTCCGGGGTACAAAGCAACAAGCCAAGTACCGTCTCGGACTCAAAGCAACTAGAGCTAATGTCATTGATTGCCCCCAGTCCTTTGTTAGTATCACCGCTAAGTAGGTGGCTCCCGCCCCGCCAGGAGCACTGCAGTCGCTACTATATAATGGTTGCTGCCAAGGGATTTATTTTAACAGGAATCGATATCAGAGCAGAATTCCCAGAAGGGAAATCAGCTAGTGTGGTCGTACTCATGACGCGAAATTCAAAACATTTCTCCGATTGTCCATCGATCCTACCCAGGAGATGGCGAAAATGAGGCCCATATATATATATAATAGTGTTGATGTTTTCGACCAGGTTATATTTATATATGGTGTTGTGGTTTTTTTTTTGAGCTTTGGTCAATGTTGGTGAAAGAAACTTCTTCGTTTATGCCAATATTTCGAGAATTTTATTTTCTCTTCTTCAAGACTATAAAAATACAGTTGCTACTTTATAATATTGCACATTGTTGTTAAATTAGAGTGTAACAGGAGGTGTTTATGCTATTTTTACTTACCAAGACTAAAGATACTTAAAAATTACTATACATATTGCACTAGAGTTACTGGTTATAGTAACCTTCCCTGGTTTGTTTACATTGAGCAGGCTCACAGCCTTATGTTTTTGTATATCTACTGCATATTGTCTTATGTTAGTTGAACTATATTATAATTTTTATTCTAGCTATTATAATATGTTGGAACTATTGTTATGTGTTATTACAATTATTGTTATATTTCATTAAAGCTATATTCGTGTTTTATGAAAGGTATTATGTTATTGCTATTTTATTATGTTACAACTGTTATTGTTATGTGTTATTACAATTATTGTTATATTTTGTTAAAGCTATTAGGTTATTGTTATATATATTATGATGCAGCATTTATTGCTGTGTGTTATCTTAACCATTTCTACATTTTATTAAAGCTATTCTTATGTAAAAAGGATTAAAGCTATTATCTGTAAAAAGAAAGATGAATTTCGTAAATGGCTGAAATAGGACAAGTGGGAGGAGGCGTTTAGTGGGGAGGGGGGAGTATTGAAAATTCGAAATATCTCCATTACTATACGTCGGATCGAAACATTATACAGAACCAATTTCAAGACAAATGAAAAGTACTATAAATATCCTTATATACATTTATTCTCTATCTTGAATATTTTTTAGTTTTCGGCCTTCAGAAACCCCCACTTCTCCTAATGTTACGTAAACAATACTCTGTTATATAATACACCACATTATTCGAAGCTTAAATACCAAATATTGTTATCAAGAGGCCTTTATTATACGAGTTACATGCAAATATGTTTTGGTGTACCCCCAGCCCCCGTCTTAAGATCTTGGATTACTAAAATTTGATTGTTGAGATAAAAATTATTCTGATTCGTTATAAATTACAGTACTCGATATAGTAAATACTTTTTTCATTACACTGACTAGAAAACATGTGTTTTCTATGCATGATCTGCGTACGGAAACTAAGAGTTTCCATACTAGGACGGTAAAATTTGGCGGGAATCAAACACATGTATTTGTAATATTCCCAATTTTTTCATTTAACTCTTCGTAACCTGTGTTACTAAACATTGACTAAATAATTGTTATAGTTGTCACAATAGATGACTATCTTAATGAAGAAATCGATGCTGTTGAATCGACATCAACCAATAATTTGGTAATCAACAATCCGTACATACCCCCTAAAGGGTTTAACATTAGCGGCAATAATAATTGCACAATGAATATCAATATAAAGATGTAATTTGTAACCTTGTTGTTCTGACATATATTTCATAACTACCATAAAAATAAACCTGTTTGGCTTAATTAATTTCAGTAATTTCTTGAGGTTGCTGTACAGTGTAATGAAAAGTAATTTTCATTATTCGTACGGAAACTGTCTTTTCCGTACTCGGTCTGTTTTCCAAGCTCGGCTTCGCCTCGCTCGTAAAAATAAACCTCGTATCGAAAAACTCAGTTTCCGTACTTGCGATGAAAATAACTGTTAAATAAAATTAATATGTTATATTCTGATATATTTCAGTAATTGTTTTTCTTTCTGGTGTGAGGTTGGCAGATCTGTTTGATTACGTTTCTGGCGTTCAAAATTTACTGAAAGATTTCTTACTACCTTTTGTATTTATTCACTCAATATTCACGGTGGTGTTGTGTTACAAGTATGTATATTTATCTATTACTAAACTTCAAGAGAGAAATCTGCTAAGTTTAGGCAGCCCCTTCGCGAAGGAATTTATTTTTAATGACTTAATTGGTTGATTTTAAAGGCTTAAACAAACCCGATGATAATGCTTTAATTAATCCATTAAAATCAGTCCTTTAAGCCATTAAAAATATTGATGCTTGGCGATTTAACGGTTTAATTTACTTAACTTTAATACCCTTGATTAAATCCCCATGTTTTAATTACCCTTTGAGAAGCCTCCCTGAAGGTATGTAATTGTTCTAGATGTTTGACAGAGAGGTTTAATTTGCCAGTAATTTTAATAATCTTGGTTCACACCCCAACCCTTTGATAACCTTCTAAAATATCTCAATTTCTCAGAAAATATGTAATTAATAATTTCTAATTATTAGATCACTTACAGTAAATGTGTATCATTAGAATTTCGAAGAATCTAAAGCAATAAAAAGTTCGTCACGCAGGGGCTGCGTTAACTAAGCAGATTTTCCACATGCGTCACGTATTTGCATTTATCATTTTTTAGTTTCCGGTCTTCAGTAATATATTCTACAATATTCGACAATATTCTATTATTTTATGAAGCACCTTATTTAAAGCTTAAATACCATAGTTTTCATTGAACTTTTAAGTTTTGAGATAAATGCAAATAATCTGCAGATGAGAAATCTGCTTAGTTAACGCACCCCCTGCGTGACGGACTTTTTTTACATAAAAATATTGAATATATTGTGAGATGTGGTCACAAGTATGCTGTGCAAGCGCGTGGAAAATCTGCTTAGTTTATGAAGCCCCTGTTTCATGGACGTTGTAATATATTATTATACTATATGTTACATTTCTAATGGACCTGATTCCAAACAACATGGTCATAAGTCGTCCTTCACGTATTGTTCACACTTTAAAACAGACCGACATACCTTGACATAAAGCAATAAATGTCATTTAATTGCAATTACAAAACACGCACATATTCGAAATGTAAATTAAATTGTCCCTCCTTGCAAAGGGGAGGGTTGACAAGGGAAAATTAGTTTGTTGAACTAGTTTAGTGACGTCGGCTGCTTCTAAGTCGATTGGTGAATTAGCGATTCAATCGATAGTTCAGCAACTAGAATAGCTCATTATTAGGTTTGTCTGTCCCAACAGGTATTTACAGATATACATTGATTATAACTAATTACAAGGCGTGATATTAATTGAGGAGCTCCAATTAATGGATAACGAAACAAGTTTGAATTTTATGTCTGACCATGTGAGTTGTATTTAATTATTATTAGGACGGGTTATCTAGAGATTACCAGTCCCATTTAGCCATTGTACCAAATAGTGGATGTTAATAAATAATGTGTGTTGTATATTCCTATTAAATGATTTAATGTTAGAGTATTTATTAAGAACATTTCTTTATTGAAATTTCAATCTGTCTATTGAAACATATGTAGCGATTATTAATTGAAGTAAATGTAGCAATTATTACACTAAATCATATCTGGTAGCTATTAATTAAAACATAAGTAGCAATTATTATATTAAATCATATCTGGTAAATACTAATTAAAACATATCTGGTAATTATTAATTAAACATGAGTAGCAATTATTTCATTAAATCATATCTGGCAATTATTAATTAAAACATATGTAGCAATTATTATATTAAATCATATCTGGTAATTATTAATTAAAACATGTGTAGCAATTATTATATTAAATCATATCCGGTAATTATTTATTAAAACGTACTTAGCAATTGTTATTTTAAATCACACCTGGTACTTATTAATTAAAATATATTGTGGTAATTATTCCTAAAACATCTGTAGCAATTATTACATTAAATCATATCGGGCAATTATTAATTAAAACATGTGTAACAATTATTATATTGTTAGTCGGTTTTTGGCGTTAGTCGTCCTGTGTATACAAATATTTTTCAGGATTCATGTTCTTTAATTTATTGTTGAACAACGATTTTTTTTTTTGACAGATCAGACTCATAATCATTGGTTTGCTTGCTTCTGTACATTAAACCTGCATTTCGTTTCTCCAAGTACACAATATTCTTCACTTCCAACCACACTACTGTGAAATTTAACCAGGTTTTCTTCTCCCCAAGAACACAATATTCTTCACTTCCAACAACACAACTGTGAAATTTAACTAGGTTGACTTCTATCCAAGTACACAATATTCTTCACTTTCAACAACACTACTGTGAAATTTAACCTGGTTGTCTTCTCCCCAAGAACACAATATTCTTTACTTCCAACAACACTACTCCGAAATTTAACCTAGTTGTCTTCTGTCCAAGTACACAATATTCTCTACTTCCAGCAACACTACTGTGAAATTTAACCTGGTTGTCTTCTCCCCAAGAACACAATATTCTTCACTTCCAACAACACTTCTGTGAAATTTAACCAGGTTTTCTTCTCTCCAAGTACACAATATTTTCACGTCCAACAACACTGCTGTGAAATTTAACCTGGTTATCTTCTCTACAAGTACACAATATTCTTCACTTCCAACAACCCGACTGTGAAATTTAACCTGGTTATCTTCTTTCCAATTACACAATATTCTTCACTTCCAACAACCCGACTGTGAAATTTAACCTGGTTGACTTCTTTCCATGTCACAACAGTCTTCACTTCTCACAATATTACTGGGAAATTTAACCAGGTTTTCTTCTCTCCATGTACACAATATTCTTCACTTCCAACAACACTACTGTGAAATTTAACCTGGCTGTCTTCTCTCCAAGTACCTAATATTCTTCACTTCCAACTACACTGCTGTGAAATTTAACCTAGTTTCTCAGAACTCAAAGCTCTCTTGTCTCCGTTATTTCAGAGGCTGTGGTGATACGATTATAAATAAAGTCAGCTGGAATGGCTGTTAGTTAGACATGTGTTGGGTGACAGTGAGCCAGACCTGCGGTTGTCAACAGGTCAATAGGAGAATCTCAGAGTAAATATTTGTATGAGAGGTGGGGGGGGGGTCTGAAACTCCTCCCAGCAAACATCTTTATTATATCCTACCCCCCCCCCTTCCCGGTGGTCTGCATTGTTCGTCCTACCGGCACACACCAACAAACATCAGCCCTGCTTCGTCAATCCTTCTTTATCGTAATAGATGTCCATGTTTTCATGGAACTATGATTCTCCGGATGTTTTTTTTTTTTATTTGTATTTATTTGGCTTACTTTTCTCTTAGAATGTAGGTCACTATTGACCTTGTCCTTCCATTTCGAATTGCACTCTCCATCCATAGCAATCGTAGGAACGCCAATGCTGGAGTTCCACTAACAAGGGGAGTACACTGCCTTCCCCCCACCGATTTCAACGAACATTTTTTAGAGTTTAGTACCTAATGAATATCCAATCACTCTCTCCATCAAGAACTTACTTCTCAAGCCTTCGTCTAAAAACAAAATGTTACAGTTTGCCTGAACGTCTTCAGTTGTTCCTAAGACACCTTGTTCAAGGAGTCCCCCGAGGCTCTGGGGGTAGAACTTTCACTTTGTAAACAGAAACCTCAGTTCGAAACTCGCCGCGAGCGACTATTTGTTTGTTTTTTGTTTTTTTTTCACTTTTTGCTTTTGGGCGTTTATTTAATATTAATAAATAAATAAAAAGTTTTATTTTTTATTTTTAGCGTGGTCCATATATTTAAAGTAAATTCGAATGCATTTGTCGAAAATGTAATTGGTATAAGGAAATATTTAATATTATATAAGAAATATATTACTAATTGAAAACTTAATTATATAACAATTATTAACAATAACACAGATATTTTAGTAATATTTTCATACTGTTTTATTTATCTTTACCAATTTATTTGATATTATTTTACTTCACAATTAATAAAGACATTTAAAATTTTCTGGCTCTAGACAAAAAAATATTCTTTAACAGTTCTATACGTTAGGGTTATATTTTCATTATGCTTGGTCTTGGATTTTTGACGTATATTTTTACCATCGTATTTGATGGAACAGAATCGCAATATATCATGTAGTATTAAAATACATTCTACTCTTCAACACCATTGTCATACGCAATAATATTGTTAGCTTGATGACATTAGTATAAACTACAAGATGAGTTACTTTCTCTAAGTATGTGTTCTTATCATCATTTCGAGTCCTGTATCCTCATGTCATTTTTCTTGGGCCAGCCTGTCATGCATACAATTATGGAAAACCAAGCTATTTCATTTTGATCCTCTACTCAGCCGTGTTTCCAGTAACCTAAGGACTTTCCGGAGTTCCGGGACAGTAGTGAGGCTTATTTATTAAATACAAAGACCCCTATATTCGACAAATGACAAGTTAATCATTTGAAGAAATGCTTGCTTGATACTTGTTTGTATCAATAAAAACAATACTTTGAGGCAAGCTCTACTCGTATTTATAGTTATCAATATTTATTAAAGTCCATTTTTTGCTAGTTTGGCTAATTGATACGGTCCATCTACAAGTTTCCACCTTTTTCTAGCCAGGGTGGGACTGCAGATTTTATTTTATGAGTTCGTCAATAAATAAATCCTATTGCCCAGGGAGGACTCTAACTCGCCACACTAGATTCACCACGTGAGATTAAAGCCAACACTTTAACTCACATGGTTAACCTGAGCCAATCTCATATTTAGTTATGTGCAATGACAAGAGTTCCTCTAGTTCCTATTCGCGTTTTCTTAACTACTATTCAGTAATTATGAATACAATGACCATTTATTTTATTCAAACTCAGGCTGGCCAACAGTGTAAAGGCAATGGTAATAAACTTAGTAAACCTAGAGTTATGGGTTTCATTTCCACGCGGGTCAAAGAAAACTATATATTGAAGAACTGACTAAATAAAACCCTTAGACACAAAAGGGTGGTAATCTGTGGATAAACTATCCCAGAGGCTACTAGCACATCGTGGATGTTAACAGATAGTATGTACCATTTTAATGGAGTATGCAAGTGCATATATGAAAATCTTTTAATGTTCGTAAAATTTATCACATTTAGAAAACCTTGTTGTTTTTTGTAAAAATATAAAATGTGAAGTTTTATTTTTTATTTTTTTTTATCTTCCGCCATGGAGTAGATTCAGAAATCCGTTCTCCTTAGGACTAATATCCAGAGAAGTGTTTATTTGATGTACACCTACTCCAGGTGGCAGGCCAGGCATTAATCAAGGTGTTGCGATATTGTGTTAGAGTTAATGTTATATATTAACGCCCACTTTATGATTTATGAAGGCTAATTGGGTTAGGTTATCTACAGGTCTTCCGATTCGAGTAAGACTATGGATTCCTATGACCTGGGTGTGGGAATCAAATCCCGGGCCTTATGTTTACAAAGGGATTTAAGGTTAACGCCTTAGCTCACACGACTATCCTGAGCCCCGCAATAGAAAAACTCTGGGGCATTAGAGAAACTGCAGACATAAAAAAAAACTGGATTCATTTGAAAATTATTTATTTCCTTTTTTAATCAAGCAATAAAGGAATTACAAAGAATCCATTAAGGGAAATACAGAAATAAAAATAAGTGGATTAATTTGCTTGTTCTTTCCGCAATGGGAGTAAATAATAGTTTTCCACTGGTTAGAAAGAAGTTTTGTGAAGGTAAGTTTTTCTGTCTCTAATCCCAAGAGGACATTCCCATATGGCAGAGGGTGACAGCCACGTGGGAGCACAATATTGAGTTTCTGTCATCCTCTCACTCTCTATTCATTCAGGACACAAGCCGTCAGCTAAATGCCCCCAACTCTTATTTATTATTAACGAAATATAAAAAAAAAATATAGAATATCATAGAATCGAAATGCATATAAATCCGTAGGAATGTATAAGTACTCGTTGTAACGTTATTACTGTAAATATTTTAGGGGTATTTGACAACCTAAAACGTACTTCAGCAGTGAAGACTACTATTTGTGTTCGGTGTCGAAATTTATAGGCGAGTCTTCTGGGCAAGATAATTGTGTTGGAGAAAATTCCGGTTATTTCTTAGCATATCCTGTACGTTAGCTGAATGGGTGTTTGGATTCGTCCAAATCCCATTTTACAGTCTGATTCCGTTCATGTACCATCTATGACTCTCCTTCCTGAAAGAGGGTACTTTATTTTATATTATGGACACTTCTTTTAGCATTTTACTCAATTGCAGTATTCAGATCTTGCACACCTTTCAGTTCACCTTCACTGAAATCTTAACAGTGGGAGGGAAGGGGGTTTAGAGGGAAGGATTTTGGAAAATTCGAAACATCTCCGTTACTACACGCCGGATCGAAAACTTGTATAGAACCAATCTTATTGCAAATGTAATCCTCTATAAATGTTGTCAAGTACGTATTTACAATATCTTTAGTGTTAACCGAGATACTTGAATTTATAGTTTTCGGCCCTCAGCAAACTCCCCCTATTACTCATGTCATATTTACAATATGTTGTTATACTATGAAGTACCTTATTCCAAGCTAAAATACCAAATATTGTTCATAGTGGACTTTTACATTTTGAAATAAATGTAAATGCGTGGCATGCTTGGGAAATCTGCTTAGTTTAAGCAGCCCCGCGTGACGAACTTTTAGCAGATTTTCCTTAAGGGAAATCAGCTATTGAGGTCATACTCATGACGCGATTTTCTAACAATTTCTTCAAATGTCCATCGATCCTACCCAGGAGATGTCGACAATGAGGTCCGTTTAAAATTATATATATATATATATATATATATATATATATATATATATATATATATATCTGTTAATGCTCTAGCGGTCGCAATTTTTGTTTGATCGTGACCAAACTCGATATTTAAACGTTTTATGCAAAAATATATATCAAGTTCGTTAATAATAATAAGGGAGGTTTATTGAAAATTCGAAATATCTCCGGTACCATACGTCGGATCAAAACATTGTATGGAACCAATCTTATTGTAAATTAAATTTACTATAAATATTGTTCTATACATTTGTTCTGTATCTTCAATATTAACCGATATATTTGCATTTGTATTGTGTGTGTGTGGTCGTCTATGTTCGTACTTTCCGCCGAGAGCTAGGGCGGCCGTTTCCGTAACTGTTCGTCCCTCGTGAATAGGTTTAGAGATTACTTACTACTACTGTTGTTATTAGGCAGATTTCTCTATTATATAACTTCAGGTGGGAAATCTGCTTAGTTTACGCAGCCCCTGCTTGACGGACTTTTTAACTTTAGCTCACAGGTTCCTTTCTCATGTATGTAGATTCTCAATAAAGACTGAGTAGAGAGCAGTGCATACATTTTTATGTAAGAGAACTCGGAAAACTACTAAATTTACTGAGTTAATGTGAGATGTATTTTTTCAGTTAAATCAATTTATTGCATTCTTTTCAATGTAGATTTACGAAGTGAGAGTAAGCTCATCGCCTTAACTCAAACGGCTTACCTGAGGTTTAATCACTTAATAAACCATGTTCCTTGGTAACTTTGCTCACCAATATTGAAGGTTGCTTTAATTTTCCTTACGGAAATAACCTGTACCTCACAAAAAAAAATATATAATCACAATAATATGTGTTGTTTTTTCTTTTTTTCCAGTTCCTCCTTTGGCGATGAAAATCGTCGACGAAAAGGGTTTGGAGAAGAACGACATCGCAGGCCCTTACGAAGAAGGATCCGTTCTCAGCCTTCAATGCAAAGTCTACGGAGGTAACACTTTACACAGTTAATAATTAGCGTTAATAATTGTTATTTTCCAATCAAATGTAGATTTCTTACCCAAAAGTACGAGTACATTGTCTGTGCAAAACTGGAGTCTGTTTCTGAAAATGCTTGAAGACTACTTTTTAGATATCTGTTATTTTACTTATTTATATTATTTTAAGATCTTCGCAACTTAGGTCAATTTAAATTTGAAACAGAAAAATCAAATGTAACTACTAGTAGAATAAAAAAAAAGCAACATATAGTCCAAAAGTCAATGAAATATTAAATAATAATCGCAAACAGAACATTATTAAACAAAACTCGGAACCCAACGAAAAAACAGCAATGCCAAATATAATTAAAAGTAATAAACCGATGATAAAAACTTATTAAAAAATATTAAATTGCATAGCAATAAAAGTTAAAATAGTTTTCGAGCCTTTAAAAAATTTAGTTGATTGATAAATAATAACACATTTATATAATATAAATTGAAAAAAAACACACATACACATACAACGCGCATGTACATACAAAAATGTAAAATTTTTCTTTTTTCATTCAAATGCAATTTTAAAACTATGTGTTTTTTTAAGTACTGGGTAATTATAATTATAAACCTTTACGATTTAGATAATATATCAGTTATTTATGCTATTTAATAAAATAGTCATAACAAAATGTGTCCATATTTATTTGCAATTCAAAAGACACTTTGAATTAAATTTGTGGACAAAAATCAGTCATGTTTTCTAATATTTTGCTAAATGAACATTCTTTCTTGCATCTTCTCCACCAAATACATTCGCCTTATTACGAATCTAACGTACTTCCACTGCCTCCATATTTGTTCAGAGTGAAGCACAAACTGATTCCACCCTGAGGGTATGATTACCCGTATATACTTAAGTCAACCAAGTTTTTTGGAATTATTTACGATGCAATGTTTATACCTCATGCTTTCTATTTGCTTTATTCCCTTATAGGCCTTCCAGAATTCAGAATATATTGTTATCCCAACTCTTATTGCAGCTATGATGGAAGAAGTCAACATTTCAGTTGTTCTACATGTGACAGCATCAGGGAATCATAATTTTCCTGGGTTTGCCTCCAAACACCCATTTCTGCGACTATATCCTACCCACATTATAGTTACTTTTGAAGAAGTACGACTTGTTAGTGATAGGTATAACTTTCTTACTCTGAGGAACTAAAAAGCATCATCCTCACTCCTTAGACCACGAATCAAAGAATATATTAATTAGGGTTTATAGTTAGGTTATGTTTTAAATTTTTTAAACATAAGAAGTTATAGCATAAAAGAATTTTTAATAATAAATACAAAATCTAATGCTTTTTCCGAAACAGATCCCAAATCTGATTTTCTGGTAATAAAATATAACATTAAAAGACCACAAGAAACTCGATTGCTACTAAAAGTTTATTCCATTCCTTAGCTTTTAAAGAAGCCTTATATATCTCATCTCTGCGTCAAAAAGTCAACTTGTCTGTATTTCAACTTTTACAGCAAGTTTATTGCACAATAAATTATAGAAAAGCATTGTCGATCCAAATAACAGCCACATGAAAAGCTTCAGCTCTGACAGTTATTGGATTTCGAACTCGGACAATATTGGAGAAACCAATGCAGTTTAGTAAAAATTAGTATCAATTTTTCCAGTTATTTTGGAGTAATGCTAGATAAGTACAGCCCACGCCGAATCTAGTTAAAATATTTTTCGGGTGGGTACAGACTTGAAACTAAGCAGAAATCATTATATCAAGTGTCATTTGATTTCGTGCATAGCACGATCTTTATTTATTATCTTAAAACTTCAAATTATTGAATTGAGAATGATGAAAACTAAAAATAAGAAGCTACACATTGCACGCAGAATGATTTGGGTCTCGTAACTGTTTTTTATGGAAGGAATAAAGAATAACAAATGTCATTTCATTTTTATAATTTCAAAAACGAATCTAAAAAATAAAAGACAAATATTAAAATTAATTGTAGACAAAATAGGAATATTGTATGTATGTTTCAGTAGCCATAATAAGATTAAAGAAAACCCTAATGTAGGTCAACCTTAAAATATTTAGGAACCAGTTTTATCAGGAAGAATGTGGTTGGTTAAGTCCTTGAACTCGAGTAAAGAGGAAAATGCTTCAAGTATCCGGCAATTTCACCTTCCCCACAATTCATTTAGTTAACTCAAAGTTATTTCATTACTTTTCTTTAGTATTTACCCAAAGTTTTTGGAGCCCTCTAAAGAGGATTCTATGAACTTATTATGCCGCAATTAAACGATCAATAGAGAATTGTTTGAATGTTTCTTGTAGAAATGACAATTTTACAACTTTTGATTAAACATATTTTTTACCCCCTTTGTAGGACAAGTTTTAATGATTTGTTTTTGTTTTCAACTTTATTATTTATTAAATCTTATTTGGAGTTTAATTTTTACCTCATTGGTTGTTGAAAGAATTTCTGTTGAACCAATGGGATGGTTGAGTTGGATGCCATACAGCTTTCGTTTATTTTATTTTTGTTATTTATTCAATATTTTAGATTTAATGAACTGCAACTAATATCGGAAACGAGAGTAATCGTTGATTAATAGAGGAGGCATTTCTTTTGGAGGAAGTAACTTCAGAAAATAAGTAGAGCAAAAGATTATTCTCTATTCGTTAATATCTACTTTCTACCACGTGAAGCGGGTTATCTATATGTTACCACCATTTTCTTGCCTGGGTGGGACTAAGGATTTTGTTTAATCAGTTCGTCACTAAATAAATTCCTATTACCAAGGTGGAATCAAACTCACTTCTCTAGGTTTATCGAGTGAAACCACGGCCAACGCCTTACTCACATTACTAGCCTGATTCAAAAAATAAATATTAGAAAAGCTCTCATATCGTGGTGTTAATTTAGTGAATCAAACTCCTAGTAGCCCGCGTAGAAGCCTTGACAGTTATTCCACTATTGGTTAATATTTGTTAATTAGGCTCCCTCAATTACTTAAGACCAAGCCACCGCAAGTCCTCCTCCACATCATAACTCCTTTTTCCGCAGCCTGCCGGGTTCCTTAATTTCAATATTCCCTAGCCATTACATCCCAAGAATGATGACATATTCGCCATTTTACTATGTTAGTGATATTTAAACTATATTAAGTTAGTTACTTCGATGAACTTTGATTCTCCTTGGCCGACCCATGCACTATATTTCTCAAAACACTTCTTCCTCTGACTTACACCGCTTTTTGAGAGTCCACGTTTTACTGTTATACATGTTAGTGTGTATAACCACTGTTTCGTATATCATTAGTTAAGCAAGGACGAAAAATGCCAAAGTTAATCTAACATTTCTTCTTTCAACTTCTTGTTACTTTTGTTTTTAAAGCTATAACTGATAACAGCAGACGATTATGCAATTACTCCCTTGCCATAATTTATAACATTTATAAACTTGAGATGAAATATATATATATATATATATATATATATATATATATATATATATATATATATAAATGTATGAAAAAGCCTCGGAATAAAGTAAGATGTTTTCCTTAACATATAGAAAAAAATGTTTCAATTAAATTACAGAGTGTTTCAAAAAGAATATATGTATTACATATGTACATATTACAAAGTATTATTTTGTTGAAACTATCGATCGCTGTGCCTCGGCTTGGCTATTGGAGAAACGAATACATAGTCTAGTTTATACAGGGTGGTTCACGGGAAACGGACGGTTTTGAATCGCGCTGTACTTGGCGGCTCGTGGAGCGGGAAACGCGCCGTCAAGGTCACTCGACTCCCCACCGCCTCCCATTCAGCCGCCATTATGCCGCTGTGGACGAAAGATCATCACGTGTTTGCATACGATACATTTATAAAAAATGGTGAATCAGTAAATGAAACGATTTTTCAGGCGTTATTTTCATATCGGACGCCATGGTACAGAAATACAGAGTAGGAATACCATTCTAAGGTGGGTAAATTCATTTAGATCCACGGGTTCTGTTATGAAAACTAAGCCACCTGGCCCTGCTCGGTCGGAACGCACGCCACAAAACGTGGACAGAGTGAGAGAGGCGATTCTGCGCAGTCCCGGCCGTTCTGCTAGACGTCACGCAACTGAACTTGGGCTGATTAAAACCACAACAAAACGTATCTTACATAAGGACTTGGTTATGACCGCTATTTAAGTGATGTTATTTTTAAAAAATGAAGTAATGTATTTTTTTAAAAAATGGGATAAATTCAGCTTTATTTTTCTGTAAATAAAATGAGTCTGTCTTCAAAACTAACAGAGTAATTACCTACTATTTTTAACCCGTCTGTTTCCGGTGGACCTCTCTGTATTAGGGCAACTAGATGTCAGTTGCCTTCTGTTGTACTTGGAAACCGTCATATGTTTAAAGTGGCTACACCGTAGCAGAAATCATTTTGTGTTTTCGAATTTGCGAAGAGAAATACCGTGATTACAGTGCAAAGACGTTTCAGGTTGAGGTACCAAATAGATTCTCCGAATCAATAGAACAGCGGATGGTGTCGAAGTTTGTAGATGTTTATGAAAAGGGAAGAGTCCTGGAGTCCTCGTGTACCTGAAGAAAATTTTGCACGAAATCAAACTGCTTTTAATTCAAACATATCACGGTTACCGAGAAAAAAACTGACATCTAGAGGCTATACTATAAACTAGACTTGGCATTCGTTTCTCCAATAGCCGAGGCGCAGCGGTTGATAGTTTGGACAAAATAATGCGTTGTAATAGGTATATTCTTATTGAAACACCCATTATTTGAGGCAGATGATACATTTAAAAGTAGCAGGATGTAAGGTTATGGGATGATAGTGGAATGTCCTCAACCACTTTCTCTATTGACAATGTGTGACCAAGGGTTGTAAAACTGCTGGAGATCTTATTTATGAAAATAATAAGGCCTCCACGTTATATATCATGAGTTGCTTGAGTGTTCTGGAGTGGCTCACACACGAGAAAAGGAAATAGTCCGTCACGCAGGGGCTGCGCTAACTAAGCAGATTTCCCATCTACGCCACCTTTTTGCATTTATTTAAGAACGTAATAGTTCTATGATAACAATATTTGGAATTTAGGCTTCAAATACAGTGCTTCATAACATAATAGCATATTGTTAATAAGAGATGAGTAGGAGAGGGGATTTATTGAAAGCCGAAAACTAAAAAAATGCAAATATCTTGGTTGATATTCAAGATAGTGAAAAAATGTACATAACAACATTAATAGAATATTTCCTTTGCGATAAGCTGGTTGGCTATACAATGTTTCGATCCGAAGTACAATATCGGAGATATTAAGGATTTTTGAAATTCTCCCCCTCTAAACCCCTCCCCTCTTAGTCCGATTTCAGCTGTTAACAAACATGATCTTTCTTTTTTAATAAAACTATTATATATTAAGTTTTGGTAACGATAAGGCAAAAATTGCGTCCGCTAGAGCGGTAGCAGACAATTATATAAATACAATTTTGAACGGACCTATTTCCGTAATCTCCTATGTAGGATTGATGGACTTTTTAAGAATAATTTCGAAAATCGCGTCATGAGTATGACCTCAGTAGCTGACTTCCCTTAAGGGAGATCTGCTAAAACTCTAAACGGATGGAACACTTGAAGCCTTTTGATTTAAACTATCTGTTGGGGGTCCGGTTAGTTTTTGCGGTAATAATAAGAAAGCATTAGACTGAAATAAAATTATTCAAAAGAGATAATTCCTCACCTTGATTATACCGAAGTGTTTACTATTCTGGTGGAAAGACGAGGGGAAATAATACAAGTCACTATTTGAGTTCTCCAAAGAATCAAGTATATATTGAATAAGTGATAACAAGTAAGGACCCTAATGTTATACAACTTAAATCTGAAAAGAATATTACTTTAAGGGACTAGCCTTATATCTAATTGAAAAAATACAAATACATTAACACGTATTGAAAAAGATATTGTGAAAACAAAGAAACTTTAACTATATAAAATATGACTATACAACATAGGTAGAACACAATGGTTACCCTAGGTTAGGTTGTAAACTTTAGCGCCAAGCCAATAATATATGTTTATATATACAAAATAATGATCGAAATGTCCTATATTTATGAGTACTCATTTAACTGTTTTCGTAGATAATGAAATCGGTTCCTGCAGGAAACATATACTTTTTATGAAGTGGATTTTTTTTCCTGTGTTATTTTGTGTTCCTAATGAGATTCTGTCTTCTAGCTTATGAAAACTGGTTGCGGAGACCTTTATTTCGATGCGGCGATCCATTTCTGACACTATAGTTGTGGGAGATGAGTATTATTCACACTTTTGCGGAGCCAACTACCCAAGCACGTGCACTAGGCTTGAAATCAGTTTCAACACACATCATGGCTGCCAGCCATAGGCGAACGATACATCCTGTATGCTAGCGCTGTAGTTTCAGCTCCTTGCCGCCTACGGCGACCCTACCATTTTGTACGGCCGGTTAGTGAACCAAGAAAGCGCAGGAGATACGACTGAACACTATCCAAGTGCAAAAGATAAATCAAACAAATATGTAATCGGCGACAGTTAATATCTATAGGGCGGCATTCTCGCGGCAACCTTTATAAATTCGTTTAGCCCTTATATAGGAGGCATTATTCGTCGATAAAACCCCTCCCACTATTTTAGAAAATGATGGGAATACGATAATAGGGCGAGAGGTGGAGGAAAAGGGCCTTGCCCAAGTATTGTGTGTGCTTCTAAGGGATAAATTACGGGAGGGGATTTGGTGGGGCTAGGGCAGAATGCGCTTAGGATCCTCCTAAAGGCTATTATATAGGCCCCTCTCCTGTCGCTAGGTGGCGCTCCTCTTGCTCAACACAAACAAAAACCCCCACCGACAACACGCCATCGCAATTTACCGAAAAATAATAAAGCCCCCCTATACCTTTAATGTAAATAGGATTGTTCATACAGTTATAGTTGCTACAACATTAATAATGTTAATAACAAAGAGTTTGTCCTTACATGTTACTCTAGAAGAAATAAACTACATAAAACTTACCTGTAAACTGAGATGAAAAAGAAATGTAAATGGGCTTTTCATACAATTGTAAATAACTATAATAATAATAATATGAATGGCAAAATAAGGAACTTCATGGTCGTTACTACAGTCGCCTTTATGACTCGGAGGTAGACTTGGCTTATTCTGTTACGTGGTTGACGTCTGGAAAGCTGTTTTCAGAAACAGGAGGTTTCATTACAGCTATCCAAGACCAACTGATTGCCACCAGATCATACAGACGTCATATCACCAAGGACAGTAATGTTTCAGACAAGTGTAGATTATGCAACAAAGCTTAAGCATTCAACACATTACGGCTGGATGTGAAGGCAAATGAATACCATCAAGCTCTAGCAGAGAAATTCGGCATGGTAGACAGGAAGGTCGCTTATTATCGCTATATTCCTCAAAAATTACTGGAAAAAGATAGTATAAAGATGTATTGGGGCGAAGCGATGATAACTGACCATACTGTGCATCATAACAAACCGGATGTTCTCATTATTGACAAGATCAATAAGACTGCTGATATTATTGACATTGCAGTACTGCGAGCTTCCATGCATATGACTCTAGATAGAATCGTCTACATAAAAGTCCGTCACGCAGGGGCTGCGTAAACTAAGCAGACTTCCCACGTGAAGTTTTACAATAGACAAATTTCACAAGAGCCGAACAGTTAAGTAACTAGAATAATTATAAGATAGAGTTTTATTATGGAAGTTACTCTAGAAGATGCATGCACAAAAGAAAATAGCTATAAAATTAGATGCAGTACAAAAAGTGATATTAAACACCTCGGAATCCAAATCTCGTTCAATCTGGAAGATCACGGATATGTTAGCTTCGTATGATATTGATCTCCAAGGGTATGCACGATGGGCGGGAAATATTGTATAAAAAATGTATGCATTGTCAACATACTACGGCCAACTACGATTACAATTGCAACTAATGACTAATTGGATAATCGAAATGAGAATAATGCCTGCAGATTAATCAACTTTTTCCTCGATGACTAATGACTAATATGGAATATATGAATTGAGTACTCATTAATGAACAAATATGGTTTGACTAAATTTTGGGGCAGAGGTAAGCCATGTGAGTTAAAGCGTCGACCTTAATCTCACATGGTAAACCTAGAGTGGCGAGTTCGATTCTCTCTTGGACAAGAGGAATTTATTTAGTGACGGAAAAAATTAAATTAAATCCTTAAGAAAAGGGTGTTTACCTTTAGAGAACTCGTCCCAATTAGCCGTGTTTGCTAAAAGTGGACGTTAACAAATAGTAATAATAATTTTTTAGTAATCTGATTCACAATTTTTTAGCAGATTTCTCTTTAGGAAGTTTAGTTTCAGAGTTCTACCCCTAAGAATTGTACTTAGGAGAAACCGAAAATGAGATCCGTTATGTATACATATTATTGTTGTTAGGATCGAAATATGACCGTTTCATCCAAAACTGAATATTACGAGACGAAAATCGAACAGGAAAACGGGGTATTCAGAAATTCGAAATATCTTAGTTATTATCGAAAAGTGTTCTACTTCCAATGTTGTTAATCGTTGAATATTTCTCATTTATTGTTTTGCATTTATTCAAAACAATATTATTATTAAATTTGATTAAACTTACGATTATCGTTGCACAGACTAATAAGTGATGACTAAAAAAAATTATTTTTGGGGGGCTCTAGTTAGCGACGTGAGGTAAAGCGTTAGCCTTAATCTCACATGGTAAATCTACAGAGACGATTTCGATTCTCTCCTGGACTAGTGGAATTTATTTAGTGCCGAGCGGGTTACGGTGTGGGAGCATCTACAACAACCATCAGTAAGCTGAAGGTAAAAAAAGTCCGTCACGCAGGGGCTGCGTAAACAAAGCAGATTTCCCTTGTGAAGTTTTGCAATAGATAATATACATACTGGTAACATAACAACTTCGTGAATAAATACAAACGAAAATAAGAAATGTTTCATCCAATTTCAATAACCTGCCGACAGGAAGTGTTAGGTTAGAAATGTAAAGAAACGGCCGGCCCGCCTCACACCGGAAACAAAAACAATTACTGAAATATTGTAGAATATAACATTTTATTGAGAAATATTAACTATATCTAGCAGTGTAATTAATAATGAGTCAGAATAATTGTTATGTCAATCAATCAAAATTTTGTTGTACAAAACATTAAAACTGGTGGGGGGGTCACCAGGACATATTTGCATGTATCTCGTTTAATAAAGGTCTCTTGAATACAATTTTTAATATTTAAACTTCGAATAATGTGACTTATTATAAAGCGGAGTATTGTGTATGAAACATGAGTAGAAGTGGCGGTTTGCTGATGGCTGAAAACTGATAAATGCAAATATCTCGGTTATTACTGAAGATAGAGAGAATAAATGTACATAACAATATTTAAAGTGCAAGTTATTTAATTTGCAATATGATTAATCCTGTACAATATTTTTATCCGACGTATAGTAACGGAGATATTTCGAATTTTCAAAATACCTCCCCTCTGAACCACCCCCTCCCACTGGTCCGATTTCAGCCGTTAAACGATCGTGATATTTCTTTTTACACAAAACGACTAAATATCGAGTTTGGCAAACGATCAAACAAAAATTGCGACCACTAGAGCGGTAACAGACAAATATATATATATACAGTTTTTGAAGGGCCTAATTTTCGTCATCTACTCGGTAGGATCGATGGACATTTGAAGAAAAATTTCGAAAATTCCGTCATGAGTACAACCTCAATAGCTGGGAAATCTGCTAATAGGCTTGGTTCGATCCCCGCCAAGGGAGAACATTAACTCAGGATTTCACTATCAAGCGCTCTTGGGGCGCAAAGGCTCTTCGGAGTCTAACGAGTATAAGCGCTTGATTATAGTCGGTACGATTAACGATTATGACTCTCTTAGATCACGTTCACAGGCAGGTTGAACTGGCCACAGATAGTTGTGACACAATAAGGACCGTCAGTCTACTGGAGCCAACTCATTCGAAGTCCTCCTTGGTTGACGGGAGTTGTACGTCGGGTTGACCACTGACTACTTAAAAACTCTGATCACGAATCTCTCGATTTTCGGTTGGAGGAGGAGGGATGGCTAAAGATCTCAAAGGTCTATTGTGCCATAAATATAATGTATGTTGAAATGGCCACAGATAGTTGTGACACAATTAGGCTATTTATTTCAATCATTAATCTCATTTCGATTCATGTCTATTACAATTACCAAGTTCTGAAGTTCTGAACTGTTTTGGCCAATGTAACAGTCATAAGGAAACCGCTACAGATTTCCATGAACTCGCTCGGCCTTACAGTAGAACTGAATGTACGTTCTGAGAACGACGGCTGACACCGCTGAATGTCCATGCAACCTGGAATAAATAACTGGAAAGCAGCGTAAAGGACCCGACAGACAATGGTAGTAGTGAAACTCATGAGATAACTGGTGTGTTAATGTGGGTAGGCTGTGTGAGAGAGAGTAATCTTCAAAGTCCAGGAACTACTTGAATGCTCATTCACAAGTAGAGGCGGGAGTTCATTTCTCTGCTGGAGATAAAGCTGGTGGCGGTAAAGGCCTGCCTTTAGGGGCTGGATATGCCGATTGAAGTCGCCGACTCTCCAGGTTACTGCTTCTCCAGTACGGGCTCTCTTTACGGTCTCTCTCTTCTTGAAACACCCTCACCCCAGAGTTACACCGTCCTCAAAGCATACCACATCTTACTATACTATTTCCTCCGAACCAAATAACCAGGAATAAAAAAAAAAAAACAGTTTGATTTTGAGAGCAAATACGTTTCAGTCAACTTTTTAGCAGATTTCCCCTAAGGGAAATCAGCTATTGAGGTTATACTCGTGACGGAATTTTCGACATTTTTCTTCAAATGTCCATCGATCCTACATAGTAGATGACAAAAATGAGGTCCGTTCAAAATTGTATATATATA
This sequence comes from Riptortus pedestris, assembly GCA_019009955.1. Lineage (NCBI taxonomy): Eukaryota > Metazoa > Arthropoda > Insecta > Hemiptera > Alydidae > Riptortus > Riptortus pedestris. The sequence continues at coordinate 40,763,585 of CM032232.1, read as the reverse complement.
TTTGTCTGTTACCGCTCTTGCGATCGCAATTTTTGTTTGATCGTTACCAAACTCGGAATTTAATCGTTTTATGTAAAAATGAAGATCAAGTTAGTTGTAGAAGGCATAAGGGGGGGGGTTGAAAATTCAAAATATCTCCGTTATTTTGCGTCGGATCGAAAAATTGTATTGATTAGAACGAAGGTAATTTAAATTTACTATAAATATTGTTCTATACATCTATCCTGTGTCTTCTACCTTAAAGGGAAATCTGCTAAAAATCCAATATGAAAGTTCTAAATGAGGCAAGTGAGAGTAAAAGTCGAATCAAAACCATGGAAAAAAAAAGTAGAGTGAACTACTTGAATGCTCATTCACAAGTAGAGGCAAGTTCATTAATAACATATTTGAAGGCTAGATTCTTGTGCAAAAAAAAAAAAAAAATGTTTTAGAGTAAAATTCTAATTTAAAAGTAAAAAAATACATTACTGCAAACTGTACTATGCTAAACAAATATTTTTTTAAGTAATTATATTTACGCTTACAAACATTCATGAACACGCTATCACTACGAGAATATTATACTATATTAATTCTATAAAAATGTACTCGATGAGCTTGAACTTAAGTTTGTAGCTGCCCTCAAATTCTATCATTTTTTTTATATATTTATTTCGTTTGCAACAACATAATTAAAAAAAAGCAAATGATATGTTAGAAAAAAGTGACTTGACTATTGACTTGAGGTGGGAAGTTGTTCATTGACAATACCCACAATGGAGGGAACAATGGGTTGTTTATGGAGTTAAACTGAAACACTACACAAGAAGATCTCTTGGTCACTTACGCTTCAGACGCCGTCTTGGGTTTTCTGGAATATGGGTAGATGAAAGTGATTCGACTAAAGGATTAGGATGTCCAGGAAGGAGAGAGTGGAATTTCTGATATCGGGGCTTGGCGGGGGTATGGACTAAAGGAATGTTGAGGTCATCATGGAGAGTTAAATTGGATACGTAAAATGGGGAATCTGTAATTTTGCGGAGTATTCTGGATTGGAGGGTTTGGATTTTGTAGGAATTTGAAGGTTTGGTTGAACCCCACAAGTTCAAGGGTACGTCCATATTGGTTTTAGAGTACTGTCGTATAAATCAGTCGTTCGTTTGGTCACTTAGATCTTTAGGTTGTCAAGGGTCTTAGTAGAAGTCTGTACCGTCGACTCACTTCTTGTCTTTTTAATGTGATGTGGGGTTTTCTAGGAAATTCTATATAATATTTATATTAAGATGTGAAAGATCTTATGGGGATAGTTCTTATGAACAGTGTTTCCATATCCTATTATTTATATATTTCTTTTATTTTTATTTTAAACTAATTTTACTAATAACTATTTTATTTTCCTTAAAATTCTCTTTTCTCAAAGTTGCGTCGAAGTCAAATGTGTTGTTGTTTTTTATAGTATGTTCAGAAAGAGCATTCCGTCTTAAGGGAGCTTTCTGATCAATAGTACTTTTATTTTGTTAAATATTACACACACACACACACACATATATATATATATATAGAGAGAGAGAGAGAGAGAGAGAGAGTAATTTTAACGTGTTTAAGTGGATCATGTTTTGTAACATTTCCCCGTTTTTGTGTTTTACTATTAATTGGTTTCGATATTTGATAATATTTTCAGATTTTTTTCCTATAGAACAGATTACTATTTATTAATAAATTCTTAATTATTCAAATGATTGCGATATATTAAAATGAAGAACGCAAACTTTGTTACCGCTCTCCCATTTCACAATTTCAACAATATTACACAAATAAATCAATTAATGTGTAAGTATTACCTTATTTTGCAGTATATATACGTCAAATCCAAAATTACTGCTTCATCTTATAATTTCTGCGATCATACAAATAGGGACCAAAAGCTAAGCCTGAAAGGTGGGAATAGGCCGAGATAAAGGAGGCCTGGGCTGGTAGGATTAGAAATAACCCCCCCCCCCCCCTTCTGAACCTACCCTGAATTTAAATCCCCACTCCCGACCAACCTGAATTCCAACAGGGATAGAATTTCATGAAAACCCTTACAATGAATCATGGTCCTTACTGGCAAGATTAAATCATCGCTATTTCTATATTTCACTATTTCTTCTTTTTATTTTTGTTATTTTATTCTTCCCATTCTAAAGTAATTTATGGGCAAGAGAGAGAGTTTTCTTTAGACCGTTTTACACTTTTTCTTTTCTAAAGGAGGTAACAGGGACAATTTTTAAAATTGGCCCCTAGTTAGCCATTTCAGAGAATATTGTGTCTAGCAAACCTTTGCCTCAAAGTTATAGAGCAGAAGATTGAGCGTTGACAGTCAGGGGATGATTATTGCACATATTTTTAAAAATGCAATAGACCTCTGCATCGGGAAGCACTGATTTTCCTGGAGTAACAGGGATGTCTTGAATTTGGTTGAGGTAGTGTGAAGAAATAAGCATATTATTGTATCTGAAATATGCGTAACGAGCATTTCTTAACAAGTTCTCCTATCTGTATAGAGAAATTAAGTAGTGAATTAATTTTATTAAGAAAAAGAGTATTTATTTATAAGGATCAATAAAAAGGCCTTATCCTCTACTGTTTTAATATTATGTAGAGTGCACTTTCGGAGTCAGTGCTCCATCGTCAGTGCCTGCTGACAAACAAAACCTTGAGTCAATTTAACAATCATTGCATGGCCAAAAATAAATTAAAAAACACAAAAATAAAGAATAAAAACAATAGAAAATTTAATAACTAGTCTAATGCTAATAAAAATTAAAGAAGTAAACATCGATAAGCGTATGTCAAAAACGTAAAACTATAAATAAAATTAAAAACATTTCTGAAACAGGGCCCAAGTACGGGATGGAGACCGGAAACGACTTATTTTTCTTTTTGGGGCTCTCTTCCTCCGTTACATCCTCCAGCTGGAGGTTCTACATCTATTCTCTATTATTAGTATGGGGTGTTTCATTCATTTTTTTTTTTTACACCCTATCTATAATTTGTGTTTTTTTAATTTTATTTATAGTTTTAAGTTTTTGACTTCTTTAATTTTTATTAGTTGACTAGTTATTAAACTTTCTATTGTTTTATCCTTTATTGTTTTTGTTTTTTGTGACTATTTTTTATTTTATTTTTGGTCATGCTACGATTGTTAAATTGGCTCAAGGTTTTGTTTTTCACCAGGCACTGACGATGGAGCAATGAGTCCGAAAGTGCACTCTGCATAATATTAAAAAACAGTAGAGGACAAAGCCTTTTTATTGATCCTTATCAATTGGTTCCTCTACCATCCAGCATATTCCAGTGTATTTATTTAGTCAATCATGGCAGTAACTATTATTTTTTCGTTTAATATTTTGGACCAAAAAATGTTATTGATCTTTTTAAGAGGAGTAAATATAGTCTTATAAAAAATTTCTGTACGTCTAATATGTGAGAGAAATTTGCAATTTTTTCTCTGTTCTATCCCTCTTCTCTTTTGTCAATTTAAAATAAAGGGGATTGTTCGTCATCATATAGGAAATGTAACAAAAATCATAAATATGAATTTTTTATTCTAAGGTCTGCCGTTTTTGGTAGGTACGTGTGTATATAAGTAAAATTATTTTTCCCAGGGAGGGTTAAAACTGATAACTGTGAATCGTTGAATTCTGATTACCCTTTTTTTTCTTCTATTTTTTTTTTATGGCATCATTTCATTTATTGGGTTTCGGTAAAGTGAAAAATAATTTTCAAGACGTCATTCATATCGTTGAACTTGCTCTCTTCTATTAATTTTTAAACGGTGGAGTACAAGTATTCCGATTCCAATGAATTCTACATTTGCTTCATTCGAGTGCTAGAAAGGATTTCATGTTTGCCTAGAACAAAGTTAGAAGCCCAGATGCAACAGGAATGTTTACCACTAATGTTTAATTTCCATAATTGGTAAACTCTGAGTCATTAGCTAATTTGAAGAGAATGAAATATATTAGCATTTATATATGGCCTCCCGTTTCTCTTGAATTGTGAACATTATTATCTGAATTATAATTCATGACAACACTTACCATAAGTAAGTCGTCAAGTCCATCTTAATCCATATACTAATTAGAAAAATTTAATTGTATTCGATTTTTCAATGTGGAAATTGTAAACGCTAACTATGATTAAGCTAAGTGAAATGATTGTTTAATCATTTTAAAATATGAATGAACTAAAATCAAGCAAGGGTTGTGTAATTAATGACAAGAGACCCCCTTCCACCGAAGGGTGGTTTTTCACAAAAGTAAAACAATGAATATTCATCTTACATTTACACCCAATTAAAAGTATGTCAGACTTTCCAATAACTAACCTATTCTGAATTGATAATTGGCTCATCAGCAAATGTAAATCATACGGAGCTGATCTGATTTCCATTAATGTATATTGTAAGCATTAGACATTAGTATAATATAATTTCATGCTAAGTGCTTATTTAGAATTACTCTTCATTCCAATTACGCTGCTGTGCTGGTATGTTCGACGAAAGCCTATTTGTAATCCCAGCAGCTACATTGTATGAGTTCAAAGTTAACGAAAGCGGCATTATAAATGTAATAGTAGTAGTTTCTTTCATTGGTACGATAGTTACTTAGTAAACTAGCCCATCATAGCTAAACCACGACGACCAATTCCAAAGCCTTTATGGTACTTGGAGGAAGAGGAAGGAACACAATTGAGTGTGCCGTTTGGAAGAAGAAAAAGGTCCCGGTGAAACTATCCTAGCTACGTGAACCTGCAGAACTTGGAAGTATTAGTTGGATTCTATTTGAAAAAAAGAAATATAAATAAAACAAAAGTGGGCGTGCGTGTGTGAACGTCCATATATCATTAAAAAAATAATAAAGTAATATATGTATACATATACATACAAGTATGCAAATGCTACTAGTCGTAAGCGCTATAGCTCTCGCTGACCTTAAAGCATAAGGATACGTAAGTTGTACTATCTACGAAATTAAAAACTGTATATAAATATATTAATACGCAAATATCAAATAAGTTAGTATAATTTAATTACTTTGTAATATATACTAAAACACAGATACAAAGTAACCACAACACTACATTTTACAATTCCTAAAGGGAATAATAACCAGGGTGATGATTGTCCAAACAAACCTCCTGCCTACCTCTCTTATACTGGAGACTGATTCATTTCTTTCACTATTATAATCTGAGTTGGCAAAGATGGCACATAGTTGATCTTGAAAATGTGTTTTTATTTGTCTATTTATTTTTAAATAATGAGTATTGGTAGTCGCCTCATTAGGGGTAGAACGAATGTAACATAACTAATTTTATACTGACATTGAAAGTAGTTGACCTTAAAACTTAAGAAGTATTGGCGTAATGTCATAGTCGTCTGATATCGAGAGGGGATGAAAAATGTTTGGTTTTCACTCCATTTCGATATTTTTGAAAACATAATTTAAATTGGGGTGAGACGTAACGGAGTTTGGACCATTTGGCAATATTTTTCTCTTTAAGAAGCTCAGAAGTTGGTTGCACTGGTATATTGAATGTTTTGATGATATCAGTGTAGATTCCACAATATTTACACACAGACCATATACAAAACTGTATTAAGTAAGAGTACATTACTAGATTTCATCCTGAATTTTACTCACCGAAAACACTGAATTTTTTTATTTCATCACTGTAAGCCATACACTTTTTTTTCGAGGTCACCTTCTTTCATCTGATCCCTAAATTTTAATACAAACCATTCATTTGTATTTTATTTTATAATTGCTTTGGGAGTCTGACTAGCATAAGTATAAAACAGAAAGTTATACTCAATAATAGTGTTAATGATAAAAAAAATAGTGATAAAAGCTTTCTTGTTTCATAATATAACCCGAAGTTGGACTTTCCGTGATCCAATTCACCATGACTAAAACTCTCTTCGGTTTAAAACAAACAAACAAAAACTGTATAAACATTCCTGGTATAAAACCCGGCAGGTTGACTGCTGGCACGTAGATCGAGGTCATGAGAAGAACGTGCTCACCCCCTTTCTCTCTCTTGCACAAAGCAAATTGATTATAACAAGTGCAATTGTCGTTCCACTTATTGGACTATGACTTTATGCCCGCACAAATAAAGGCAATGGTTATAAATAAATACCATAAGCCTGCCGCCGGCAGTCCAGGACGTGAGCAGAATCCACACGTCTGGTGAAGGAGATAGACAAACTAGATCAAACACAATCCGCTTTATAGCTATCTCTATCGGGAATTTATCGCGAGCGGCAGAGACAAGAGAGATAGAGTCGAGTAATATCAATACTCAGATGATAAAAAAAGTTTTCCAGGCACGAATATTTATATTTATCAGACAAGCATGTTTTCGGCAAAAGCAGCTGCCATCATAAGGCGCAACTCATTGTTTTAAAATAACTCAATAGTTATATTAAAATAATGCTTTGCAAACCTGATGGTCTCAGCAAGATCTGCCAAAAACATTAATGTTTTATAAATTTCGATATTTTATGGTTTATTTTGCACATTGCAAACCTGCATATCAAATAACATAGTATCAATACTCTTTTCCATTTTGGCATAATTTGAATCAGAAGGGAATTGAGATTGTCGGAGATAGTTAGATTGATTGAAAGGCAAAAAGAGTGAGACGGAGAGAAAAAGGGAAGAGAGTATGAGAGAAATTAGGGGCTGTCCGAGGACTAAAGGAAAGTATTTCACGCAGGGTCTGCGTAACCTAAGCAGATTTCCCAATTAAAGTTTTACAGTAGAGAAATCTGCATACTGGTAGCACTGAACACCACCGTAGGTATATACAAACGGTAATTAGTAGTATTACGGTTTTATTTTAAGAAGCTCCCAACGGAAACGGCTTCTGAATTGTAAACAAACAGGTATGTCTACGAGAGCTGAACACACAGTTAGACATATTCTTCACCGGAAAGAATCACAATTACTTAAATATATCTGAATATAACATATTCACTTTACTGCAAAGTATTTACTATATCTAGTACTGTAATTTATAATGAATAATGGCATATATCTCACTAAGTAGAAGCTTACACCAGTCTCTAAACGAATTTCACGAGAGCTTTCCGGAAATGGCAGAACTAACTTACGGTCGAATCTCACAATAAAAACCGACAACAGCAGAACAGAACTGACAATAACAGTATCTCGGCTATAACAGTATTTATAGTAAATTTAATTTGCAATAAGATTGGTTCTATACAAGTTTTCGATCCGACGTATAGTAAGGATATATTTTGAATTTTCAAAAATCCACCTTCTTAACCCAGAAAGTAACGAACTTGATCTTCCTTTTTGAATTAAACGATTAAAAATCGAGTTTGGTTACGATCAGACAAAAATTACGACTGCTAGAGCGTTAACATACAAATCATTATCACCTCATTATCGTCATCTCCTGGGTAGGATCGATTGGCATTTGAAGAAAAATTTCGAAAATCAATCCATGAGTCCGACCTCAATAGGTGTTTACCCTAAAGGGAAATCTGATAAAAATATGGGAGGGAGGTGAGCTAAGAAAGTAGAATAAAAAGACTGTGTGTTGTATAAAAGTAATTTCTGCCACATGAGAAAATGAGAAGGGGAGGGAGAGAGAGAGGGAGAGAGAGAAGAGAGAGAGAGAGAGAGAGAGAGAGAGAAGAGAGAGAGAGAGAGAGAGAGAGAGAGAGAGAAGATAGAAAGTGAGTGAAAGAGCATTTATTGAAAAGGAAAACTCATTTAGTCTTTGGTAAGAACTCCAACAAGTAATGAAGGAGGTGCCTATTACAGTGGCAATCATTACACTGGAGCAACAGAAGAAACAACCAAGGAGATTCAAGCAAAGCCACTTAGTGACGACGATTGAAAATCAGGCAACGGCTTTCACTAACAACTAAGGATTGTAGCTCTAATAAGTCTTACCGATCTATGTCTCCACCACATTCTAGGAATGAAGCTTTTGGAGCAAACTCCTTGAATGACTTAACATGCTTACTTCAGTTGCCTTTAAATCTTTCTCACAGATGAGAGAAGTTCCCAAAATACCTTCACTATAATGCCAAACAATAGGTGATTTTTTGTCCTATGCGATTGATAAAATGAACCAGAAATTTACGACAAATTCAAAGTATGTATAACTCATACTAGATGGGAATACCAGAACCTTAAATTTCAAAAAAATAATATAAATAGGATGAAAAAAGTATCTAGTTTAGGTTTAAATGAAAATGACAATTAGCCTGATTGATTATTTCTTGTAGACTGGTGGGTCTCATTACAATCTGGAGAACAGTTCCCATAATGAGCTCTTGTAGACTGATTGGTCTCATCACAATCCTGGAGAACAGTTACCATAATAACCTCTTGTAGACTGTTGGGTCTCATTACAATCTGGAGAACAGTTCCCATAATGAGCTCTTGTAGACTGTTGGGTCTCATTACAATCTGGAGAACAGTTCCCATAATAACGTCTTGTAGACTGCTGGGTCTCATCACAATCTGGAGAACAGTTCCCATAATAACGTCTTGTAGACTGTTGGGTCTCATTACAATCTGGAGAACAGTTCCCATAATAACGTCTTGTAGACTGCTGGGTCTCATCACAATCTGGAGAACAGTTCCCATAATAACGTCTTGTAGACTGTTGGGTCTCATCACAATCTGGAGAACAGTTCCCATAATAACGTCTTGTAGACTGTTGGGTCTCATTACAATCTGGAGAACAGTTCCCATAATGAGCTCTTGTAGACTGATTGGTCTCATCACAATCCTGGAGAACAGTTACCATAATAACCTCTTGTAGACTGTTGGGTCTCATTACAATCTGGAGAACAGTTCCCATAATGAGCTCTTGTAGACTGTTGGGTCTCATTACAATCTGGAGAACAGTTCCCATAATAACCTCTTGTAGACTGTTGGGTCTCATTACAATCTGGAGAACAGTTCCCATAATAACGTCTTGTAGACTGTTGGGTCTCATTACAATCTGGAGAACAGTTCCCATAATAACGTCTTGTAGACTGCTGGGTCTCATCACAATCTGGAGAACAGTTCCCATAATAACGTCTTGTAGACTGTTGGGTCTCATTACAATCTGGAGAACAGTTCCCATAATAACGTCTTGTAGCCTGTTGGGTCTCAATACAATCTTGGAGAACAGTTCCCATAATAACGTCTTGTAGACTGCTGGGTCTCATCACAATCTGGAGAACAGTTCCCATAATAACGTCTTGTAGACTGCTGGGTCTCATCACAATCTGGAGAACAGTTCCCATAATAACGTCTTGTAGACTGCTGGGTCTCATCACAATCTGGAGAACAGTTCCCATAATAACCTCTTGTAGACTGTTGGGTATCATCACTATCTGGAGAACAGTTCCCATAATGAGCTCTTGTAGACTGATTGGTCTCATCACAATCCTGGAGAACAGTTCCCATAATAACCTCTTGTAGACTGCTGGGTCTCATTACAATCTGGAGAACAGTTCCCATAATAACGTCTTGTAGACTGCTGGGTCTCATCACAATCTGGAGAACAGTTCCCATTATAACGTCTTGTAGACTGTTGGGTCTCATCACAATCTTGGAGAACAGTTCCCATAATAACGTCTTGTAGACTGTTGGGTCTCATTACAATCTGGAGAACAGTTCCCATAATAACGTCTTGTAGACTGTTGGGTCTCATTACAATCTGGAGAACAGTTCCCATAATAACGTCTTGTAGACTGTTGGGTCTCATTACAATCTGGAGAACAGTTCCCATAATAACGTCTTGTAGACTGCTGGGTCTCATCACAATCTGGAGAACAGTTCCCATAATAACGTCTTGTAGACTGTTGGGTCTCATTACAATCTGGAGAACAGTTCCCATAATAACGTCTTGTAGACTGCTGGGTCTCATCACAATCTGGAGAACAGTTCCCATAATAACCTCTTGTAGACTGTTGGGTCTCATTACAATCTGGAGAACAGTTCCCATAATAACGTCTTGTAGACTGTTGGGTCTCATTACAATCTGGAGAACAGTTCCCATAATAACGTCTTGTAGACTGTTGGGTCTCATTACAATCTGGAGAACAGTTCCCATAATAACGTCTTGTAGACTGTTGGGTCTCATTACAATCTGGAGAACAGTTCCCATAATAACGTCTTGTAGACTGTTGGGTCTCATTACAATCTGGAGAACAGTTCCCATAATAACGTCTTGTAGACTGTTGGGTCTCATTACAATCTGGAGAACAGTTCCCATAATAACGTCTTGTAGACTGTTGGGTCTCATTACAATCTGGAGAACAGTTCCCATAATAACGTCTTTTAGACTGTTGGGTCTCATTACAATCTTGGAGAACAGTTCCCATAATAACGTTTTTTAGACCGTTGGGCCTTGAGAGTAATTTATATCTTCTTGTAAACAGTACCCATATAACCTTTGGAGAATTGTTAGCTGTTCGTAAACTACGAGGGTGAATTTTCTGCGACACCCAGTAAGGGTCTCAAATAAATATTACTGAAATAGATGGGTTTTCAATGATCCTAAGTTAAATGGTACATTCGTTAATGTTGATTAAATCAAGAGAGCGGGAGAGGAGGATTAGATTAGCACGTGACTTAAGGCGTTTTGCTTGAATAAATATTCCCATGCTAAGGGTCATGTGTTCGATTATCATCTGGGCAATTAGAATTTATTTAGTGATGAACTCATTAAATAAAATCCTAAGTTCCGGTTGCCCAAAAATTAGCCCTAGTTGCATAAAGTGGAATTAAATAAATACAAAACCAAGATACTGCTGATCAATTTTGAGATTTCACCTGAATATTCGTGTCGGGCGTACACAATATTCTGCACAAACAAAAACACCAATATATTAGGGAACTAATGCATACTCGGCACTGAATATAATCTAGTCTGCAAGTGTTGTGACTTTCATTTAAAAGAATTAGATATATACCCGTAGCTAACACCAAGTAGTTGGTTTACCCAACAACAATATTATTCTGTTACTTATTAATGTTTAATTAGTGCTACTAAGGTAAATTAAGGTGAGTTATCATTTAACTAATTATATAATAATTCATTACGTATAGTGATTTTTGTTCTTCGGATTCATTTATTAGTTGGCCACCAACTATCTTATTACAATTGACCCACATTCAAAACGAATAAATACCGACGCTTTCATTAGAAGAATTTTTTTGTATAAAATACATTCCTAAAAATATAATATTGGAAGCTCTTATTACCAGCCACGTCTACAAAACAATAAATAATATGTTGATGGCAAAAAGAAATTTCGGAATTTCACAATAAAGTGAATTATTAAAGCAATCTAAAATCCTCTAGGGATTTAGAATGGCTAAGGTGTTCTGGAGAATTATTCATAAAATATTAGAACAAAGAAGAAGGGAAAAAAATGGGATAACTCGAAGTATAATAATTCGGCCGCACGAAAAGATAAAATTGAAATATCTTTTATACTGTTGCAATAATAATAAGTTAAGGGGATTTTACGACGACTTACAAACCTTGGAGCCTCCAAATGAAAAGGAAAGAATAAGGAAAACAGAGAAATAATAAAAAGCATGGGGTAATGGATATTTAAGAGAAATAGGGACAGTGGGGAAGAGAGAGAAGGAGAGGAAGAGAGAGAGAGAGAGAGAGAGAGAGAGAGAGAGAGAGAGAGAGAGGGAGAAAAATATACATTTTTACGTGACATGATTTTAAATGGACGAAATACAGTCGGCTAATTTATTTTTCTTTATTTTGTAAAAAAGAATTAATTGAATGTTTGGGCTGTATCTCGTAATACGTTTTTACGCACAGACGAACATTGACTCGCATTCAGAAACACACAAATACTGATAACATATTACTTTTAATAATCACTCATGTGCCTACGACTTGTTGGTAAATTTGGTTCAAACTATCCAATATGATACTAATGTAAAACTTACTAGGATTACATTCTCCTAATCTTACCACGTTTAATTTACTATTATGCCCCCATTTCTAAACGTATTTCATGTGTTTTATATATATATATATATATATATATATATATATATATATACATACTGTTTAGGCTCTAGTAGACGCAATTTTCGTTTCATTGTTACCAGACTCGATTTTTTATCATTTCATGTAAAACAGTGGTGAAGTTTTTTAATGGCTGTTATCAGAGCAAGAGGTTTAGAGAGAAAAGGTCAAATCAAATGTTCTAAGTATCATCGATATTATAAATATATATAAAGAATCAAAATCTTTTAGATTGCTTTATCTTTTTGGAAATTTAATATTTTGTGATTGTTTTCCGTATGATTTTCTATAGCAGAAATGACAGTTATTAATATTCCTTAATTATATGTCGTAAGTAATCTCTACTCACTCCTTCTCATCTCACACAAATAATAAGCCAGTAAGTCAAGCAACTATTCCAAGCTTAAATATCTCACACTGAAATTAACGGAACTTCTCTTTGGAAGATGCATGGATAAGCGTATGATATGACGTCATCAATGAACGTTCCATGGTCTAAAGGCCTTAATTTCATCAATACCCTCTCCTTGTGTAAACCTAAGCGAACATATACATGGAAGTAAAAATACTCCGATAATATTGGATTAGGAAACAGGTCTTAATAACATAAAGTCTTCTCACCAATTTCTTTATTAACGCACAAGGCCTTTCGACACTAACGGGCCATCATCAGGTGCTAACAAACAAACAAAAAAGAAACACGTTTAGGCCAAGTGATGTAACCAATAAATACATTTTGAAATATTTTAACAAAAATAGAATTACATACTAATATTTTTGTTAAAACATTTCAAGAATTTATGTTATTAAGTAAGACCTGTTTCCCAGATCTGCCCTCCCAAATCCAGCAATATACAAATTATGATAATATTGGTTTGCTTGAAAAGTTGTAACCAATAAATTGTGTTTGCAATACACTTTTTAGTCTCAAAAGTTTAAAAGTTATGATTTCTGAATATCAAAACTAAACGTACAAGGCAAGAGATTTTTGTACAAAGAGAATAAAATTTACACTGCAAGTATGTTACATACTACGAATTATGTTGGTTATACATTATGAATGTATTGCATATATTGTATGAAGATCATCCATTATACACATTTTGTAGATTAGAGGGTCACGAAGAAATAAATTGCATTTTGCATCTATTTTCGAAGCTAAAACATTGCATTATTTAACTATTTCAAAATATAGACTTTCAACTTGAGGATCCCAAATAGAACTTCATTGGCGATGTTGAGAACAACTCCATGGAAGCGGATTAAGCACTCCCCTAAAGGAATGGGGGGAGGGGTTACTTGGAGGTCAAAACTTTATTCATTAATATTGTGCCTGAATGATATATTACATTTTTAACAATGTTAATATGCAATTTTACATTTTTCTATATAAAGTACATTTAACAATTGTACAGAAATTTCAAGAGCGACAACAGTTTTTGCTTCTGCTCTAAGCATTATATTATTTAATATATTTTTCTTTAAATTAAAGTACAGTAAATCATGGATTAAGGTTCACTTGAAATGAAAAGAACTGTATTGTATAACATACCACATCTTTTCAAACATCTTCGCATTTCTGTGCGTTTATATTCATGATTAGTATTTATGTTAAATTTTCATTTTGAGAACATATATTTATAGTATGTTCTTTATTTTTATCTGGAGAACAGATAATCGCCGTTGTAGTATAACTAAAATAAAATAAATATTGTTATTTAAGAAAGAAAAAAAAAAGAAAGGAGTGACCTTTGCTTATAATATATTTTCCAGTTATAGAACTTCTTTTCGCCGGATTGCAAATATGAACTTCTTGGCATTGCCCTATATATTATTGATAGCACAAGAGAATGTTAAACAGGATTAAATTCTATTAATATTATTACTAAAATAATGCAGACAGCAATGGGAAGTACTACTATTTATTTCAATCCTTGACCTTCCGATGTCAAGTGAAGCCACTCATTATAATTTAGGTGCAATGACTGAAGGACGACTACGTCCGAGGTTGTTCCAAAATTTCTTTATTAACAAATCTTATAATAACACTTTTTGTATAATACTTACGTTTTTTATTACCAAAACCAGTAATAAACGTGGTTAATAAGAGTTCTTTTGGATTGCAAAATTAAATACTCACAAGTCTCACAGTTTTTATCATTGCACAATTTATTTCACAATGCACAATACACTTGGTAATTATTCTAAATTACTACTCACAGTATACATTGATAGCGTCACTATTCTCCAGATTACACAGTCCAATAATCCACTCAAGATCACTGAAGTACACCAAAAGACGGCACTGCACTGTCCTTTACTTCGCGGCACTGCACTGTCCTTTACTTCGCGGCACTAAACTGTTACTTACAGTCACGACACAGTTACAACACTGTTCTTCTTATAAAAACAATACCGCACTGCACTAAGTCGCACTGCAGCACCGAACGCACATATGAGCACTTGAGAAGAAAACTGACTCTCTCGCGGCTGGCCGGTTCTTTATATAGGTCGTCGGCATACATCAAAGGGGAATTGACGCTGGACTGGACGGGTCTAGTAGGTCTAGACACTCTGTCGGCTTCTTTGATCTATCTCGCACTTCCAAAATACGCGACTTTTTCTCTCTCTCTCTCTGAAGAAGTATTCATGTATTTAATTTTCACAACAAAACTTTTGTATTGGTCCAAAATAAAAATTTTATTTTATTTATTCCTTTTTCAATTCTTGAACGGCGATTGGTCCTGCTAATACATTTCACAATATTCGTTTACAGTAACTTCATAGCTCACATAATTAATTGACTCTTTGGTGTGTGTTTTTTACGAAAATGAATTTTTATTCCAACCCAAAAGGTACACAGGGAATGTAAAAATAAGCACCTGTCGGCTTTTCCAAATTCGCATTTCCTCTTTCATGGAACAAATAAAATACATTTTTTTTTATGTCAGATTGAGTAACCCGATTTTACGGAAAAGAACATGTGATTTCGGATAGTTAAGTCACTTAAAAATTGTGAAATCTGGGGTTCAAGTTATGTTTCAAAACACTGTTTATGATTCAAAACATAACTTGAATCCCACATTTCACAATTTTTAAGTGATTTTACTATCCGAAATCACATGTTATTTTCCGTAAAATTGGGTTACTCAATCTCACATAATAAACTTTGAGTAGCGAGATCGGTTCCCGCCTGGGCAATAGGAATTAATTTATTGGCAAACTCATTAAATAAAATCCTTAGTCCCATCCTGGCTATAAAAGGTTTGTGACCTGTAGATAAGCCGTCCCAATTAGCCTTAGTAGCAAAAAGTGAACGGTAATAAATAGAAATAATAAGATCACGTCTCTCTTTTTTTGATAATAATTGTCTATTGTCAACAGAAATAACCGGGACTAAATCTAGTTTGTATCCAGAATAACTTACTTCTCACTCTATGATTTTTCTCATTTGAAATTAAAGAGATATAATAAATTACTCCCAAAAAAAAAAAAACAATACGAAAGTCAGCCCCGTATTCTAATGTTGTCAATAGGAATTAAATTTAGAGAATAGCTCACTAAATAAAATACTTAGTCATTCTGGCTAGATAAAAATGGAGACCTGTGAATAACCATTAACTATAATAGCATAAAGTAGACGTTAATATTTGCAATAAATAAAATCCTTGATGCTTTTTTGATTAAGGAAGGGTAGTAACCTATAGATAAACCATCCGGAATGATAGTGAAACGTTTCCGTTAGTAAATAACAATAATCCATATGAAGAAGTCAGGAAAGAGTTTACTGAGCTGTAACAGGTGCCAGAAGATGGTTCCTTGGGGAGCAAAAGCTGTAAACACTTTACTACCCAGTGACCTCAATCCAGATGGAAGCCTACAATCCACACATAACTCTTAATTATATTACTTACTATTTCATTGATTTCAGTTTAATTTTATATATTCCTTACGTACATGAAATCTTTTGGCATCATTTTTAACACATACATAATATTTTAATGCCTTTGGTTTCTTTAAACAGAAACTGACGTTGCAAAAACATGACTTCCTTGTATTATGGTTAAATTAAATTATGAGGCTGATATTGCTTCGAGTTGCTACGAGGGTTGACATGCCAAGACAAATTACGAAATGTAGCCAGTATTTCTCCCTTAGCACGAGTAAACCACCTGACACTCCACCTACTGTAATTCTATACACGGCAGCTCACGATTTTATTTAGATATATGGTTGCTGGTCTAAATAAAGAAATATTGGGGACTTAAACCGTTAGCCTGAATCTCACGTGGTAAACATAAAAGTCCGTCACGCAGGGGCTGCGTAAACTAAGCAGATTTCCCTTGTGAGAGAGAGAGAGAGAGAGAGAGAGAGAGAGAGAGAGAGAGAGAGAGAGAGAGAGAGAGAGAGAGAGAGAGAGAGAGAGAGAGAGAGAGAGAGAGAGAGAGAGAGAGAGAGAGAGAGAGAGAGAGAGAGAGAGAGAGAGAGAGAGAGAGAGAGAGAGAGAGAGAGAGAGCGAGAGAGAGAGAGAGAAGAGAGAGAGAGAAGAGAGAGAGAGAGAGAGAGAAGAGAGAGATATAGAGAGAGAGAGATAGCTAGAGAGAGAGCCACAGTGAGAGAGAGAGAGAGAGAGAGAGAGAGAGAGAGAGAGAGAGAGAGAGAGAGAGAGAGAGAGAGAGAGAGAGCTACTCCTTAAGCCATTACATTTGGTTTATAACGGGGAGGGGTGTAATTAGAGCGGGGGGGTGGGGGTTGTGGAGATCTAGCCGTCGTTGGTGGGGGAGTGCTGTGCCCACTCTACTTTTAATGGAGTTTTCAAACTTAGCCCTCCATCTCTTCGGGGACAAAGGCTGGTCTCGATTGTGATTTAATAACCATGGAATAGGGTCCATTTCCTTCACAGTGTAAAGCCATCCGTTTGGTAATAGCCTTCCCTCAAACTGCACCAATTAATATTGACAAAAATTGTATATAAAGTATTTTCGTTCTTGGAAATTCAGCATTCTGTGTGGTAAAATCTGGAAAAACCTTACAAGAACGGTTTAAAACTTCAATCTACTTCTTGAACTAGACTCACTTACAAAAAAATATTCGAACAAATCCAAAAAAATAATCAGGTTCCAAACATTGCTTTACTATATCATACTATACATGAGTAAATATTTTCTGAAACAGCTTCTTTCAAGTCGAATTTCTTATAAAACATATTTCATGCTTAAATAGATCAATGAAATGATCCCTGTCTGCCATTCTCAGGGGATAAATACGTCTTCATCCATAGAGTAATATGTCGAAACCACAATCTCCAGCCAAACTATATGTTTTAAATCATGCACCTTCAGCTATTTGGTGGGGACACACATTCCATCCAGTATTTCCAATTGACGTCATTTTTTTTTTAACGTCGGTCTGCAATCGACTTATAAACATGTGTCTCTGCCGTTGAGTGTCAATGTTACAAACATTTAAACGTCTTGACTTAAGTCTACTCATCTGAGAATCTCCTCCCAAGAATATTATTTGAGAATTCGTGAAAGGACGATAACTGTATAGTTCTTCTCCATCTGACATTTTTTCACTTGAGGTTGAGGTATAATTCAAAGCCTTGCTTAGCATTTTTATTGTATTCCTTTTTATGTTCACTAGTGGGTACTTTTAAAACCGACACATTTTACAGAGTAAAGACGAGACATCAAACTTGCTCTCCATCGCGAATGAGCAACGTTCCCCAAACTTCCAGAGGAATTTTGGACAAGTATGCAAGGTCTTTCAGGCTGGTAAAACATGCTTCTTTAGTTGAAAAGTACCCTTAACCTATGGCTTGTCCGCAGATTCTCAGTCAAGCCTTATGTCTGGCGTTATCATGAATATAATAAATAGCAGCTTTTTTGATAATTTCCGAAATTTTTCTGTCAAAGCACACTCAGAAGCCGTTAATTTACCCAACCAGAACTCGAGGATAAAGATATTTTCAGTTTTTCATTTCTTTACGGGCCCATAGATTTTTCTGTTTATGGAACATTTTAAGGGACTATCTTTCATCTTCTTGTTTATTTTCGGTCACACGTTACAGCAAACGGTACCAAATAATAGGCATTTCATGCACATTAACATATTATTACTTGACTAACAAAGATATCTCAGCTTACGTAAACCATTTATTTAAAAGAAAGACATACATCTTATCTAGGAAGGAGGACCATTCTGAGGGATGTGGGATTTCTCCTGGGCACCTACCTCTTTCAGTTATTCACTAGTCTCTTGACATAAACATTTTATTTCGCTTCTCTCTCTTTTCTCTCCCTCTCTCTCTCTCTCTCTCTCTCTCTCTCTCTCTCTCTCTCTCTCTCTCTCTCTCTTGTTCTCTCATTCTCTCCCTATCTATTTTCACTATCTCTCTTGTACGTAATACAATCTAAACATACTCCCCCTGTACCCTATCAATTTCGATACCTCATGGATTTTTAATCTATTCAATTATTCACCCCTCCCCACGTTCTCCTCATGCGCGTACTTGTTCAATGTCACGTCCTGAAAGTAAATCTGTATGTCTGTGTCCCATCAGATGAACACTCCTACTTCAGCCATATCTGGAAAAATATTAAATCTTAAAGTACTAAGTTAAAATAGTCTCAGATTTATGTACACCGGGGTGGGGGGGGCATTTGAAAAATATACTGAATTAAGAAGAAAAATAAAATCATTGGTGTATGAAAACTAAATATTTTTTATTTCCATTGTGGCATTAATGTGAGAATAATTTTCAGAAGTAAATTATAAAATAAAAAAATAAATTACGATTATTTCAAGAGTTACGTGTTTTTAGTTTGTTTTAGTTCAAAAGTTATCCTATTTTACTACAAAGATAAATTAGAATGATACTAAAAGAAAGGCAGAGTCCTACAAACTAGTTTATTCCAGATGTCCTCTGCTTGAGACTATATACCCTTATTAGAGGTTTCAAGGACAGCGGAATCATAAATAACTTATTTTATTCAGTTGGTCAGTCTGAGTTCCCCTTTGACATTAATAAAGGTAGTAATAATAATAATAACAATAAATAAATAATAAACCCTGGTATTAATGATTTTTCTGATGCGTATGTCTACATCATATGAGCGAGGAATATTGTGGCAGTAGCAGGTAAGTAAATAAATTGAACGGGAACAAATGCATATATAAAGATTGGAGATTTGCTAATATATTCTATGAATTTTAACTTTTTTAATGTCAATATTACAGCTGATATTTTCGCTTTTCGTTTTGAGAATCGGGTTAACATCATCTATGGTTTTCTTGCTTTAGTTATGATAATAATAGTTATTTATTATACAAGTGACGAAAGTAGATCATTTTACAACTCCAGTGAAACGTTTACCCACACGAGCGAAGCGAGTGTGGTAATTTCACGAGAGTTGTAAATTCTACTTTCGTCACGAGTGTAATATTAAATTTTTTCTGTAATCATGTAATACATGATCAGATCTAACCAGAATATGGATAAAATTAGGATGTTGTGAAGATTATGGTATGTTGTTGGTAGGTTATAAGCATGGTTGTGAAAGGTTATAAGCATAGTTATAAAACAACTAGTGATGATTGTGAAGTAGTGCAATTATAAACAAGTGCAGGTTATAAACAAGGAAGGTAATTATTATTATATTTAAATTTTAAAATATATTGATTATTTCCACCAATAATTCATTCACATTTCAATTTATTTTGTTAAAATAATTTCTTACAATGTTATGAAACATTTAAAATCATTTAATTTCCAACTTCAAATTATTTTTTAATTTATACTTATTACTAATTAAGAAGGCAATTCACATTCTTCACTCTATTGCAAAATGTTTCACTTTCTTCACTCATTTCAGTTTAGTAATGTTACCATTATTCAACGATTGCAGAAAAATAAATATATCACTCCCAACTTAAATTTCAAGTCTAAAATACTTAAGGTTTTTACTAAGAAGTACACTATTGTAGGATAACGCCCTCTGTGCCCTTTTCTAACAAATGGAAATCCTAAAATGTTTTCACCATCTACTCAAGATTTCATCAACTACAAACTTCTCAGTGGACCCAATTACAATTGTAACAACCGCTATCCATGCTTGTACCATAGGCAGGTATAACAGCTTTCCCCAACAAATAAACATAATTAAACTAAAAATACTTGTACTTGCTTGGGGTTAATTTTATGTCCAACAATATTCATTAAGGGAATTAAACAGAGCAGAAATAAAAGAGAACAGTGCAAGTATAATTACTAGGAGAGTACCTAGAACGGAAGAACGGAAATAAATGTATTAGGAAGTTGTAAGGAAAGCTAATTCAGTGTTGTACATATATACACCGCACCCCTAACTAAGGGTTAAAACTCATTAAACGGAACTCTCATTGTAAAGCCCCAATCTCACAACTGTCTCTAATAACAATCACTGTAAATCGTTCAAACATTTTAATTTTAAATTGGAGCTTTTAGGTACTTTTACTGCGTTGTACTAGAAAGTACTATGAATATATTTTTTATTGCGTCGTGATAAACGATAGAGATGGTCATTTTTGCTGTCCTGATTATTTAGTTTGAGTAGACCTGTGGTTTCATTAAGGAAAGAAAAAAGTCCGTCAAGGAAGGGGCTGCGTAAACTAAGCAGATTTCCCACGTGAAGGTTTACAAAGGATAAATATAAATACAGGTAATACTACTTTGAATATTAAGTGCATAAATACAAACGGTAATGGGAAATCTTTCAGTCAATTTACAATAGAATTTAATGATCTCAAATAATGATCAAATGTATGAAATGTAAACAAACAGGTCAGCCAACCTCGTGGTGCTGAATAGATAGATAGACCGGAAAGACAAACAATTAGCTAAATATCTGATCGATAAATCTGAATATAACATATTAATTTTATTGAAAACAATTTACTAAAACTAGTGCTGAAATTTGTAATGAAACAGAATCAGCTTTATCTCAATCACTTAAATTTTAGTAATCCAAGAACAAAAGGGCGGGGGGGGTTAACAGAACGTATTGGCATATATCTCAAAAAATAAAAGTTTAATGGAAACAATATTTGGTATTTAGCCTTGTAATGAAGTGGTTCATGATATAACAGCTTAATATTAATATGAAACTAGTAGGAGTGCGGGTTTACTGAAAGCGTAAAACTAAAAAATACAAATATCTCGGTTAATATTCATTGACTATGTATAGAACAATGATTATAGTAAATTTAATTTTCAACAAGTTGTTTCTATACAATTTTTTGATCCAACGCATAGTAACAGAGATATTTCGAAAGTCCTCCCTTCTAACCCCCCCCCTCACCCCCAGTCCGATTTCAGCCGTTAACGAACTTGACCTTTCTTTTTACATAAAATGACTAAACACCAAGTTTGACAACGATTAAAAAATAATTGCAATCGCTAGAGCGGTAACAGACAATTATATATATATATATATATATATATATATATAGACACACACACAGTTTGGAACGGACCACATTTTCGTCATCTCCGAGTAAGGGTCGATGGAGATAAATTTCGAAAATCCCTTCTTGAGTACGACCTCAATAACTGATTTCCCTTAAGGGAAATCTTCTAAAAAGTGAGTTATTGTAGTTTAAGAGTTCTACATATTAGTGAGCAGTTGGAATTTTTTTCCCTTTGAATAAATCTCAATTTGGCCTTTTCTTCCAACCAAACTTTTTGTACCGAAATATTTCTAACTTGCTGGAATGTCACACAGATGGCGTCACCATTCATTTGATCTACAGTTAATTTTCTAAGTATAGTAGTCTTGAATTGTAAGCTGGATATGAAATATTTAAGTCCGTTGTGTCTGTTCAGTCGATTTGTAGTAGTTCTTACAACTCGCTAATAAATGGCGTATTTATGCTGTAGTACCCTTTAGGTCATTTGAGACCAAGAGATTAGGTCTAGCTCTCAGTGTGACCTTAGGCCTGGCAGTGGAAAGTTGTGTCTAGTATGTCTGCTCTTAGAACTGGCACAGAGCAGGCGTGAGGCTTGATGACTGCTGTCAAAACTTGTTGCTTCTTGGTAGCTGATATTTCTAGTGTTTCTTGCTACACATGTAATCGGAAGGCCTGTCTGATAAATCATTCGTGGTTTATTGAGCGTCCATTGAAGCAGTGAAGAGTTATAGTGAAATAAAACTGTGAGTAGTGCTTGTTTTAATTGGAGCACATGACCATTTGAGTAATTTTTGAAATGCACAGAATTTGTTTGTTGGGAAAATTTTCCGAGTCTGTTTTATTATTCATTACCATACTAAGAGTTACAAAAATTGTCAAGGTTTTATTAAAGAGAATTCACGTGTAGTGACATTAACAACGCTACTAAATCCTAAGTGTCCGTGTTCTTGCGACTAATTGAATGTAATTTGTCTGCTTTTAGCAGATTTCCCTTAATCAGCTTAACCGAAATCAGCTATTGAAGTCGTACTCATGACGCGATTTTAGACATTTCTCTTCAAATGTCCATCCATCATATCTAGGAGATTATGAAAATGAGGTCCATTCAAAACTGTGTATATATATAACAAAACTGTATATATATTTGTTAGTTACCTCTAGCGGTCGCAATTATTATTTAATAGTTCGAAATATCTATGTTACTATACGTTGGATCGAAAAGTTATGTAGAAAATATCTTATTGTAAATTAAATTTACTATAAATGTTGTTATATAAATATATTCCGTATAATGAGTATTAACTGAGATATTTGGATTTTATTGTTTTACACTTTTAGTAAACCCCCACTCCTACTAGTGTCATATTAATCATAATTTTTTCAGTCGTCTACCACTTCATTAAAAGGTTAAATACCAAATTTCGTTTTCAAAAAAGCTTTATTATACGAGATACAAACAAATACGTTCTGTTCACCCCCCCCTCTCTTAATTTGTTCTTGGATTGCTAAAATATAAGTGATTGAGATAGAAAATATTCTGATTCATTTAAAATTACTCCACTAGCTGTAGTAAATAGTTTTCAATAAATTTAATATGAAATATTCAGATATATTTCACTAATTGTTCATCTTCCCGGTCTAGAATAATTTTATATATTCAGCACTGCGAAGTTGGCTGCCCTGTTTGTTTACAATTCAGACGCTTTCCGTTGTAAATACTATTGACATGTAAATTGACTAAATGATTTCTTATTACTATTTGTATTTATTCCCTTAACATTCACGGTGGTGTTACAAGTATGTGTAGTTATCTGTTGTAAACATTCCCGTGAGAAATCTGCTTAGTTTATACAGTCCCTGTGTGACGGGCTTATTGGTTTATAGGCTGCTTGTGACCATATTTGTATTGAATGAAAGGAGCTTAAATCATCTCTGCAAATGATAATGTGTTTGTTTCGTAATTTGTGAGTATTCCTCAGGGCCAGGGATTCCTGGGAGTCCAACTCCTAGAAAGCTGTAATAAGAGTGTAGTGTCTGGGTAATTACTTTTCTTTCAGTGGCAGTGGTTGAGACGTCTCCTTCTTTAATCTCTTTCGGACCTATCCGCATAACACAGTGAGTTCTTGTTTTTCAAGTAGATCTTAATTGAAGTATTTCCCACATTTAGATACTGCATCAGACTTTTTGCATTTTTTCAGTGAGAAGTCAGTTCTTTTTCGAATAAGCCAAGGGGTTATCAATATCAAAACATATCCTATTCGTTGTAGACAACTACAGCGATTTTCTAAATAACGCTTTCTCCACCGAAACCTCAAGCTTCGTAAGTCCTTTCTCAGATCGATCAATTATTTTCCTCTGGTCTGGTACAACATACAAAATTTGTTGGGAAGTTAAATCATATTTATTCCTTCAATGGCATAGAGCATATCAGGTTTGCCATAAAAATTCATTGATTTTGATCTTCAATTTGAAAAGTTTTTTTCTTAAAAATATATACCCTTGGTAAAAACAGTTATTTGAATTTAAAAAAAAAAAAAAAGTTAGGCTAAGCAAATTATTTTTTTCCCTCTCTGATGGGCTAGCAAATAAATATTTCTTTTCTAAACCACTTAGAATACATTCACCCTATAACATTTTCAAACATCATGAATATATGAGATAATATATATGTGAATTAAATACAAAATATACATAATCGAGGAATATATATCACATAAGAGTTGGGAACCCTTTGGATACTTGCCATAGCTTAATGCTAGGAAAAGCAACTGAGTATAATTTATCGGGAAAAGATAACAGTTGTAGAACAAACTACAGAGAGCCAGTACTTTTAATTATACTTTATAGCACAATCTTTTTTTCATTTCCGCTTCAGGCGGTTTCCAATATAGAAAGGTTATTGAAGCCATTCGAAGAAGCGAGTATAACCTTCCTTTATATTATACTAGACCTTTTTTTTATTCATTTTTAAAATTACTTTTCTTATCTTTCTATTTCATTATTTCACGCTGTGTGTGCTTGGAAGGATGTTATGCCCTGCTGTTATTATTTTTATTTACTATCATCATTAGATTTTAATATAGAAATATATTTGAAAATAATCAAATCATACTCATGTTTCTACTTATTCTCACTCTCTAATTTCTCAAGTGATTACGGTATTCAAAAGGATATAAATACATTTTCTTACAAGGTGAGTGCACGGCCTTCCCACCTCCGATTCGAAAGAAAAAGTTTTAGTAATTACTACGTTATGAAAAACCATGTCTGTTAAAGCAAGAGAACGCACTTCTCAAGCGTTCGTCTAGAACAAAAAAAAATTGTTTAAGTTTGCGTGTACGTCTTGAGTTGTTTCCAAGGCATCTATTTCAAGGAGTTCCCCGTGGCTCAGTTGAAACGATTTCCTTTTGTAACCCGAAATCTCGAGATTGAATCTAGCCGGGAGGGACTATTTTTTTCCGGATGTTTTTTTTATTATTTGGTTTTATGAATATTATTATTATTATTATTATATGATTATTTAATATTAAATGCTTTCTGTCAAAAATGTAATTGGAATAAGGAAATATTAAACAAAATATATATTATTAATTGAAAACATAAGTATACAACAATTATCAATAATAACACAGATATTTTAATAATATTTTTAAACAGTTTTATTTATCTTTACCAATTTATTTGATATTATTTTATTTTACAATGAATAAAGATATTTAAAATTTTCTAGCTCTAGACATGAAAATATTCTTTTAACAGTAATATTCTTTTGTACTTTAGAGCTTTTTCATTGTGCTTGGCCTTGGATCACTGACGTATATTTATATCACCAAGTTAAACATTTTGTTCTGGATGACAATGATGTTGAAGTGTAGAATGTATTTCAATACTACTTGATATTTTGCGATTCTGTTCGATCAAATACGAGCAGTTTTGGAGACTTTTTAAAATAAAATTTTTAACTTCAAAGGCATTCTTAGTGTTATACTTGTTGATAAATTCCGTCATTACTGGCTGATTGTCGAGTACATGTGACACTGTGCTTTGACTGTGATGTGTCGTTAGTTTTTATTTCAGTCATTGTTTAAATCTTGGACACTTTCCTTATTCTGAAACATTTTTGTTGTCAGCGGACAAGGTTGAAAAATTAAGCGAACTACTAGTACAAATAAGTTTTCATTCTATCTAAATTCATGTTTATTCTCTCATTCTTCGAATTTTATTCCCTATTTTAACATGGTGCAGGTGCTGCTGTATAAATAAATACATAATAAAATTTAATTGTTATACGCCAAAAGTGAATATAGCTAAAGTTACTCTAAATAACAAAAAAAAAAAAACAACTTTTATCCTGTGCCTATTTGCCGAAAAACCAATGAGAGACGATATATTGCTATTTTTAATTTCAGGCCTCTCTTACAACCCCCCCCCCTCCTGCTCCATCTGCCGGGCTGATTTGTGAATCTAAACCATCCAGGGCGTATTTATTTCAGACCCTTGCCATAAAATTTGAAGAATATATAAATAATATTAGGTCCTTTTATAAATAAATGATTAAAATTCCTTCACAGTGATTTAAATGACCGTAAAAGAAATACAATATTCGTTTATTTTTCTCTGAAGGAGAATAAAACAGATATTCCTCAGTTGTTTGTCAGAAGGAGTCAACAGAATTCCTTCTATTGAATGAACAATGTTATGTTAAGCTAAATGTTTAATAGATAATAATAGAATCAATAATATATAGATATAAGAAAGGTTGTAATTGTAGCTCTTTGGCAAGAATACATTGCACAGTATGAGAGGGGTCTCTTCTATTTCCAGTTCGGTAGCTTTCCAATATAGGAAGGTTATTGGAGCAATACATAGGTTCCTTTATATTCTGCTCAGGTTATACTTCGTGTTTTTTCTTCCCTTTCTTATGATTTTTTTTTTCTTATCTCTCCCTTTTTATGATTATATAGCTTTCACCGTTGGGCCCTGGGAGGGAGGCAGTTCGCTTTTAAAAATAAATTAGAATTTACCTCTTTCACAAAGGTTCCTTTCCCCTTTTAAGCGGTGGAAAAATAATAAGGGTCGGTCTTTGGGGTTAAACACAGCAGCGGGTTTCGGTTTTTCTGTTCAGGTTCCTGGACCCCCGCCAAATTCCCTGTTCGTGGTTGGTCCGCCGGCTAACCTGCCTAAGTCACATGAGCTTATATCGACCGCTGACCCATTTGCATCTCTAATATACGGAATGCTCTTAATTATATCTCGCTTATCAGCTGTCATGCACCCAACTATATATCAGCCTCGTATCGCGGCCTTACCTCTGATAATACCTCCCTACCACCATTCATTTAAATCTTATGAGAAATTCTGGACTTGTATGCTATATAAAATGTCTGTCATTGGGCAGGTTTTACTATTTAGCCCTCCATTTTGAATTTTTGTATCTATTTCGATTAGTATTAAACTTAATTTTGTCTACTCCGACAATAGCTTAACTAAAGAAATGCCTAAGAGTTCACTGAAACTCTATTTAAACTCAGAGAGAGGGGCGAGGAAACATTATTTTTCCAAACTCATTCTAAACCAAAAACCTCAAAACTGAAATGTATACCTATCTGTCCTCCGATATTTTACCCATATAGAGGGGCTAAAACAATATTGACGATATGACATTTTGTTTTTACATTTAAGAGAATAGTTACTTCTACTGTATCGAATTTTTTTTTTTTTCAGTCTTAATATGAAGTTTAAATTTCTGAATTAATAGATGTGCACTTCCAACTTTCAGTCACCAAATAGAATATATTTCTTGTCAATGATAATGTCGCAATTGACTAGTGAAATTATTCGTATGCCACTTCGGGAATATATATTTGCCAACATGCATTGTAATACTTACGCTTTTGTGCCACTGATAGGAAAGAGTTACCTGGAAGTACCAGTTTATAATTATACTAGTGGACCCGACAGACGTTTTCCTGCATGATATTTCAAGCGATTAGAATATTAAATGTAATAATATTATGTTTAAAACAAAAAGCTACTTTTAATAACCAAAAAACTACTTTTGTTATGTGTGCGTTTGCCTAAAAACAAATAGAAAATGAAATATCGCGTTGGGTTCAATCTTTAGAGGTCAATACAATTCTTGGCTCCCACTTTGATTTGAGTTGTGAAACTTTGAACCAAATCGCCAAGATGAGGGTGCTCCTGTATAAATAAATAAATAATAAAATTTAATTTGTTAGGGTATATCTCGTTAATACTTTGTTATACGCCAAAAGTGAATATAGCTAAAGGTACTCTAAATAACAATAAAAAAACTTTTATCCTGTACATATTTGCCGAAAAACCAATGGGAAACGAAATATCACTATTTTTAATTTCAGGCCTCCCTTACAACCCCCACTCCTGCTCCATCTGCCGGGCTGATTTGTGAATCATCCAGGGCGTATTTATTTCAGACCCTAGCCATAAAATTTGAAGAATATATAAATAATATTAGGTCCATAATAATAAGAATATATATATATATATATATATATATATATATATATATATATATATATATAAAACAATATTTGCTCAATCGCCATTCCTTTACTCCACGGTTACGATAAGAGAAGAATGACTGAACATTAAGAAGTGTTGTATTAAGAAATGAAAATGAAGGGTTTATTTAGTGAATAAGTTATTCCAACCCTTACACTTCCAGAGGAAACCATATTTAATCAACCCGCCAACAACGGGTTACACAGCTAGTAAAATATAATGCTAGACTTCGTTGCCAGTGTCGGAGAGAAAATTATCCCCTTTCTCAACCACTCCTACAATTTATAAATATTGTAAAATAAACAAAATTTGTTTAAAACTGAAAAATAAATCTCATCATTTTATGTTGAATTCTTGAAATTAATTCGGCTATTATCATTGTAAGACTCATTGGGCATTAATATTAAATCATAGTAGAGCCGGGCCCTCTATGCGTGTTGAGGCTATAGTTTTAATGTTCTATTCCGACATTGGCATTAGGTTTGTATTTAAAATTTGATTAACTTCATAAAATTCTTGGACCAACCTGGGTAGAAATGTTTCCTAACCTCATAAGACATGTGGTTAATGGACTTGTGTCTGTCTAGAACTTGTGATATTCATATAATCCTTTTTATTTACATATTTGTATGTCAGTTGTTCATTATTAAAAATATTTATGGTATATTCGTTATTAAAATGTTAGGACATATTTGGAGCTCGAGGGTGGTTGTTCAAAATATTCACATCTTATGACAGGTTTTCCATACCTCGTATTTAAATATGGAAAGCTCCAGTTCCATGTGCCAATATAAGTCGAAAAGTAGATAAATCTGAAAAGAACATTTTTTTCTCATCGACTAAGAATATTACATACTAACAGACTACGTTGTAGGTGCATTTGAATAGAGGAAGAGCACAAGTTTCTCTTGGCAAATGAAATATTACTGTGTCATTATAATGCTATAACATCAAAAATGTCTTAAAAAGCCGTTCAATCAACTAACAAGAATCTGCATGTGGTGATGTAATATTTTATGGATTTGGAGAGATGGATACATATTGAGAGGTACACTCTGACTTCTTTATACTTAGAAGTGTACTAAAATGGATTTCGACGCCATATTGTAAATATAATAATATTATTTATCATTTATGATAAACTACTGTCAAAATTATGAATAAATGAGAATACGAGATTCTCCGAACGGACACTCCTTCCAAATATTCACTCTTATATTGGAATCTACAATCAATCAGCTACATTTATATTCACAAAACTCAAATAAATTTTTGTCCTAAATTCAAGGGAATAAATAATTAGTATCATAACCCAGAACAACCCAGTTATTTTTTACCTCTTTGGCATTTATGTATTCAAATCAAACTGAATGATAACTTCACCAACTCGATTACATCTAATTGACGACGAGTGATGTGTTTACAATGAACTAATCACTCTTCCACGTCTGTGTTTATCTATGAAGACAAACTTTGTCTATGCGGAACTTCTATTACGCTCACCATGTTGTTGTGAAATAGTTATCCCAGCAACTACTTGATTAAAATCGGTATTAACGCAAATAATTGTTATCTCAAGTGTTAAATTGAATGCTGTTGGGGAACTATTCCCATTATTCTATTATTAGCAGATTTCAATTAATCAGCTGGTGAAATTGAACTAACTAAGTAATTTCCGATACATATCTAAATCATACATATCTAATTCATTTGTGTGTGACCCATTGACAATCAAGTAGTCAAATATTTTATTTAACCTATAAACAAATCAATAGTTTACAGATTTGTGCAAAAATAAAGTTCAAGTTACTTAATGACCAAAGTTTTTCAAGAGAAATGGGGATTGGAGGAGGTTTAAATTTTATTCATAACCATTTGAGTTGGTAATTTTGCAGCAATAAAATTTTATATAATTCAAAACGTCCGTCACGCAAGGGCTTCGTTAACTAAGCAGATTTCCCCGTGCGCCACGTATTTGAATTTATTTCAAAACATAAAAAGTTCAATGAGAACAATATTTGGTTTTTAAGCTTCAAATAAAATGCTTCATTACATAATAGAATATTGTTAATATGAGATGAGTAG
This sequence comes from Riptortus pedestris, assembly GCA_019009955.1. Lineage (NCBI taxonomy): Eukaryota > Metazoa > Arthropoda > Insecta > Hemiptera > Alydidae > Riptortus > Riptortus pedestris. Next base: position 40,733,444 of record CM032232.1, on the reverse strand, counting down.
GAGTGGGGGTTTATTGAAGATCGAAAACTAAAAATTGAAAATATCTCAGTTAATAATCAAGATAGTGAAGAAATGTACAGAACAACATTTATAGAACTTTACATTTGCAATAAGATCGCTTCTATCCAAATTTCAATCCGACGAATATTAACAAAGATACTAAGAATTTTAGAAATTCTCCCCCTTTAACCCCCCCCCCCCTCCCTCTGGTCGGCTCAGCCGATATTTCAAGAACTTGATATTTGATTTTGCATAAAACGATTATATGCTAGAGCGGTAACAGACAAATATACATATATATATATATATATATATATATATATATATATATATATATATATATATATACACAGTTTTGAACGGACCTCATTTTCGACATCTCCTGGGTAGGATCGATGGATATTTGAAATTTTTCATTAGTACGACCTCAATAGCTGGTTTCCCTTACGGGGAATCCGCTAAAACTGCCGTGTTTGAATACTTCTTATTAGCCTCAGACCTGACTACTATCCGCCTGAGACCTTAACAAAGGAAATACATTTAAGCGATATTTATCAAATTCATATGAAACTAAAGCTATGTGGATTAATGATTGAAGTTGAACTGTTGTATCGCTATTCTAAACATTGTGGTCCTACTACTATCATAGTTGTTACGTGAAGAGAATAAATGGTAATAAGAAAGCTGAAATATTAACTTTCGAATTAGTTTTTATTAATTAAATATTTTAAATGTGATGAAAATGTATTAGCGTAAGTGTTCAAGCTTTCAGAAATGTTACACCCATAAAAATTATTCACTGATCTACATATTGTTACGTTTATTACAAAATCATTAATAAACTTTGTTTATTAGAGTTCTTTTGGATTGGAAAATTAAACACACACAAGCCTCACAGTTTTTATCACAATTTACTTAATAATGCACTACACACTTAGTTAATTATTCTTAACTACTACTCACAGTCTGCACTGATAGCTTCACCGCTCTTGTTATTACACAGTCCAATAACTTACTCACGATCACTGAAGTTCACAAAACTACGGCACTGCACTGATCTTCGCGAAGTTAACGGCACTGCACAGCCTTAAACATGGCACTATAGTGTTCTTTACAGAGTCAAGGCACAACACTGTTCATCACATAAAAGACTTTGCCGCATTGCAATTAAGTCGCACTGTTTCACTGAACGCACTGATGATCACTTGAAGACAGCTGAGAGCAAACTAACTGACTTTTTTTTCTTTTCTTTTTTTTTTATCTGATACCTCGCTGTTGAGATGTTGATGGTTGTAATATTTGCAACCAGGTGACTGCCGGGGGTAAAGGAAGATAAGCCCCTTGTGCTAAGCCTGTGGCTTCATTTGAAGGGGTTGTTGTTCGAAATTGATAGGATGGTGAGGAATAAGGAGGTTATGTTAACCGATGGCGGGTGTCATCGGTACTAACTGACTGGGGCTAACTGACTGGGCCGGGGTGGGTTCCTTTTTAAAGTTTGGGGGGGAAAACATCAAAGGAGAAGGCCGAGAGCGTCCAGAACAGGTCGGGTAATAAGATTTATTTCAGTATTTCATCTATGATGAAACAATAATATTGTTACGTTTATTACAAAAATAATAAACTTTAATTATTAAGGTTCTTTTAGGTTGCAAAATAAATTACACCATCTTTTACGTTTTTATCACTTCACAATTTATTTGCCGACATACTACACACACTTAGAAAATTATTTATTAATACTAACCTTTAAATGCACTGATAAATTCACGTTCTATAAAAATTATTTATCAATACTAGCCACTATATATACTGATAAAATCACGTTCTAACTTCACGGTACAATCTTATTACCTAGCACAATAACACAGGAGTGACTCGAATCACTTATTTTCTGCAAAAACTGCACTGAACTGATGTTCAACTAAAAACTGTACTGCACAGAACTGGCAGGCGATCTGGGCGACTTTAAATAGCCCGGCGAAGGGTCATGAAGTTTCTAGGCTCCAGCTTGCCCGTTGATTGGTCAGAGTCAGGATCGTCACCTAGAAGGTTCTAGGTTCCCTCCTTTGATCCATCTACACCAATCCTTTGCAGGGATGCCCTCATTTTCTCTGTACTTATTTGAATACGTGATTAAATTCAAGTAATTTTCAATTATTAAAAAAATTCAAGTAGACAAATGGATGCGTACTACGCAACAATATGTTGTGGAATTTTATAAAATAATTCCTTGTTGCAATAAGCGGCAAAAAAGAAATAAACTATTGGAGTTCTCACGCTCACAAATTGCAATTGAAATTTAAATTAGGAACTTTTTCAATTCAAACATGTTTACCAACAAGGTAACGTATTCTTACTCTTTAGTGTATCTGCGCAATTAAAGTGACTGAACTTAAATCAGAAAAGAGGTTGCTCCAGTTATATGAAATTTACATTTATTAGAAGGTTAACCTAGTCTACAGGAATGTATTTTGGGGAGATTCAAAGCAAAACTAAAGTAGGAGAAAGTAGGCTGTTAATGCCGAAAATCTTATTAGTGAAAAAAGGATAAAAACACAATTCATAAAAAATATAATGGATTGCCAAATAAAAAATTACAACCAATTATGGAATAGAAATTCTCTCTAAAATTTGAGAATCATTGGTATATAACTCTTCTTCTATGATTTCATGAAAATGCTAAATCCGAGCGTCGTCATGCTAAACGACTCCAAATATTTTGAAACTATGATCCAATAAAAATAAATGAAATTCAGACTTTTTTTTTATAAAAATTGATGACGCAAATAATATAAAGTTCATTCTTGAAACTGTCATTTCAACTTTTCTTTCAGAGGTGTGAGTATTGCTTATAATTTTGACAAACAAATTGTTTTTCTTTTGTATTTATTTACGTCCACTTTATCCTGCATGTCTAATTGGGACAGGTTACCACCCTTTTCTAGCCAGGGTGGAGCTAAGAAATTTGTTTAATGAGTCCATCACCAAATAAATTCCTATTGCCCAGGGCGGGAATCCAACTCGCCTCTCTAGGTTTATCACGTCAGATTAAGACCAACGCTCTAACTCACACGGTCAACCTGAGCCCCAAAAATTGTTTCTCTTCTGCTTGTCTAAACTTTTCTAAATATTTGAGATACAGGGAAAGTATACAGTTTTATATCTCTCTCAACACGTATTCATATTCTATTTAAAACTCATTAATGACTACCCAAGGAACCGAACAAACAAGAACTCATTTTATTTTTCCTTTTCAAGATCCTTCCCACGGCTCGAGTCGATATTTTGTTGGAGAATCATTATTCGCGATAATGCTAGAAAAATTGTGGCCTTGAGAGAGAAGGGTAGCCCCAGGGACGGTGTTTTCTCCCAGATCGAGGAGTCGTCTTAATACCGGTGTTGTCCGGGCCAAGGGAGTGTAAACAACAATTTATAGGCCAAAGATAGATGGAAGACGTCAGAGAGCGGTATCATCAAAGGGCGTGCCCTCGCTGCGTCAATACAGACCACTGCCTGCTCAACCCTCACCCCCTCTCTCCTGTCAACAAACTATAAACAACAACACAAACAAACAAAAATAAAATATTATCAATTATTAGGCAACGAGAACCTGGAGGTGTGCCACTAATAATTGGTATCAAACACGAAGTGATCAAAGATGGATCCAACTAATTTAAAACATTTTAAAGACCGTCAAAATATACCGGAAATAAATATAACCTATATGCAGTCTACTTTTAAAATCGTTCTGGCCCAAATATAAAAAAAAGAAAGTTCACATCAGAAAACAGTATGTCCACTACGTATTTCAATTCTAAAGTAATATATGTATATATCACTTCCCAATTGAGTTGGTCCGGGAAGACCGTACTTCCATCAGGAAAGGCATATAAAGAGTGAAACATTAATAGTTTTCTTAATTCAAAGTATGCATGCAATATTTTTTATTAGTGTATTTGTATATTGTGTCATATATTCATGTATATATTAATTTTGTTGACTATTATTTTTACTTTACTCTTTATAATAAAGGTTAAATTCATTCAAAAATATATATATATATATATATATATATATATACTGCTCAAAAATGAATAGGGATATTGGTTATTTTTTCTTATCCTATTAATTTTAAGTAAATCGATATTAATTAAATTTCTTTTTTATGGGAGAAAAAAGACAATAATTTCTAATAAGTATTAATTATATTTTTAATAATAAAAAAAAAAATATTCTAGGCCCCATACATACCACAAAACAGCCAATATCCCTATTCATTTTTGAACAGTTTATATATATATATATATATATATATATATATATATATATATATATATATATATAGAGAGAGAGAGAGAGAGAGAGAGAGAGAGAGACTAGCCATTTACTATGTCCTCGAATATATACACTTATGAGATAAACCGATTAATTTTAAATAGGTACATTATACATTTAAAGGTGCTGTAAAAAATTAGACAAAAATACCGAAGAGGATTCTACACTAATTTTTAAATTACTCTTTTCGGAGATTCGAAAAAACCTCAACTCGTCCTGGTAGGCCTCATTTTACTAAATGCCAAACATTACAGCATGAAAATTCAAAATAGAGGAATATTATATGATTATGCAAGAATGAGGTGCGTGTACAGTAAAAATATGAATGATTTATATTAAATGTTTTAACTTTTGATGTGGAGCCAACAAAGCCCATTATTACGCTCCTAATCCAAGATATCAACTGCTTATTACCTGACAAACAATTTATCTGGACAAACGCGTAAACTGCTTTTTTGTTACGCCATACCTAAAACCTATTAACATACATATATAAACCTAATGAATCTCTACAACTTTCTGAATTAAGTACGGCCTTAAACGTGCTTTATGGATGGCACTCGTCGAAAGCCTTAGCCATCCTTGATCAGCCAGTGACGACGGTCTCCACCGACAGGTATGATCAACAGTATCATTATATTTACTGACAGGCTAATTCAAGTCATTGTTAGTACATTGAAGGAAATAGGTAGCCATTACAGGTTCCTACAATAATTCACCCTTATCGGCATCGTACTTCATAAGTTTAGTGTGTTATTAGCAAATTTCCCTCAAGGGAAATCAGCTATTGAGGTCGTACTCATGACGCGATTTTCGACATTTTTCTTCAAATGTCCATCGATCCTACTTAGAAGATGACGAAAATGAGGTCCGTTTATTATTGTGTATATATATATATATATATATATATATATATATATATCTGTTACTGCTCTAGCGGTCGCATTTATTGTTTAATCGTTAAAAAACCCGATATTTAGTCGTTTGATGTAAAAAGGAAGATCAAGTTCTTTAACGGCTGAAATCAAAACAGGGGGAGGGGTGGGAGTTAGTGGGGGAGAATTTTTAAAAATCGAAATATCTCCGTTGCTATACGTCGGATCGAAAAATATAGAACCAATCTTCCTGCGAATTAAATTTACTATAACTATTGTTATATACATTTATTCTCTATCTTGAATATTATCTTGAATTACACGAATTCTTATGGGCAGGTTTCTTTATTTATAAAACGAATTATACTATATAATATTTTGATCAATTTGTCTACTAGTATTTTTGAAACATAATCTTCAAATGCCAGTCCCTAACTCCTCCTCCACCCTTCCGAATTTCCTAACTGGACGATCAACATTCAAGAATTCAAAAATAATATTTCTCCTGAGGTATAGAAAATTATTGTAGAACAATGTCTTCGGTACTTTTCAAAAACTTTGATTTATTTTGTTATTATTTGTTCAAGGATTATATAATTCATGCACATTTTCTTGATCTGGTCTGTACAGAAACAAAATTAGAGTTAAAAGGTCTTATGTGAAATAGTATGGTGTTCACCGTCCTAAAAGATAGTGTTCGACTGAATAATTAACTAGTAAAAGCAGCAGGTGGATCAATTTTTTGGGGAAAATTTATTTATTCATTATTCTCCAGAGAATGGTTTTTATGGTTTTATTTTTAAATCGTTATCGTGTAAAAGAACTCAAACTCATACATTCTATCTAAAAGGAAACTTCTTTGTCTCATGAAAACAAAGCACTCAGGGAAAAGCATGTTATTAACAGTATAATTGGACATCCTCAATTAAAATAATTGGAGCGGAACACAATTCATTCTGAACTGGATACTCATATTAATTTTCAAATATACATTTTCTTTATTCGTAGATTCACTTCAAAACATAGATTTCTGTTTAGTCAAGTAGTATTACTCACTGGTGTCCTTGTTCATAATTAGTCACTAGAGTCCCGTAACGAGTGTAATTGGTTTTTCAGGTCAAAGCATTAATTATTCGAAAACGTTTTCATGCAATAGAAAGAACCGATCGTATTTACTATTTTAAATTCCCTAACGACAACCATTTGTGCCCTGTCTAAACGGTTACCAAACTGATTCAACTAAAATGCTCCATAAAAAACTTTTAGCAGATTTTCCTTAAGGGAAATCAGCTATTGAGGTCGTACTCATTACGCGATTTACGAAACATTTCTTCAAATGTCCATCGATCCTACCCAGGAGAAGACGGAAATGAAGTCCGTTCAAAATTATATATATATATATATATATATATTCGTCCGTTAACGCTCTAGCGGTCGCATATTTGTTTGATCGTCACCAATCTCAGCATTTAATCGTTGAACGTAAAAAAAAAGATTGAGTTCGTTAACGGGGGAAATAGGACTAGTGGGAGGGGGGGGGGTTAAAGGGGGAGAATTTTGAAAATTCGCAATATCTCCGTTGTTGTACGTCGAATCGAAAAATTGAATAGAACCCATCTCATTCCAAATTACAATTACTATAAATGTTGTTATATACATTTATCCTCTATCTTGAATATTAACCGAGATATTTGCATTTTTATTGAGTGGGACATGTGGTTGGGCATTGTTTGGGTTAGTTAGGACGTTTCGTAACTGTTCGGCTCTGGTGGAAGCTTCTTCTAACCTTACCTGTCGTTTCAGCTTTTACTTTGTGAGATTTATGCAAATACGTTCTGTTCATCCGCCGCCCCCCCTTCTTCAGTTCTTGGACTAACAAAGTTTGAGTTATTGAATTATAAATTATTCTTACAATTCAGAAGCCGTTACCGTTTGGAATTTATTAAATTTACCTGAATGATTTCTCATTACCGTTTGTATTTACTCACGTTGGTGTTGTGTTAGCTTTATGGAGATTTCTCTATTGTAAAACTTTACGTGGGAAATCTGCTTAGTTTACGCAGCCCCTGCATGAAAGGCTTATTTATATCCAGTTTCATTTACAAAAGCTTAAAATCGAAGGCATTGCATTACTAACAGCGAATTTCCTTTGATGTATTGACTTTTTGTATACTTTGAATATTCAGAATAATGTTCCAACTGGATAGCTTTATCGCGGATATCCTTGTATTTGTAAATTTATGTGATTTTAACCACATTTTCTACTCGTCAGATCAATATTGGAAACGTTACTAACAACAATTTATAATATTTAAACAATCGTTACGATTTCAAACTCTGTCAATATCAAACAAATAATGTTGTAAAAAATACAAACGTAAAATTCCTATTAATAGCAATATAAATTATAAATGCCTTGGAGGAGGTTGGGCGTTGGTTCTTGCAGTAAAGGGGTTAAATAGAAGAACTTCTTATTGAAGTGAAGAAGTTAATCCTGGATCCCTCGGGACCCTTGGGCTTCTTCCCACACCCAGTCCCACCTACTTCCTCGGCTACTTACTCCAAAGGGGGCTTATTCTACTACAACTACTATAATAAGTACTACTCTATTAGTAACTACTGAGTTCGCCTTAATGTCGTGTATAAATAAATAATAATAGTAAATAAAGTAGGAATTAAAAATTTACCAGTCAGAAGCTACCATTTGCCATAATCTCAAGAAAACGGAACATTTACACTAGGGGGAATGGTGAAAATTCTTTAATGTCGACTCGCAATGATTTTAAGATTCTTGCAACACTCTCAGTGAACAAAATTCTATTCTCATGCCTGAAAGAGGTTAACTGTGAGAGAATATGACCCCAAAACAATTAAGTGCCGTTTCTCTAAGTAGATGACATACTTATATGTACATTGTCATCAGAATCATTTTGTCTAGTAACATTACTTTTAACTTGAACCACAATCTAGGGTTAGTTAATCTTGGGTCCTTCCATTAAGCATACTCGGAAAAATGGTTGTATTGGATTAAGTTGACAATCGAAAACCCCTTTGTAGAAAACCTAAGTTATATTCTATACCACACTAATGCCAAAATATATTTCTATTTCTGAATATGGCTTTTATTTTATGTTTATATGTGTTTCGGGTTAATCTCTGGAAATCTTGTTGGTTAACGCAGTCACTGCATGACGGACATTTTGCTATTAAGAAATGCAGTTTGTGGTGGCTAGGACACATCCAGAGAATGAAACCCATAGGTAATAATAGTAAATGTTAGATCAGGTGTAGCCAAGAGGCAAAGATGCTTGAAGCAACAGTTTCATAGTCTGGGTAAACGTTCAGAATGGTTTAAACTTGTTGTAGAGACCTGTGAGGACTGTAGTTGTAGTTTGAGAAAAGGAAGAAGTCTGGGAATTGGTAAGCAATTGTCGAGGAATCCTCTTAGTACTCTGCTGTTTTAAATTACTCTTATGACAATCAGAATGGATGACAGTAAATCACTACCTCCGCAGTATGGAAAGTACTATTAAGGAGTGGCCATCGGGCCATAGGAGTACTAGACGGGAGGAAGTAGTTCTTGCCAGACTCAGGATCGGTCACACATATCTCACACATAGACACTTAATGATAAGGACTGATAACCCTATATGCAAATACTGCAACAAGCACCTAACGATAAACCACATATTGACAGACTGCATCCAATGAAAAAACCTCCACATGCCCTACGATATTTCAGAACTATTAACTGACAGCAGCCAATATATTCGACAAATACTATCATATGTAAAAAATATAAACAATTTCAAATACATATAGCATTAAAAAGAGTAGGTCTTCAGCATACCTAAAAAGATTTAAAAGGGATAACTTTTATTATATTGTTTTAGACAAAGCACTTATATGAGAAAAACTCAGATATTTAATGAATATTTTCCATAATATATAAAGTAAAACCAAGGTGTACATGAAGGAATAAATATATTATCCTAACTACCCCTTAACAGAGATCTTGCCAATCACCATCGATGTGGAGCACAAACCAAATAAAAAAAAATGACTCTTATAAAGGAAAATTTATATTAGCAAGTTCTGTACTGAGATGTCGAATAGGTCTTTACTTGAACTCTTAAACCAAATAGAGGATGAAGGATAACATAGAAATTTCTGGTCAAGATCCGAAGATCATTACAGCATTCTCTTATGATTTTGAAGGGGCAGTGAGTGAATAAAGTAATTCGTGGCTTCTCTTTATAGGTGATATGCCAACGAATAATAAATGGGGTGTGAATAGACTGTATTAAAGAAAACTGAACATTAATTTATGGATATACGTGATATATTATAATTATTACAACTAATATTGCCTGAAGGGCCATGGTGAATGTACGTAATTCAAGATAACGCTGCATTTTGCATTGTACGATGGGCTTCAAGGCCGAAGATGGCTGAACTTGATAGATGTTTCTCCTTTGGTTCAGAACATATATGTCATTAAATGAGGAACCTCGTTGACTGTCGCTCCCAGCTGTAATCTCCTCCTGCCCACACTTAGAAAGTTTCTTGAATTTTATCATTATCTTCTTTTATGCCACAAGTACTGTTGGTGGGTTTTATGCCTCTGTCGCGATTTTCTCAGACTGTCTGTGAATCGGTAGGCAAGAGCTTTGACGTCACTTTTTCAATGTGAGCATAAGTGCCGTAAACAGTGCGTTTAGTGAAGTCGGGGTACTTGGACAGCCCCTGCCATGAACTGTTCGGCGAAGATGTCGAAACGAAGGAGAACGGAAAGCTTACAAACTGATATAGCGCATGTCCTCGATACCATTGCATTGCTGCCCTGAAAAGTATGCGAGTGATATAAGGCACTATGGGAAGTGGGGCGCTGGTGACAATGTAAACTGTGCTATATGATATGTAAGTATGGGATAGGAGGAGTGAGTATAATAGCATATGATATATTATTGCAGGGAGTGGGAGCTGCCAAGAGGAAGCGGCCCTGCTCTCACGTCGTGGGATTTACATACAAATCGAAATCCCATAAGTTGCAGCCGTGAGCCTGTGATGTCTGCCGGAAGACCGCTCTGGCACTCTGCCCGCGCTCTTCGCGAGTCGCCAGCTATACTTATCTCTACGACTCTTCATTTGGGCCCATTTTCACATATCAGGCGAGAGAAAGCAAGCCCATACACTTACTTGTGAGGGCATTAAACACAGGAAAGAAAGTTATTGTGCTGTAGGCCCCTGAAATACGTATACATCGGACTAACGAAAATTGTCAATATTTCAATGAAATGATCAGTTCTCAGTTGATCCGATTTCCTACTTCCTAATATACTCCACTCCAACTTCGACGTGCGTATTTTCAGTATGTTGTAGATGAGATGTTTACTAGTTCTGTTGTTTAGAGAGATCAGATGTGTTGCAGGTGAAACACACAAAGATGTATGAGAATATGATGAAAGTAAAAAGTGTCTATTATATTACAATTAAGTTACATTTAAACATAACATTTTGGACGGGTTAATTGGACTCATGCCGTAAAAAGGTCAAGGTAAAACGAAAGTTAACCTGGAGAAAGAAGATGAGCAAAACCGCGTGGCGCCGGAAGAGAGGTTATGCTCGAGGTTCAAATGCGAGAAGTTCAATCCACAGAATATGGACATCGAGGTATGGTACTTCAAGTTCTGTAATAGTTTGAAGTTGGCCAACGTAAAGTCGGAGGATACTAAAAAGTCTTGGTTTATTGAATGTTTAGACACATCAGTACTTGGGAATTTGTTAAACCTATGCAAACCAAAATCTTTAGACGAATTTTCGAAGGATGAACTGTATAAAGTTCTATTACTCAACTACACAATTAAGAAAAATTAGCAATAGCCGAAAGAGTAATTTTTTCTCAATTAAACTGACAACAGAATCACCTACAAGTTTTGAGAATAATTTACGGGAAATGGCAAATTTGTGTATGTTTCATGGAGAATTTTATCAACAGGCTTTGATAACTGCTTATGTTATGGGTCTTAATTATTGTGAGTGTTAAAAGAAAGATTAAGAATCCCTTAATGAAGTAGTGGAATTAGCAAACAATTTAACGTCAATAACTCAAGCCTCAGCACAAACCTCCACAGTCACAGATTATAGTTGTTTTGGGGTTAGTAAAGGTCCTTGTCATGTATGTGGAGAATATGATGTTAATATAAAGTTTGTTGTTAAAAGTAGAAAGTCTCTATTGTATTACAATTATGTTATATGTAAACATAACGCAGTCATAGCCCGACTAAGGACCGAGGTATTATTAAATCTGTAAGAAAATCGACTACCCTATAAAAATATTTAGGAAGGCAACTGGAAATCAGGAACTGAAAGAAAGAAGAAGATAGTTGCTTCCACCCACAGCAAAATTCTCTAACACTCCAATAATATAGAGGTACACATCCAGACGGTTTTTGACCTATAATTCTGTGCGGGAGTGAAATATGGGCATTCTTTTAAGCAGGAAAACTGAAGAGAAGAATAGTTAAAGATCTGAAGGGAAGCACCGTGCCATTGCGAACCTTGCAACATCTTTGACAATGACAACATCATACCTCAGTGGTTTGACCATCTTAAAAGATCGAAACCCAGACAATGAAAAAGTGGTAGTAAATTGTAGGGGCAAAAAGAGAATACAGATGGCGACTGGAATTTCAAATGCCAAAATTCCAGAATTGGAGGAATACTGATGAATATTTCGAGTTTCAGAAGAACATATACTAAAATGTCTCTTAATTTGAGAATAAATACATTAATTCTGGAATTTCTCATATAAGAAATGACTTACCTAATAACAGTTGGATTCCTCTAACACTCTTTTAATGCAATACAGAACGTGGAGATTCGAAGAGTACGTTATATTTAGAATTAAATGGCAAAACAGACTTTTATCAGACCAGGTGCAGTGATCTTTAAATTGTATTTTTATATTTTTCTACAACAAATTGGGTGGGCACACTAGAGACAAGTATGGTGAGCTCAAAAACTTGGATTTGTAAATAAAATTAAATATCTTTCAGGACATGCCATAATTAAGAGTCTCAAAAATATATTAGATAAACATTATAACATTGTTGTCATAAACATTATTTATTATAATATTGTTGCGAAAATTATGTAAATTTAATTACGTATTTAAGATGTGCAAAAGAAAATGAAGGCATTGCTGCAAACGAGGGGGGAGGGCTAGAACCGTCTAGACATCGACATCTGTCACCAGCCTATCAGTGGGCAAGTTGGCTCCTCGAAGCTTCTAGAGCCGTCGCCCGCCATAAAGTCCCCCGCTCGCCAGACTTAGTTTTAATTTTCTTAATTGAACAGTGCGTTCAGTTCAGTCCAGGTACATGTGAACGTAAGTGCAGGACAGTGTTTACTGAACACCAGTGCAGTGTTTAGTGAACATCACTGACCCATATGATCGGGAGTTATTACGCTGTGTGATAAGAACGGGACGTTAACAGTGCAGATTGTGATTAGCAGTGAATAATAACTTAACGGGTGTGCAGTGTGTCGTCAAATAAATTAGGTAGTGATAAAAACGGTGAAGTTTGTATATTTAATCAACGTTTATTATTTTTGTAATAACAAACAATATCATTATAATACACTCACGAGGGATCAAAAACATTTAATATCACAACATTTGGGTACACCAACTTCACCCAAATAATTCATATTATAACAATATATACGTAAATATATATAAATACTAGCTCAGATACCCGGCTTCTCCTGGGAATTCATTGGAGGCTGAATGGTGATGGTATTTTTTTGGCGAGGCTTTACTTAGCACACTATTTTGACATTTACCCGTCCCAGTGTTTAGGGTTTATACCCATTGTTGGCATTTGTTGATAATAAAATTAATTTTTTATGTAAGACTTCACTGTACTCCATATTGTCATATTTCCCGTCTCCTGTGCATTATCCATGGATTTCAGTTATTAAGAACAAAATATTAACATAAATTTGAATTAATTTTTCCAGGTGAGCATATCAATATTTCTTCAAATTACTTGCTCCACACTTTGTTCCTGGAGAAATATATAAAACAAAAGTTAATCTAAATAACAAAGTAAACAACTTTTGTTATGTGCATGTTTGTCGAAAATCAAACAGACAAAGAAATATCGCAAATTTTTATTTCAGGCCTCCCCTACAACCCCAACTCCTGTTCTAACCTAAAAAATTTTATATAGCTTATAATCATGGAAGAATTAATGCTAATTGACATACCGAGTTTTGTTAGGTTCGGTTCAATCGTTAGCGCCCAATAAAATAGTTGACTCCCGCTTTAGTTTGTAGTGTATATCTCATTTATACTTTTTTAAAAGACAAAAATGAATATCACAAAAGTTACTCTAAATAACAAAATAAACAACATTTGTTATGTTCATATTTGCCGAAACACGAATAGAAAACGAAATACCGTTATTTTTAAATTCAGGTCTCCCCTACAACCTCCACTCCTGCCCGTCCCTAGAAACGTTGGTATGGCTTATTATTATAAAAGCGTTATTGCTAATAGACATACCGATTTTTATTTATTTCGGTTGGGTCGTTTGTCCCAAATAAAATTGATCACTTCCGCTATAGGTTTTAGCGTATATCTCGTTTATAATTCGGTATACGAAATAAGTGTATATAACAAAAGTTACTCTAAATAACAAAATAAACAACTTTTCTCATGTTCATATTTGCCGAAAAACTAATATGAAACGAATTATGGCTATTTTTAATTTCAGGCTTCCCTTATAACCCCCACTCCTGTTCGTCTCAGAGGATATTAATATAGCCTAAAGTCTAAGTTGGGTGAGTAGTAATATACATACTAAGTTTCATAAATTTCGGTTCAGCCGTTTATGCGTGAAAAGGTAACAAACAAACAAATAAACAAACAGACACCAAAGAAACAAAATGCAGTTATGGTGTCTATGACATGTGAAACGAAAAGTTATCGTGAAATTTCGCGAAAAAAATCAATGTACAGACAGAGGTTACAATTTTATATATATATATATATATATATATATATATATATCGCAAGTAATATAAGATTTTATTACAATTTTATATATGCAAGAATTATACTTACTATCATTGTAAATATATTGCTCTAAAAATATGTTAGTAAATATATTTGGTTTATAGTAATTTTATACTAAAATAGTGACATGATAAAATTACTCATCATAAGTAATTACTTGTTATATATTTTTTTTGGTCTGCCAATATTTAAAAGTCCGTCACGCAGGGGCTGCGTAAACTAAGCAGATTTACCACGTGAAGTTTTACAATAGAGAGATCTGCCTAATAATAACAGTAGTAGTAACCTTACCCTCAACAGCCGACTACTACCGACCACACACAATACAAATGCAAATATTTTAGTAAATTTAATTTGCAGTAAGGTTTATTCTATACAATTTTTCAGTCCGACGCATAATAACGGAGATTTCGAATTTTCGAAAATCCCCCCTCTAAACCCTCTTCACATTGGTCCGATTTCAGCCATTAACGAACTTGATCTTTCTTCTTACATAAAACGATTAAATTTCGAGTTTGGTAACGATCAAACAAAAATTGCGACGGCTAGAGCGGTAACAGACAAATATTTATATATATATATTATATATATAATATATATATATATATATATATATAATTTTGAACGGACCTCATTTTCGTCATTTCCTGGATAGGATCGATGGACGTTTGAAGAAATTTTTCGAAACCTCGTCATGAGTACGACCTCAATAGCTGTTTTCCCTTAAGGGAAATCTGCTAAAAACGAAATTATCGACCTTTGAATATTTGTAGTGCTATAGGTGATCTTTGCATTTACATTGTAATATTACAATTCCAAGTTATTCTGTTACGGTAACTAAGGCAAAATAAAACATTTAAAGAGCTATAGCTAGAATATTGCAAGAATACTGACAACACTAGAGTAAAAACCCGAATATATGTAAAGTGTATAACTCTGTAGAATCCATTACTCACTTCTGTGGTTTAATATGTACATTTGATAAGTCAGAATATTGAAATACTGTAATGATGTTTACATTCTAATTTTCAAACGTAGAGTTAATTATTTTTGGACAAATATACATATGCATGAACTGGAAGTACAAAATGTGTGGTGAAAGTCTAGCTTGTGGTGAAAATTCCCCTTGCTAGTGCTCCAGAACTTTATTTGCTCGACGTGAGCTATTTTCTATGTAACTAGTTCATAATGGTGTAACCCATATTCAGAACTTTTGAGTAACAAGGACTTTGCTCCATATTATAGTTCCCTTGTTGTATAAAAGGGATGTTTCAACTGCAAAATGTAGAAACCCTTCTCTTACCATGTATTTTATCCATACCAAGTGTTTTACAACCAAATAAACTTAATAATAATCGGTAATAGTTTAAAACTTAAATACTTTTCTCTCTAACAAGGCTCTATGCCTTAACACCTGCGGCAAATATGGTGGGTCATACTGGTTTCAGAAAAATAATCAACGCTCAATAAATAATAATGAGTCTTCTTCCATTAAATCTAGCGTTACTGAAAAATACAATGTATGGGCTTCTATATATTGTTATTTTTGTTACAAAAATAATAAACGTTGGTTATAAGGGTTCTTTTGGATTGAAAAGTTAAATACACAAACTTTAACGTTTTTGTCACTACACAACTTATTTGACTTTCAATACTTTTATTTACACACTTAATAAATTAATTTTCACATTTACCAAAATATGCACTGTTAACTTCACGATCTTATTCCATAGCTCAAGCAGATTAAAAAGCACAATTACACACGATCACTCGAATCACTGGCCAAGTTCCACAAAATAATAATAAACAACTACAAAATTTCAGAGATGATGGATGCTGAATTACGAAAATTAATATTTTATAAATTTACATTTTATGCCAATGTGATTACTGGATGGAATATTCAGTTTTTTTTCCATTTTAGCTGGGACATTTTTTTTAATTTGTAAATAGTTTCAGTTAATTAATATTGGATTGCAATCAAACTTTACACAACCAATGTGCTTTATCAAATTTGATTAGATTATACAAAATGACACCTTTTAACGGTTCCTTGCTACTCAGTATATATCAAAATTAATTTATACGAAACAATTTAATATTTATTACATCTACACCGCACAGTAGGCTGATACATACAAAATAGTTAATTTTATGTTACTGAACTATGTTAGAGTATATTTTTTTTCAAAAAGGATAATAATTCTGGTGTCTTTGTGTATTTGGACAATGGCGATAAAGATAAGAGATTGTTTACTCTTTTAGCAGATTTCCCCTCAGGGAAATCAGCTATTGAGCTAGTACTCATGACGCAATTTTTGAATTTTTTTGTTCAAATGTCCATCGATCCTTCCAAGTAGATGACTAAAATCAAGTCCTTTCAAAACTGTCTCTCTCTCTCTCTCTCTCTCTCTCTCTCTCTCTCTCTCTATATTATATATATATATATATATATATATATATATATATATATATATATATAAAATTGTAACCTCTGTCTGTACATTGATTTTTTTCGCGAAATTTCACGATAACTTTTCGTTTCACATGTCATAGACACCATAACTGCATTTTGTTTCTTTGGTGTCTGTTTGTTTGTTTGTTTGTTACCTTTTCACGCATAAACGGCTGAACCGAATTTTATGAAACTTGGTATGTATATTACTACTAGCCCAACTTAGACTTTAGGCTATATTATTATTCTCTAAGACAAATAGGAGTGGGGGTTATAAGGAAGGCCTGAAATTAAAAATAGCGATATTTCGTTTCATATTGCTTTTTCAGCAAATATGCCTATAACAAAAGTTGTTTATTTTGTAATTTAGAGTAACTTTTGTTATATGCACATTTGCCGTATACGGAAGTATAAATGAGTTATACGCTAAAATCTATAGCGGGAGTCAACAATTTATTAGGCACAAAAGACTCAACCGAACTAAACCAAACTCGGTATGTAAATTAGTACTAACGCCTTCTTATAATAAGCCATTACTAACATTTCTAGGGAACGGCAGGAGTGGGGGTTATATGGGAGGCCTGAAATTAAAAATAGCAATATTTCGTTTCCTATTGCTTATTCAGGAAATATGCCCTTAACAAAAGTTGTTTATTTTGTTATTTACAGTAAACTTTTGTTATATGCACTTTTGCCGTATACGGAAGTATAAATGAGGTAGACGCTAAAAACTATAGCGGGAGTCCACAATTTTATTTGGCACAAAAGACTCAACCGAACTACACCAAACTCGCTATGTGAATTAGCACCAACTCCTTCCTTATAATAAGCTTTACTAACATTTCTAGGAACGGGCAGGAGTGGGGGTTATAAGGAAGGCCAGAAATTAATAATAGTGGTATTTCGTTTTCCTATTGCTTTTTCGGCAATTATGCACATAACAAAAGTTTGTTTATTTTGTTATTTAGAGAAACTTTTTTTATATACACTATTGTCGTATACTGAAGTATAAAGCGTTATACGGTAAAAATTATAGCGGGAGTCAACAATTTGGAGGACAGTAAAGACTTACATAAAAAATTAATTTTATTATTAACAAATGCCAACAACGGGTATTAACCCTAAACAGTGGGACGGGTAAATGTCAAAATATTTTGCAAAGTAAAGCCTTGCCCAAAAAATACCATCACCATTCAGCTCAAATCAATTCCCGGGCGAAGCCGGGTATCTGAGCTAGTATATATATATATATATATATATATATATATATATATATATATATATATATATATAAAACTATCTATATATACACTTTTACTTGCCAAAAAATCGAATAGCTCCTTATATATTTTTTTCTTATAATTCATATAATGTACGAACGTTTTACTGACATGAACCCACACATCGACAATACACTAAATCGCCTTAAAAAATTGAATTTGCTTTGAAAATTTAACTTCTGTCGTTTTAGATTTTGACTTAGTTTAATATAATTTTCATAAATTTTAGATAACATAAATGTATTAGTATATAGTTATAACATATAATTATATTTTTATTTTACACTGTTAAATGTTGCCTAAATGCTCCTGTTTAAATAAATAAAATAAAATTATAAATCACCGTACACATATTCTAGTAAAGACGATATTAGTCGTATATGAATCAATGTTTTTTATTTATTTCATTTGTAGGAAACTGCA
Organism: Riptortus pedestris; assembly: GCA_019009955.1. Classification (NCBI taxonomy): domain Eukaryota; kingdom Metazoa; phylum Arthropoda; class Insecta; order Hemiptera; family Alydidae; genus Riptortus; species Riptortus pedestris. Next base: position 40,714,991 of record CM032232.1, on the reverse strand, counting down.
TAGTGTGCAAAATATAAATTATTATATTTACATTTAGAGATATATCCAGAATATAAATACAACAACACCCATGTGAAATTCCCATAGATGACATGTACATATATCCCCCGGAGTGACAGCCGTCAGTGACAGAGAAAGAGCCAGGCGAGCTTGTAACAATATAGAACAGATTGGTTGGGAAGTATTGTCAAAGCCCGGGGCTCTTTGTCTGCTCACAATGGCCGCTCTTTGATCGGGAACTTTATCGTCGCAGGCTGCACGTACGCTGCTTATACCAAAACCGAAAAGGGTCATCACCTCTTTATTTTGGCCTCGGCTTATCTATACTCCCAGTTATCCGTTATGTGTGTGTTATAAAGCCGCAGTCTTCTTATCCTCAGCCACCAGAGACTTTAAATTGTAGGGCATATCTGTCTTAATATAATTATATTTATTCCGATTCATTTATTGTCTGAATTTTTTTGCCGAATAAATGTACAATATATTGAATGACGGCACAAACATCGAGCTGTACGTTAAACGAGCTGCTCGTAAAAAATTGAAGTGAAGTTCGATAGATAGTTAGAGCATTAAGTGGGCGGTCCATTCTTTTATAGTTGTGAAAGGTAGGGAACCTTTTAACTGATCTGGCGGTTCGTCCAAAAAAAAAAAAAAAAATTTTCTCGCAGGGGCTGCGTTAACTAAACAGATTTCCCAATTGCGTCTCGCATTTACATTTATCTCATGATGTTCAATGAGAAAAGTATTTGTTATAAGGCCTCAAATAAAGTGCTACATAATATTATATATATCATTAACCCCATCAGATCCACTGTCCAATATATTGGACATGCCTTTTTTCAATGCTATATCTTCATGGATTGATGTTCTTTGGCAGAAAAAATCGATTTTAATAATGATTTTAGGTATTAACCTTTCAATTGTGCGCCTTTTTCTGGTTTATACCTGTTGTAGTGGCATTTCTAGCGCTTTGAACATCCAATTTTTGATTTTGCCGTTTCACCTATTAAAGCCATGAGTAAATAAATGTCTCATAGATTTAATTTTGCATGTATATAAGTGAAAAAAATATCCAGAAGCCTCTAGAAGTTGTGTTTGTTATGAAAAAAAATATTTTTTTTCCCTGGTTGTATTTTCTAATAAATATGGATGTCCAACATATTGGACATCGGGTCTCAAGTGTTGTATTTCACTAATATCTCTATTCTATGGAGGAATTTACTTATTGACTTTTATGATTATTATATTTGATGTGATAAACAATATTTTAGATCTTTTAAAATTTTAAAATGCAAATTGCTGAAAGTATTACCTCAGAAATAGAAAGAAAAAAAAGAGGAAGACCTAGTCTTGAATAATCCAGTAGTGAAGAACCCCTTGTAAAGAAAGCAAGAGCTGAAGTGAGACCAAATTCTGTTAGGAATGATGGGTTTGAACATTTTCCAGATATTGATGATAAAAAAGATGCAATTAGATGCAAAATGAAAGGTTGCACAAAAAAAACAACTAAATTTTATTGTGTTTAAATGCAAATGCCACTTGTGCATTACAAAAATAAGGATTTGTTTTATATTATTTCACAGTTAATTTTGTTCAATATTTATTATTTTGTAACTTTCTATGATGTAAATCTGTTTATTATCACTTAAAAAATATTACTAAGTGTATTTTATGTATTTATCCAAATCCTTATCAGTAGAATAATTTGTAAAAACTATGCCTGGTGAGACCCGATGTCCAATATATTGGACACAATTTAAAATTGTCAATAAAATTACAATTAGGAAATTAGGATTTTTTTTTCACTATTTTTCCCATGTTTCTGTAAACATATAGAACATGAAAAAAATTTTTTTTTAGTAAAATATTTGAGTTGGGTCTGAAGGGGATATTATAGTTGATATGGCATGAGTAGGAGTGGGGGTTTGCTGAAGGCCGAAAACTATACAAGTCCGTCACGCAGGGGCTGCGTGAACTAAGCAGATTTCCCACGTGAAGTTATACAATAGAGAAATCTCCATACGAGTGCCGATCAGTTACGGAAATGGTCGAACTAGCTTTTATCCGCCCAAATTTAATAAAATGCAAATATCTCGGTTAATATTCAAGATAGCAAATACATGTATAGAACAATATTAATAGTACATTTAATTTGGAATAAGATTGGTTCTATACCATTTTTTAATCCGACGTATGGTAACAGAGATATTTTGAATTCTCGGAAATCCCCACCTCTAAACCCCCCTCCCACTGGTCCGATTTCAGCCATTAACGAACTTGATCAGTCTTTTGCATAAAACGTTTAAGTATCGAGTTAAGTAACGAGCAAACAAACATTGCGACCGCTAGAGCTTTAACAGACAAATATCTATATCTATAACTATATATATATATATATATATATATATATATATATCATTTTGAACTGACCTCATTTTCGTCATCTCTCGAAGGGTCGATGGACATTTGAAGAAATTCTTCGAAAATCGCGTAATGAGTACGACCTCAATAGCTGATATCCCTAAAGGGAAATCTGCTAGAACGCAAATATCTCTGCTAGTATTAAAGATAATGAATATATGTACATAACTGTTTTATTATAGATTAAGTTCAACATTAATTTATATGTAGATATTTCAATTTACAATAAGATTGGTTCTATACAATGTTTCGATCGGACTTACAGTAACGGAGATATTTGGAAATTTCGAAAATCCTCCTCTTTAAACCCCCCCCCCTTCCCACTGTTCCGATTTCAGCCGTTAACGAACTTGATCTTTACTTTTACATGAAACGTTTAAATCTGGATTTTGGTAACAATCAAGCAAAAATTGTGACCGCTAGAGTGTTAACCGACAAATATATATATATATATATATATATATATATATATATATATATATATATATACATATATATTATTTTGAACCGACCTCATTTTCGTCATCTCCTAGGTAGGATCGATGGACATTTGAAGAAAGTTTTCGAAAATCGGGGAGGGAGAACTGAATACGGAAAACAAGAAAGCACGAATAACTCAATTAAGGCTTGAGTAAAGGAAAAATGCGTAAAATAACAGCTGGAGAACATCAATAGTTTAGCAAGATTGCTTCTATAGTATTTTATGATCCGAGTCATAATCAAATTATCTGAATTTTCAAATCTTACCCCCACTATTCCAGGTTCGATTTCAGCCAATAACAAATACGATCTTTAGTGTTGACAGAAAAGGTAAAATATAAATTATGGAATTGATCAAATAAACATTTTCGAATAAAGAACGAAAAATCGTAGTTGGCGTCATCACGTTACGTTTTTTCATACAACTCACGAAGCAAAAGTTTAATGAAAACAATATTTGGTATTTAACCTTGGAGTGAAGTGACTCATGATATGAACTGAGGAGTACGAAGCTTGCTGAAAACTAAAAAATCCAAATGTCCCGGTTAATATTCATGATAGAGAAAATTTGTATATATCAACATTTATAGGCAAATTAAATTTACAATAAGATTTGTTTTATACAATTTGACGATTCGAAGTATATTAACAAAGATATTTTGAATTTCCGAATTTCCTCCCCTCTAATCCCTTCTCCCCCAATTCAATTTCAACCATAAATGGTCTTGATCTTTAATTTTACATAAAACGCATATATGTAGGGATGATTCGTAACGATAAAAAAGATTTCGACGGCTAGAGCGATGACAGACATATATATTACTATGTACCTTCTGCTTAGGATCCATGGACATTTGAGAAAACTTTCGAAAATAGAGCCATGAGTACGGCCTCAATAGCTGATTTTTAGAATAACACACGATCTCAGACGCTCAAAACACATTGTTGAATTAAAATTTCAACACTGTTGTTGAAATAAATCGAGAGTAGTCAGATTTGAATTTGTGTGATTAATGTTTTGATATTTGTATTCTTCCATATTATGTTTCTGAAGCTGAAAAGCGCCCTGTGTTTTTCAATTACCTCAGCGCAGAGAAACTTATATAATTTTTAATTCAGGATGAAACAGGGGAAGGCTTAAGAATAAATAGAATCTGATATAATATGGAGAATAAGTTTGTAACTGAGTTAGTTATGCTTGTTTTGCTGTAGACTAACGAAGGCAGGAGCAATGGCAGAACCACCCGTCCTGAATAAGAATAAGATATAGCCAAGGATTAACGTCCTGGAAATTCTTTCTCTTAACTTTTGATTGCTAAAGTTTTTATTATTCACTTCATTTCAGCCCTAAAGCTATTCGTAAGGAGTTTAAACTTTTCCATGCGTTATTTTTTGTATTACGGAGTTATAACTTTAATATATATTTCAACAATTTATTTTAGCTCATGGTGGCATTTTTATTCAATCATATTGCGCGGCTTCTAAATATGCAAAGTTCTAATATAGCTGTTATTTATTGGGTAGTTAGAAAATGCAATTAAACCGTTTTATTGATAATTCTTCCAAATTTTCTTTGCAGGATTAGTTATATAAATTGTTTTTATCCGAAGCACAACAAAGGGAATACTGGTACATTATATCATTTAAATGCATATATGGTACGGATACCACATAATCATCTCCAATATAATAATGAACACATTAGTGATACTGAAACCACATGTCATCTCCAATAAGATATTCAATTCATGAATGTTTCTGTATTGTGCAGAGTATGATACAAATACCTCATAATCATTTCCAATATAATAATGAAGGCAGTTGAGATACATAAATGATATGTCATCTCGAATGAGGTAATCCAGGTATGGGGGCCAACTTGGACATGTTGCGGGCCAAACTTAAGTGTGCCAATACGCTCGCGGGCCGCTTTTAAAAGTAGTGCATTTTAAAGTAGTGTTCATAATTTTTAACGATAGATATCAGATAAGAAATTATAACGACAATGTAATTATAATACAATTTATTAACATAACAAAATAAAATGAAAAAAGTAGGTACTACAATTTGATTAAACCGTACAATTTGGAATTATTACAAACAACGAAATTGAAATAGCGACACCGAAATCAATGGGACACTTGAGCTTGAATTTTGGAACTAATCCATTGATGTTTGGATTAATTCCACTGATACAAAGACGAAAAGAATTTTCCAAATTATCCTCAGTCAACCTTGTACGATGTTTTGATTTATAAACTTTCATCATTGAAAAGAATTCTGCGCATTTATAAGTACTGCTAAAAGCACAAATCTCTCTCTCATCTTCCTGTTTTTGAGAGTGTAGTGTAATATTTTGTTTTAATTGGGTTTTCAAAATGTCTCGCGGGCCAGATCAAATCTTACGGCGGGCAGGTTGTTGCCAAGATATGAGGTAACCAATGCCTATCAGATACATAATACACAAGTCGTCTTCAATGATGCAATGCAAGTGTATAGGAATCGATAAGAAAAATGTAGTTGGATGAATTTAGCGTGTCCAACATAAGATGTCCTACATGTATTAGCAGATTTCCAATGAGGGTAATCAGCTATTGATGTCGTACTCATGGCGCGATTTTCGGAAATTTTCTTCAAATGTCCATCGATCCTACCCAGGAGATGACGAAAATGAGGACCATTCAAAATTATATATATATTTGTCTGTTAACGCTCTAGCTGCCGTAATTTTGGTTAGATCGTTACCAAACTCGATATTTAAACGTTTTATGCAAAAATACAGATCAAGTTCGTTAATGGCTGAAATCGAACTAGTGAGAGGGGTTTTAGAGAGGGGATTTTTGAAAATTCGAAATATCTCCGTTACCATACGTCGGATCACAAAAGTGTATAAAACCAATCTTATTGTAAATTAAATTTACTATAAATATTGTTCTATACATTTATTCTCTATCTTGAATATTAACCGAGATATTGGCATTTTTATTAAATTTGGGCCGATAACGTAGGACGGAGTTTCCCGCCAAAAGCTAGTTCGGCCCTTTGACGTAACTTTCGGCTCTCGTATGCAGATTTCTCTATTGTATAACTTCACGTGGGAAATCTGCTTAGTTTACGCAGCCCCTGCGTGACGGACGTTTTTAATCAGACACTGTCATCACACCACATCTTAAGCATAGCGCAATCCATTAACAGAATCCTCAACAACACACACTCAAATTTCAAATAATCTCCTCCCGCCTGAAAGTTTACAAATATAAAGCTAACCTAAAATTACAATTCCATTTTGGCTAATTGAATAACAAATTAATTAATTATTCCGTCAAGATAAAGAAAATAATTATAATCCATTTATATATCCTCCCTTTAGACTCTAAATTTATAATTTATTTCTTGGGTAATATAATGAGATTATGTTTGGCCTGAATTTTAATTGCCTCTGCGTCATGTTAATTGAAATATAGATACTCCCTGCTCATAATGTTCATCTTTCCCTTTTCAACCCTCCTCAAAAAAAAATATATATATATAATTGTTTAACTTTCTAGTTACTCATGTTTAATGAAAATGTATAAATCATAATTCACTTTACGTCAAACTTAGGAAAATTAAAAGCAATCAACCGGAGGTACTGACGTTTACAATGTTCCTTTATTTGTTTTTTCTCCTCGTAAGCACCCTATGAGAAGTCATTCATTTTAATGACTTTTTCATTACCACAAGACATATTGCATTTATGGTTCGGTTTATATGCGTTGAACAATAATATGTTAACAATTATAACTATTTATTACCATAAAATAAAATATAATAAAACCCAGCAATATTTTTTTGAAATTGAAGAGGGCCTTATAGAACATTCTTTGTAACACCTTATTAGCAGAATTCCCTAAAGGGAAATCAGCTATTGAGGTCGTACTCATGACGCGATGTTTGACAAATTTCTTCAAATCTCCACCGAACCTACCTAGTAGATGACGAAATTGAGGTCCGTTCCAAATTATATATATATATATATATATATATATATATATATATATGTGTCCGTTACCGCTCTAGTGGTCATAATTTTTGTCTTATCGTTATCAATATTTACGTATAATCGTTTTATGTAAAAAAAAAAAGACCAACTTCGTTTTCGACTGAAATTGGACCAGCAGGAGGGAGGGGGTCAAAGGTGGAAAAATTCGAAATATCTCTGTTATTATGAGTCCGATTAAAAAAATTGTATAGAATCTATCTTTTTAGAAATATAATTTCCTATATATGGCGTTAATAAAATGCTCACAGAACGTAGGAAGGTTAGCACAAAATATGGGCTGAGAGTTAATCACCAAAACACCTGTATTATGACAAACGCTGAAAACCCAGCAGTTGTAATTGAAGGGAAGGAATTTGAGTATGTAAAGGAATACATCTACCTTGGACAGTGTGTGTCTTTTAAAGGAAGAATGGAAAACGAGATTCAGAGAAGAATCAAAATAGGACTGTCTAAGTACTGGTCACTCAAGAAGATCTTCAAAGGCTCGCTCAGTGACAAGTTGAAAAGCAAGGTGCTGAGCATGTGTGTTTATCCTTCCATACTCTACGGAGCCCAGACCTGGGCGCTTACAGCCAGAGCAGATTCCAAGCTGAACTCGACACAGATGGCTATGCTCAGGAGTATACTAGGAGTTAAAAAGAGGGCCAGGAAAAGGAATATGGACATTTTAAAAAGAGTGCCAGTGAAGAACCTCAGAGTTGAAGCACACCGATTGAAGTGGGGCTGGGCAGGTCATCTGGCTAGAATGAATGACAAGCGATGGGCGAAGGTCTGCACAGAATGGATCCCAAGGGACAAGGTCAGGAATAGAGGAAGACAGTGCCTGAGATGGAGGGACGAGCTTACTCCAGTCGTTGGCAACAATTGGTGGAGAGTGGCGAGAGATCGAGAATGGTGGAAGAGGACGATCAGAAAACAATGACAATTAGGATGGACTCCTTATTATACCTCCTAATGGGAGAGGCTTTTATCCTGTAAAAAGGATGCCAATAAAGCTTATTATTATTATTATATTATGCCGTTAAATACATTTATTGTCTAACATCAATGTTAACTGAGATATAAGTATTTTTAGCAGATTTCCCTTAAGGGAAATCAGCTATTGAGGTTGTACTCATGACGGAATTTTCGAAATTTTTCTTCAAATGTCCATCGATCCTACCCAGGAGATGACGAAAATGAGGTCCGTTCAAAACTATATATATATTTGTCTGTTACCGCTCTAGCGGTCGCAATTTTTGTTTAATCGTTACCAAACTCGATATTTAGTCGTTTTATGTAAAAAGAAAGACAAAGTTCGTTAACGGCTGAAATCGGAACTGTGGGAGGGGGGGTTTAGAGGGGAGGATTTTCGAAAATTCGAAATATCTTCGTTACTATACGTCGGATCGAAAAATATTACAAAATCAATCTTATTGCAAATTAAATTTACTATAAATATTGTTCTATACATTTATTCTCTATCTTGAGTATTAACTGAGATATTTGCATTTGTATTCTGCATGTGCTCGGCAGTAGTGGCTATGTTCGCACTTTCCGCCGTGACCTCTGGTGGCCGTTTTCGTAACTATTCGTCCCTCGTGAATAGGTTTAGAGGTTAGGTTAACTGTTTTTTGGGGCTAGAAACTACTGGGTTATTACGCCCTAAATAATGTTTTAGGTTTAGAGGTTTCTTACTACTACAGTTGTCATTAGGCAGATTTCTCTATTGTAAAACTTCACGTGGGAAATCTGCTTAGTTTACGCAGCCCCTGCGTGACGGACTTTTTTTAGTTTTCAGCCATTCGTAAACCCCCCACTCCTACTCATGTCACACAAACAATACTCTGTTGTATAATGAAACACTTTATTCGAAACTTGAATACCAAATATTGTTTTCACTGAACTTTTACTTTTAAAGATAAACGCGAATATATGGGAAATCTGTCCTGTACCTGCATTAGTGGATCTCAGAGGCTCAAAACACATTCATGAATTAAAACTTCAAAGATGTAAATGAAATAAATCGTCAGTATTTAGATTTGAATTTGTGTGATTAATGCCCAGGAGATGACTAAAATGAGGTCCGTTCAAAATTATATATGTATATATTTGTCTGTTAACGCTCTAGCGGTCGTAATTTTTGTTTGATCGTTACCAAACTCGATAATTAAACGTTTTATGTAAAAAGGCAGATCTTGTTCGTTAACGGCTGAAATCAGACCATTTGGAGGGGGGTGTAGAGGGGGGATTTCAAAAATGTGTATAGAACCAATCTTATTGGAAATACATTTACTATAAATATTGTTGTACACATTTATTCTTTATCTTGAATATTAACCGAGATATCTGCATTTGTATTGTGTTTGTGGTCGGCAGGAGTCGTCTATGTTCCGTACTTTCCGCCGAGAGCTAGGGCCTCCGTTTCCGTAATTGTTCGTCCCTCGTGAATAGGTTTAGATATTCCTTACTACTACTGCTGTTATTAGGCAAATTTCTCTATTGTAAAACTTCATGTGGGAAATCTGCTTAGTTTACGCAGCCCCTGCGTGACGGGCTTTTTAGTTGTATTTTTACCTGAAATAGGTAAACTGAACTATAATGAAGTTAAACTAAAACCGATTTCGGCTGTGCTCATTTCTACTTTGAGAATGTAACAAGGTTAAATTTATTTCATTATAATTCACTCTTATCATAACAATTTTAAAAATTTTAATTTATTTTTGTAACATCCATATCTATAACTTAAAAAACCAAAATTATGAAATCCTTAAATTTATAAAATAATATATGAATGGGTTCTGGCCAATTAACATATTTTAACTACATTAACAGGGGGCGGGGGGGGGGGGAGTCACCAGGACATGTTTGCATGTATAGCCTAAAATAAAGGTCTCTTGAATACAATTTTTGGTATTTAATCTTCGAATAATGTGATTTATTATGTAGCGGAGTATTGTTTATGAAACAATGTTTATGAGTAGAAGTGGCGGTTTGCTGATGGCTGAAAACTGAAAAATGCAAATATCTCGGTTAATATTCAAGATAGTGAATTAATGTATATAACAATATATATAGTACATTTAATTTGCAATAAGATTGGTTCTATACAAGTTTTCGATTCGACCGATAGTAACAAAGATATTTCGAATTTTCGAAAATCCTCCCCTCTAAACCCCAACTCCTCCCCCTGGCCCGATTTCAGCCATCAAAAAAGAAACATTAATTTAAAAAACAAAACAAAAACCATTATCATCAATTTACAACTCCACCAGGCAGCCATAATACGGATACTCTTCAAGCTTCTTCTGGCTTCTCATCATTGGATGTAATTTAAATGCAGTGATCACCTGAATGTATTGTAATATCCCAAATAAAGACTATGAATTGAATGTACTGACATTTACTTTAACCTTGACCCCCTAGAAGTCAATGTCATTCATTGTTCTTGATTTATATGTTTCATTTCCTTCGTATTGAAAACTAAAGTGCCTCTTAAATTGGGGGCTTGACCTAATCTTAAGAGTATTATTCTTATTCGGTGATAATAAAAGTGCTCGAAGTTAAATCAACATGTCAGCTCAATAAAGCTCTCTAAAAAAGCATTCCCATAATACTCGAACATTTACATGACATTAACATATACTCACAAATTTAGAAGTATTACATTTTAAAATCCTTTTTAATCCGTCTTAATATTTTAAACTCCAGCTAAACTTTTTTACTGTATGTGTATATGTGTGTGTGTGTGTGTGTGTGTGTGTGTGTGTGTGTGTGTATGTGGGTGTTTGTATGTATGATAAAGAAACTGAGAGCATATGATTGTAAATATTTTAAATATTAGAAAATTTAATCTTCATTTTATTCATACTAATATTTATTTATTTGATTTAAGTCTTGTTTTTAACCATTGAAAGTATATAATAGTTTACGTCATTTTATTAGTCTTTATATTTTTTAATTATCTAGTTTCCTCACAAGATTTTTTGTTTTTGAATTTAATGTTTTGTTTTTGTTTATTTGTTGATTTGTTTTTTTTTTGTCTCTTTGGTTACATTTTGTTATTTGGTTGCGTTCTGTTATTTAGTTACGTTTTGTTATTTGTTTGCGTTCTGTTATTTAGTTGAGTTTTGTTAATTTGTTGAGTTCTGTTATTTAGTTGCGTTTTGTTATTTGTTTGCGTTCTGTTTTTAGTTGAGTTATGTTAAATTGTTGCGTTCTGTTATTTAGTTACGTTTTGTTATTTGTCTGCGTTCTGTTATTTAGTTGAGTTTTGTTAATTTGTTGCGTTCTGTTATTTAGTTGCGTTTTGTTATTTGTTTGCGTTCTTAGTTTTTATTGTTTAATCTTTTCTTGTTACTATTTTCAGTTTTGCATTTTGTTTATATACATTGTTATTTTTGTTTGTTCTTTTTTGATGAGCAATATCGCCTGGCTGTGAATGCTCCAAAATAAATAAATAAATAAAAATGTATTTGCTTTTCTCTATTTTTCGGTAGACTAGTGCGTCTATTAACCATAAAAATGAATACAATTAGCATGGATGCACATGAGTTAGAAAGTGACTATAACTCAATGAATATAGAATATTTATCCCTGTATGTTGAATAATTGTAAGTATTATACTGGAGAGCTTGAATTTTTCATAAATCTTGCTATGAAATCTTTGTTGAAAATACAGGTGTAATCGGAACCAAAGGCTTTGCTACTTTATAGAAGGTGGCGTAGAAAATATCCCTTCCGAGGGTTTTTAAAATCAAAAACCTTGTTGATTGTGTGTTAAACTTTTCCAACCCCTTTAGTGTTTAAAACAAAAAAAAAATGTTATGCGATTCCCTCCAACTTTTCATTCATTCAAAATTAACTTCTCTTTTTACTTGTTTTTTAGAGCCTCTCATTGCGGGGCACTCGTTCCGCCCACGCAAAACAGATAAACAAAGGTTAAAACTTTTATAACTTTATGTTTATCCATTTTATTTTTTTTTTATTTGAACATCTCAGTTAAAACCTTCACTAAAGAAACTCCAGCAAGTATTACCCTCGAACGAGCTCAAAACGGGGACCCCTTTTTATTACCAAAACGTGATAATAATACGCCAAAAATTGTTTTACTATTATAAACAACAAATTAAAAAAATCAGATGTAGACTTCCATGCACTCCTCTAAAATAAATGATTTATGTAACAAAATTTAATATAATTTATTTTAAAATAATATGTGATATATCCTTCCCAATACCTCGGATCAACAAATCTCACAAACGATTAAAATTTATAGATCTTTTGATGATAAACAAAAATGGTTCTTCTTAAATTTTGTATACCTCGAATAATTGCAGAAAACTTTATAACGTGTTTACTTCCCTGCCCTCCCATCGCCACTCCCGCTTATTCGATTTTAAATCGAAATGGAGATGCTCAATTAGATTTTACAGCACTCCTAAATACGTAAGGCTAGTCGTTTGTGAAATATGCGCTATACGTGCAAATAACGTACAGACGTCATGATGAATTTAGTCAAAATGCGGGAGAAGGTCAAAACGGATTATCCAGAAAATAGTAATAATACTTAGTAATAAGTAGTAATTTGTACAAGGAAGTAAAAATGAAATTTATTATCTGGAAATACTGCAGACTTTAGAACTTGAGTTGAGAAGACTGTTCTGTTCCCGTTGTATCTAATGCTTTGTACAAATGATACCTCCAAAATTCTAAAGTCTAAGTTTTTTTTCAGTCCTAAGATATACAAACTGATTAATAATAATAGTAATGAATGAAAAATGAGGAAATAAACAATAGTAGTAATGAATAGCTTGAGCAAATGAGAAATAATAGTAATGAATAAATTGAGAAAAAACAATAGTATTAATGAATAATTTGAACAAATGAGAAATAATAGTAATGAATAACTTGAGGAAATGAGCAATAGTAGTAATCAATAACTTGAGCAAATGAGAAATAATAGAAATAAATAACTTGAGCAAATAAGCAATTGTAGTAATCAATCACTTGAGCAAATGAGAAATAATAGTAATGAATAACTCGAGGAAATGAGCAATAGTAGTAATCAATAACTTGAGCAAATGAGAAATAATAGAAATAAATAACTTGAGCAAATAAGCAATTGTAGTAATCAATCACTTGAGCAAATGAGAAATAATAGTAATGAATAACTCGAGGAAATGAGCAATAGTAGTAATCAATAACTTGAGCAAATGAGAAATAATAGTAATGAATAAATCGAGAAAAGCAATAGTAGTAATGGATAACTTGAGGAAATGATAAATAATAGTAGTGAATTACTAGATGAAATGACCAATAGTAATAAAGTATACCTTGAGCAAATGAGAAATAATAGTAATGAGTAACTTGAGGAAATGAGCAATATTAGTAATCGAAAACTTGACCAAATGAGAAATAATAGTATTGAGTAACTTGAGGAAATGAGCAATATTAGTAATCAACAACTTGAGCAAATGAGAAATAATAGTAATGATTATATTGAGAAAAAACAATAGTATTAATAAATAATTTGAACAAATGAGAAATAATAGTAATGAATAACTTGAGGAAATGAGCAATAGTAATAATCAATCACTGGAGCAAATGAGAAATAATAGTAATAAATAACTTGAAGAATTGAGCAATTGTAGAAATAAATAACTTCAGGAATTGAGAAATAATATTTTTTATTATTTATTTAATAACGTCCACTTTTTGCAACTAAGGCTAATTGGGACGAATTATCTATAGGTTACCACCCTTTTCTAGCCAGGGTGGGATTTTAGGACGTTATTTAATAAATTTCGTCACTAAATAATTTCCTTTGCCCAGGCGAGAATCGAACTCGCCACTCTAGGTTTACCATGTGAGATAAAGGTCAACGCTTTAACTCACATGGCTAACCTGAGCCCCCAAAATATATAATTGTACTAGCTCAGATACCCGGCTTCGCTCGGGAATTCATTTGAGGCTGAATGTTGATGGTATTTTTTTGGCAAGGCTTTATTTTGCACAATATTTTGACATTTACCCGTCCCAGTGTTTAGGGTTAATACCCGTCGTTTCTGTGGATTTGTTAATAATAAAATTAATTTTTTATGTAAGACTTCACTGTCCTCCATATTGTCATATTTCCCGCTTCCTGTGCATTATGCATAGATTTATATTATTAAGGACTAAATATAAACATACACTTGAATTAATTTTTCCAGGTGAGGTACCAGGTAATTCATATTGAAATGAATTCTTGAGCAAATTTCTCTAAATAACAAAATAAACAACTTTTGTTATGTGCATATTTGCCGAAACTACAATAGGAAACGAAATATCAATATTTTTAATTTCAGGTCTCTCTTATAACCCCCACTCCTGCCTGTCCCTAGAAATAGTATGGCTTTTTATAAGGAAGGCGTTAGTGCTAATACACATACTGAGTGTTTTATTAAGTTCGGTTGAGTCTGAGTGCCAAATAAAATTTTTCACTTCCGCTATAATTTTTAGCGTATATCTCGTTTATAATTCGGTATACGAAAAAAGTGTATATAACAAAAGTTACTCTAAATAGCAAAATAAACAACTTTTGTTATGTTCATATTTGCCGATAAACCAATAGGAAACGAAATATCGCAATTTTTAATTTCTGGCTTCCCTTAAAACCCCCACTCCTGCCCGTCCCTAGAAATGTTGGTATGGCTTCTTATAATGAAAGCGTTAGTGCTAATACACATACCGAGTTTTATTTATTTCGGTTGGGTCTTTTGTCCCAAATAATATTGTTGACTCCCGCTATAGTCATAAGCGTATAACTCATTTAAACTTCGGAATACGATGAAAGTGTTTATGACAAAAGTTACTCTAAATAACAAAATAAACAACTTTTGGTATGTGCATATTTGCGAAAAAACCAATAGAAAACGAAATATGGCGACTTTTAATTTCAGGTCTCCCTTATAACCCCCACTCCTGTTTGTCTCAGAGAAAATTAATATAGCCTATCTCTCCAGTTGGACCAGACTGCTCACGGTGTGCCAATTTAATTTTAAATCGGTTAAGTAGTTTAGGAGTCCATCGCGGACAAACATCGTGGCAGGAGATTTATATATATTAAGATATACATAAATAGTAGAAATAATAGTAATGAATAACTTGAGGTAATGAGCAATAGTAGTAATAAATAACTTCAGCAATTGAGAAATAATAGTAATGAATAACTTCAAAATAGGAGTTATATATAATAATAACACGGAGCCCTTTGAGAACGAATTCGAACGAGATTCTCATAATTTTTCAATAAGTAAACTTAATAATGAAAAAACAACATTTTTTTTTAAATGTATTTGCAATTTTATATTAACTGTAAGATTTACGAGAACGTAGATCGTATAGGGGTGGGAATAGATGAACCATTAGGGTATAATGTCACATTTGGACGTAATATCGTCCGGCATTTCGGAATACTAAAATCCCAATTCGTCATTTTTAAGGGCATTAGAGGATTACATACTGATGTTGTATAATAGTAGGGGAGTAGTTGACAAAACTTTCAAACCCCCTTGTCCCTTCCTCCCTTTTAGGCTTCAATGGAAGTTAAGAAAATGTTTCTTCAGTGACCTATAAAGAAATAGATTAAGTATAAAATAGACCATTTCCACGAGTCTCTGGAAGCACTAAGTGATTATAAAAAAAAATAAAATAGTATGGAGACTGAAGTTTATACAACCTGTCAAAAAACGAATAATTACATCGGTATTGGATTTAAATATACACAAAAAAGTTTCAATCATGTAGGTGTTTAATTGTTGAAAAGAAGGGATGGACTTCGCGATGCACGAGGTAATCTGATTATTAAGTGGCTAGCATTTTAAATATAAGCATTATACTGTTCTGTGCAGGAGAGGAAAATAATGTCAAATAGTCTGGATACTTAAACTCTCCAATACAAGCTTCGTTTATAACAGAAATTAGCACTCGGTTGAATAACAGACGATACACTTAACTGCTTTGTTCGAAGATATTAGTTATATATTTCATTTGTAGAGAACATTTAGGTAATAACGTCATGTCGTATATATCTGAAACTCAAACACTCATACAAGTGTCAGTCACACTGGTTATGAATTTTCACATATCACTAATACCTATGATGTTTACTTTTGACTGTCATAGTCAGTCTGTCACTCACAGATTAGCAGTCGATAATTGCAGAGTATTTGGTAGGTATACTGCAGTAACTTTAGAGAAAACAAGAGTGTTCCCCAATAATTAAAAAAAAATATTTATTTATTAACATTAAATAAACGCCCTAGAAGCAAAAAGTAAAAATAT
This sequence comes from Riptortus pedestris, assembly GCA_019009955.1. NCBI lineage: Eukaryota > Metazoa > Arthropoda > Insecta > Hemiptera > Alydidae > Riptortus > Riptortus pedestris. The sequence continues at coordinate 40,698,742 of CM032232.1, read as the reverse complement.
TCCAGAAAAGAAAATAGTCGCTCCCGGCGAGATTCGATCTCGAGATTTTCGGTTAGAATAAAGAAAGATCTATCAAGTGAGCCACGGGGTCTTCTTAAAATAGATGTCTTGGAAACAATTCAAGACGGTCGTGCAAACTTTAAAATTTATTTTTAGACGAACGCGTGAGAAGTACGCTCTTTCGCTTTATAAGAATTTTAAGAAGTTTTTCATTAGGTACTAAAGACTAAAACATTTTCGTTCAAATCGGTGGGGGGAGTGCTTCCACTCCCCTTGTAAGAATGTTGAAATTTCCTATTGAAATTGTTGTAACGAAAAATTCTGCTCCTTCCACTTTTCATTGAAATCGACTCAAGGAAGTGGATTTTACGGAAGGTCAAAAATAAAATAAAAAATGGAAATTGACTGTTTTGACTAATAGATATACAATAAAGTCATGCGGTTCCACACAATTTTTTTTTTTTTAAATGTGGAACACAATGCGTGATAATAGCCTTACAAAGCTTAATGAAAACATTTTATTTCTATAAACACTCCCTCCATTAACTATGAGAAAAATAAATGTAATTTACTCTAATTCCCTGACTTGAAAACCTTTTTACCTTTTTGGGTAAAGAAATCATCAGAATTTCTCGTAACGAGACTCTTTGAAATTATTTAATTGTATTTATTCTTCATCTGCTGTATAGTAGAAGTTTCTGCAACCACTATTATATTATACTCTTTTAACAAAATTACAAAAGTCATTTAATTAAATTTAATAACAGTTATAATAACATCATAATGGTCAAACTTAATCCGACCATTAAAAGGGAAAGTATTAAATGAGGGCATATTTTCTCTTTTTTAACCAGTAACTAAAGTTGACTTTAAAGTTTTATTCTGTAAGAAGAGAAAGGAGGAATTGGATTAAGAAGTTGGCCTAAATCCACTAACAAGGCTGGTTAAAGTTACACCGAGCCTGGATTAAAAGTTAGGTCTTAAGGGAACATTTCGGGAAAAATTAACCTCCGCCTTATCTCCATTCTCTGGGAGCATCCAGAGATTAGTTCTGCCCATGCTCTTGAGCAGTGTAACATGTCTCTTGTCTCGGCTGATTTACTTGCTCTTAAGCACTGGGTGATAAGAAATTACGAATATTCCTACACTGACAGCTACTTAGAAGCTACGGTTGGTACTGTAAAAAATTACAAAAAAGTCCGTCACGCAGGGGCTGCGCTAACTAAGCAGATTTCCCAAGCTGGTGTAAGACACTTGTGATCTCCACCACACTTTCTCTATTTCTAACTAAAAAAAAAACCAATGAGTAAGTGGTTGGGAGGCTAATGAAGGCTGAAACACAGAAAGCGCGAATTACTCGCTTAATACTTGTGTTGCGAAAAAATTATCAGAACAACAATTGTAGAACACAAATAGCTAAAGAAGATTAGTTGAGTAACATTTTAGGATAGCGAAAATATTTTGCATTTTGGAATTCCCCCACTCACGAAGTACCCACTATTCCACTCCCGATTTGAGCCTTAAAAACGTCCGTCACGCAGGGGCTGCGTATACTAAGCAGATTTCCCACGTGAAGTTATACAATAGAGAAATCTCCATACAAGAGCCCAACAGTTACGGCAAACGGCCGAACTAGCTTTTGGCGGGAAACTTCCTGTCGTCCGTTATCAGCCCAAATTTAATAAAAATGCAAATATCTCAGTTAATATTCAAGATAGAGAATAAATGTATATAACAATATTTATAGTAAATTTAATTTACAATAAGAATAATACACGTTTTTCATCCGACGTATGGTAACGGAGATATTTCGAATTTTCGAAAATCCCCTCCTCTAAACCCCCCGCCCTCCCACTGGTCCGATTTCAGCCATTAACGAACTTGATCTGTCTTTTTGCATAAAACGTTTAAATATCGAGTTTGGTAACGATCAAACAAAAATTGCGACCGCTAGAGCGTTAACAGTTAAATATATATAATTTTGAAAGGACCTCATTTTCGTCATCTCCTGGGTAGGAGAAACATTTGAAGAAAATTTTCGAAAATCGCGTCATGAGTACGATCTCAATATCTGATTTCCCTTAAGGGAAATCTGCTAAAAAGAAGATCTTAAGTGTTGACTGAAATGGTTAAATATGGAGGTATGATATAGATAAAAAAATATTTTTCAAGTCAAGAACGAAAAATGTATTGGTGGCGTTATCACAACATATTTAAATATATTTCACAAATAAAAAGTTCAATGAAAACCGTATTTAGTATTTAACGTTGAATGAAGTGGTTCCTGCTATAAAAGCTTTTATTTAAAAGGTTCTCTATTTCTTAATTTTAGTATATTTGGTTGCAATTAAATAGTATAATTCAAAATATAAAAATAATGAATATATATATAATATTTATAACCAATATTCACACAAAAAATTAGAGCAATTTGTGTTCTTAAAATTATTCATTTATTTCCCCCCAAAAATGGTTAAAAATTGAACTTAGAAAATTAATTAATATATTTAGTTTGTATCATCGCTTTATTTAATAATTCAGCAGACTCTAATTTAATTTGAAAAGTTCGGTTGATTATCTGTACGTTTCCTTCAGCCATTCATTAAAGGGTATCCGAGAACGAAGATTCTACTGTTATTTTAATATATTCCAACTGGTAAATCGGAAATGAAAATATGAAAAAGGGGTAATCTAGATTTCAAAGCTTATGAACTAAGACAAACAGCCTGTGAAAGAGATGAAAGAAGTTAGGTTCACAAATTATCATTAACAGGAATAGCTTGATTATTTATATTTGTTATAATGTATACCCTGTTGTGTATTTGTTATATTCTTATCAAATTTCTACTTGGAAATCAATCTTTTGTAAATGTATGCCCCTAATTGACCTTAGCAGCACAAAGTGGATTTTTTTTTTCTCCTCATAGTAACCCAATGAGGAGTTATTTATTTGAATATATGTTCCATTGCCACATGGCATATTACATGTGTGATTATGTTAAAATACATTTGTATTGTTCAATATATACACGTTAATCAAGCATATAATCACATATAATTAAAATAATAATAATATTAATAAATAATATCCAAGACCAAGTGATTGCCACCAGCTCATACAGACGTCATATCCTCAAGGACAGTAGTGTCTCAGACCAATGTAAGCGGCTGAATCTGAAATACTTGCTTGGTCCGAATACTTACAATGGCCCAATGACGTGGCAAAAGTATACTATCAAGCTCTAGCAGAGAAATTCGACATGGTGGACAGGAAGGTCGCTTAATATCGCTGTAATTCTCAAAGATTATTCTGAAAACTGAAATCTGCCACAGTCGCGGCTATTATTGTAAGTTCAAATGGACTCGTGTCAAAAACCACAATAGCAGGCACCAAGAACTTGAATCTGCCAAAACAATTATAAAAGAAGCACAGCAAGGGGTACTACCTGATACTGCAAAAATTGTGCGAAAATTTTTAAATTCCTCTGTCAGATCACAAACTCCTCCCGTTCTTTCCCCCGATATGGATTTTATTTCAGTTTTTACTGAGTATAAACCTCCCCATAATAATAAAATAGAATGAAATAAATAAAAGCTAAAATGAAATAAAGTAATAAGAATAAAATAAAATATTAAACTAAGTAAGATAGTTACAAACAAAATTAATAAATGAAATGAAAATAAAAACAAAAAAATTAAATAATGTTAAAGTCAACCGGTGTTAGTTAATTTGCGAGTCTATGTAAATTAAACATATTGAATTATAATTCAATAAACAAAGTGGACGTTAATATATCATACTTGAAATACTGGCGTTTTCTCCATAGAAAGAAATGAAGAAATGATTCAAAAACATCCAAAAAGTAAATAAATCATCATTTAGAAACCTTTGAACGTTATTGGGGTAGTTAAGTATGTTACATAGGAAGTACATAATTCGAGGCATTTAGGTTAATAAGAGTAATCGACAAACCCGTCTCTAGTTCTCAACTACCTTGCGGAAATATATTTGACGGGAAGTGAGTGAGGGAGTTGGTCGGAAGAAAACTAATTGCGGAAAGTATTTCCATTGTTGATGACTCGCGAGCGATGTTCTCGCTAGGCGTTGAGAGAGTTTAAGCGTAAGAACGGAAGACCACAAGCATCCCTAATGCAACAGACAGTCGGAGAGTTAGAACCAGGCGAGTTAAGATTCTAACTCACCTGCCTCTCTAGAGCTTTAACTCTTCTTACCGCAGCCTCTTACTTTTCCACCTCTCTCTTACTTTCACCCACAGCTTCTCTATGTCCTGATATCCTTATCAATAACAAACATCCCTTCAGAGATTTCTTTCACACTCGCATTATTTTACAAATATTAATCATAAAGTGATTGACCTTCCTCTGAATTGTATACGTACTAATTTGTGGCTTATACCTATAAAAGTCCTTCATGCAAAATAAGCAAATCTCCCACGTGAATAGATAAATCTACATACTTTTAAGACCACCGTTTTTTTGAGTTGCAAAAAAGTGGACGTTAATAAATAATAATAATAACACCACCGTGAATATTAAGTGAATAAATACATATGGTAATGTGAAATGTTTCAGTCAATTTACGAGTTAATAACCTCTACAACGGAAAACGTCTGAATTGTAAACAAACAGGTCAGCCAACCTCGCAGAGCTCAATAGATAGACAGAAATATTCTAAGCCAAAAAAAAAATATATATATTTATGGTATATATCTGAATATAACATATCAATTATATTGACGACATATCAATTTTTTTTAAAGAAAAGAAATGCGGTAAGTTTATGTATAAGTAAGTGTGTGATAAATTGATTTTAATTACTTGGAAAAAAAAGTAAAAAAAAAACGAAAAAGTACATACTTTAAAAGTAAAAGTTATTTCATAATAATATTGCTAATTATAATGTCTGTTGAAAATATCTACTTGTAAGGGAGAAAATATATGTTTATGTAATAAAATATATAATAAAAAAAGTGTATATACTATTATTATATAGGATAATTAGGTATTGCAAGTATTAAAAAATGTTCAATAATTATTAATTATTGCCCAAATATAAAGGCAGTTAAAAATAAAAGTCCGTCACGCAGGAGCTGTGTAAACTAAGCAGATTTCCGACGTAAAGTTATACAATAGAGAAATCTCCATTCGAGTGCCGATCAGTTATGAAAACGGCCGAACTAGCTTTTGGCGGGAAACTCAGTCGTCCGTTACACTTAATAAAAGTGCAAATATTTCAGTTAATATTCAAGAAAGAGAATAAATGTATATAATAATAATAATTTTTTTTAGTAAATGAAATTTGCAATAAGATTCTATCAATATATTGGTTCTATACAATTTTTCGATCCGACGTATAGTAACGGAGATATTTTGAATTTTCGAAAATCCCCCTCTAACACCCCCCCTCCCACTGGTTCGATTTCAGCCGTTAACGAACTTAATCTTCCTTTTTACATAAAACGATTAAATATTGAGTTTGGTGACGATTAAACAAAAATTGCGACCGCTAGAGTGTTAACAGACATATATATATATATATATATATATAGATAGATAGATAGATAGTTAGATAGATAGATAGATGGATAGATAGATAGATAGATAGATAGATATACGTAGTTTTGAACAGACCTTTTTTTCGTCATCTCCTGGGTAGGATCGATGGACATTTGGAGAAATTTTTCGAAAAAAAACGACATGAGTACGACCTCAATTGCTGATTTCCCGTAAGGGAAATCTGCTAATATTAAGCCAGTTGTAAGAAGTGTAAATAGGTACAACGTAACTCGTGTTATTATCGCACATCTTTAAGTAAATATAAATAAATAAAAATCATTTTCGTCATCTCCTGGGTGGGATCGATGGACATTTGAAGAATTCCGTCATGAGTACGACCTCAATAGCTGATTTCCCTTAAGGGAAATCTGCTAAAATGTATTTATAGATTTAGTTACGAAATAATTGTATAGAAAATTAGTAAACTTAATAACCTTAGGATATGACAAGAGCGATATTTACAATACATTAGTTGATATTACTTAAGACATAGAGTAAAACAGGGACTTGTAAACAGCTTTATACTACTATAAAGGACATAATAACATAGTTGTTGATTGCCCAAATCATATTAATCTTATCCTATCCTATCATTTTTATTGAGAACTGTTTATTATATAACTAGTGCTGTAAATTATAATGAATCAGAATAATTTGTATCTCAATCACTCAAATTTTAGTAATCGGAGAACAAAAGAAAGGGCGGGGTTCAACAGAACGTATTTGCATATATGTGACAAAGTAAAAGTTCAATAAAAACATTATTTGGTATTTAACCTTTTAATTAAGGGCTACATGAACAGCTTATTATTAATATGTCATGAGTAGGAGTGGGGGTTTACTGAAAGCGGAAAGCTATAAAATTCAAGCATCTCGGTTAATATTCATGACTCAGAAAATATCTATTGTACAACATTTATATCAGTTTTAAATTACATTGATTCTTTTCAATTCTTCGATCCAACGTAACGTAACGGAGATATATTGAATTTTCGAAATTACACTCTCTAAACGCCCCCCTCCCACCGGTCCGAATTCAGCATTTTAGATCTTGATTTTTCTATTTACGTAAAAAGATTAAAATTCAAGTTTAGTAGCCATCGAAAAAATCTGCTAAAACAATCCCAACTGGGTAAATAAAATAATATGAGATAAATACAAAAGAGCCTGGTAAAATAACCCAGTGATACCTTACAGTAGGCACCCACTGTATTCAATCTCTGCTAGCTGGTATTTTGATAAATTTTTGATATATCGAGACACAGGCTAGTTTTTAGAAAAAGCTTCCCTGATCTGCAAATGATCTGTGGAATAAATTAAATAAAGAAGAGACCATGTGCTGAAAATTCTTTGGACGGACCAGAAAGATTAGTTGAATTAGCGAATTCACATTACAAATTGTTGCTCAAATACCTAAGAGACATGGATTGTCACGTTGAGCAATATTGTGGAAAAATATATATAATGAAATATATAAGACTAGACCCTGTTGAGCTCAGATTAGCTAAGGATGAGAATGGACTAGGAACACAATATACTTACATAATAAAAAAAAAAATTGCAATAAATCAGTCTTACCACCAAAAGAAACGGCACTGAAGGGTGAGATGGGATAAAGGACAAGATCTAAGGGAAATAAGGAACCTCTCACCAATCGCCGTCTTAACTCCGTGTAGAGTGGTAAACACAAATGATTTGGGCACCGAAAAGTCCAGCTTGTAGTACCAAGGGTGGTGGATTCCCACCGAACGAGAGAGAAGATAACTTTCCTACTTCTGAAAACAAAGAATCGGGCGCTCATTAGTACTAAACAATAGTAAACCTAGCAATAAGCTGACTTCTTACTCGGTAGCAGTGACAGTCTTACAAAATTTAAGCTATACAACGCGTAACAGGTAATCTATTTGATTCCCTCCCATAAATAAATATCCTACACATTAATTATAATAAAAACTATTTTAGCTAAAAAAAAATAATGATTGCGGGTGTACAGTAATTTTTCTACTAAAATTTTAATGAAAAGAACTTAAAGGTATGATTGACATTTATAACATAATAGATGGCACAATAAAATTTCATTATGTATTACAAGTTGAAACAAAACTACACTTTCGTTTATACTAAAACAGGACCAGATAAATGACAAAGGGGACACTAAACAAAGAGCATCCTTATCTGACAGATCAAATAAATTGCTACAGTATTGGAAATATATACTTTAATATTGTCAACCATTTATACCAAAACCCTTTTGTTTGTTTCGAATTGATATAATTTCATTTTACGCTTATTTTAATTTAATCTTCCTTATAATGATTAAATAATTCGTTATTTGATAATTTAAAAATTTTTACTCAATACTCAAATGTCAAGATTGAAGTTCAAGTTATAATGCAATCCATTGGTAATCATATACACGCAAATTAAGAAGAGACACTGAAATTAAATATATATATTCTTTACCTCCACCAAGTAATAAAAATATGTGTGAATCTTATACTTAGGTCATAAAGTGAAATAAAATGAGTTAAAGCTTCAGACTTAATATGGTATGGTAAACTTAGAGAGGCGAGTTCGATTCCCGCCTGCGCAATTGGAATTTATTTAGTGACGAACTCCTTAGTCCCACCATGGCTAGAAAAGGATACTAACTTGTGGATAACCCGTCCGAATAAGCCATATTATCTGAGTGGATAAGTAAGTAAAATTTAAGTATATTTAATGTCGTCCCAATTAGTCATAAAAGTGGGCGGCTTTAATAAATAATAATAATAATAATTTTGTAAATCAATAATTCAAAAAAACAATAGATAAATTACCCAATCATCGATTGTACAAATGTTAGGCACAAGAAGTTGCAGTTGCATGGATCTGATAAAACGAAAGGTCGTACACGTGCAAGGCCCTAACTATTGTTGTAATTTTGCTAGAGAATTGTCAACAGTAAAGGCAAAACAGGTAGAAGGCAGTCTACATAATTGCAACTGCATGTAATAAAGATTGATGTTTGTACCGCTTTCCTCTGACTACAATTAATGATTTTTATGTAATTTATAGGTGATATAAATTTTATGAAGGTGAATTTAGTACAATAAAATTATAAAAGATGATCCCATTTCATTATCATTATTATAACTTTGTTTTGTTTTTTTACTTTAGTTTTGTTATTGGCCAATTCTCTAATAATTACAAACATAATTTTATATTTTATTTTTTTGTTATAAATTTATTCCCACTTTATACAGGTTACCGTTTTTTTTTTGTTTTTTCTTTTAGCCAGGGTGGGACTAAGGATTATATTTAATGAGTTCGTCACTAAATCAATTCTTATTGTCCTGGCGGGAATCGAACTCGTCAATCTGGGGTTACTGTTCATCAAGGCCAACACATTAGCTCGCATGGCTAACTTGAACCTCATGTACACTTGATAACATGTTGTAAGAAATAACATAAAGTAATAACTTACTTACTTGTATTTACGTATTTCTTAAATGGACTTTATAATCATCACGTGAGTTTAAAGAAATTTATTCGTAGAAAAAATAATTTATGTTTTATATAAAGTATTCGGTAGTCAGGAAACCGGTGAACATAATTCAAACTTATTTTATAAGCGTTAAGTACTAATATAACCTTAAATAACTATAGTTCATTCTAGGAAATGTATTGCATCCTGTGGATGCAGGAGTTCCCCAGGGCAGTGTCCTGGGACCACTACTGTATCTCATGTACACATCTGACATCCCTACATCATCATCAACACTCCTAGCTACCTATGCAGATGACACAACAATCCTTCCACACGATCCCGATCTTATTAATGCTTCGAGATTCGAGAAGACTCTCCAACTCCACTTAGCCAAGATTGAAAAATGGTGCAATGCTTGGCGCATAAAGGTCAACGAAAGCCAAATCTCACCATATCACTTTTTACCTCCGGCGAAGTCCCTTCTCCTATTCATTTCAACAATATTCCTTTACCACTAACAGATTGTGTAGGCTACCTTGGACTACATTTGGCACCAGAATTACTTGGAAATCCCACACAATAATAAAAGACAGGAACTAAATAGACGATTCGGACAACTTTATGGACTGCTAAACAGAAGATCTTTCTTGTCTACCGAAAACAAACTAACAATATACAAGCTACTACTAAAACCAATATGAACATACGGAATAGGAGTGTGGGGTACAGCAAACCTTCAGACACATCAAGACCTTCCAATCCAAAGTCCTGCGCACCATAGTAGATGCTTCATATTATTTTACATACCTCACACTCCATAAAGATCTTAATGTCCCATTTGTAAACGACCAATCATCCTAATCTAGAAGTCCTAGCCCTTTCCAGTGCCACTCATCCATATTCCCCTCCGCGGCGCCTCAAGAGACAATGGCCCAGAGATCTCCTATAGAAGTCTAAAGTGAAGTAATAGCAGTGGCTAATTTTTTATTAAGATCCATTCCTCCTTAGCTCTTGACTTCCTTGCTAGGCAGGGAGAGGCTGCTACTTTCATTGTGGGGAAGGGGTGTGGCTACTGCCAAGAGTGATGGAGGGACTATTGTATTGTACATATCACACATTACCAAATGCATTTAAATATAGGCTGTAATATTCTTAATAAAATAAAATATAAATAAAAGGAAGTGTACTAGAAAGTTTATTTTTCTTCCTAATAAAATTTAAAAAAATATTTTAAAAAGTCATAACAAAGAATTTCTACCTTTATTAATGCACGTGTTTTTGTAACTATTAGAAATTTAAAAAGGTGTCAAGGCCTATTATTGAAAAGAAACCAAAGTTCAGTAAATTACTGAATATCTTGAATGGTTCTTAAAGAACTCCCGAGTCAATCGAGATTCATGAGTGAGTCGCAGGAGGGAAATGGATTAGGAGGAAGTGGAAGATGACCTGACCCAATTGAGGGCATGTCAACACGAAAACCAGGTAATAACCCCTTAGTTAATGGAGTTGGGTGCTAATCATGTCCTAGATTGCTTCACGTCAAACCTCATTCTCAGCGGACGCTTACTTTACATACATTCCAAGGTATGTACATGATATACATACATACATACATATATATATATATATATATATATATATATATATATATGTGTGTGTGTGTGTGTGTGTGTGTTTTTGTGTGTGTGTGTGTGTGTGTGTGTGTGTGTGTTTGTGTGTGTGTATTCACTATCTTGATAATTAACTGAGATATTAGCATTTTTTCGTTTTCAGACTTGAGTAAACCCCCACTCCTACTATTCTCATGTTAACAATATTCTATTATGTTATGAAGCACTTTATTTGGAGCTTAAATACCAAATATTGCTCTCATTGGACTTTTAATTTTTGAGATAAATGCAAAAACGTGACGCACTTTTTATTACGACAGACACTGGATATGGAGCTGGTGTTCTGAATGTGCATTGTGTCCTAAATAAATTTTTTGTGATGGATAATCGGTGGATTTAAAATTAATATTGCTAACATGCGCTTTTTCACTTTTCTTCCAAATTCAAATTTGGCGATTTACTTCGATAAACTATATATATATATATATATATATATATATATATATATATATATATATATATTTTGCCGACAGAATATTGCAAGACTCAATGGGATCCACCTCTTCCTGTCAACTCCACATTCTCTAACTGCTCGCGTTGGGAACTGTAAATATTTGAATAAGGTTTATATATCAAAGATTTACAATATATATATATATATATATATATATATATATATATAAAACCGCAAAAACTATTTAATTAGGTACGATATCAAATACTGACGATGGAAGGCATTTTTTCCATTTAATTTTCTAAATACTTAAATAAAAGCAACACGCGTTTGAGATTTTAGACAAGTCTCTGGAGGGATGTTGGGGGGGGGGGGCGGTTACCACCACGTGGTTTTCGAAACATTTACTCAAATGTCTATCAACCCTATCCAGGAGATGACGACTTCGCACAACAAATTTCCATTTATCACGCATAAAAAAGGTCTCTCAAAAACAATATTTACTATTTAAGCTTTAAATGATTTGGTCCACGACATAACAGCTTATTATTAATATGACAAGAGAAGGAGTGGGCGTGTACTAAAAGCTAAAAACCAAGAAACCCAAATATCTCGGTAAATATTCTTAATAGGGAAAATACGTGTACAACAATTTTTAACTTATATTATTTTAAAGGTTACTAATAATCTGTATTATTTTATTAATCTTAGTGAATTGGTTTTTTGAATAAAATACATATATTAATAATGGAATCGGGATATTATATAAAAATAAAAAAAAACATACTGAGAATATTTGTCATGGCTATTCAAAAAATAAAATAAAGGTTAGGTCAAGCACCATACTTTGAGTTAAAAAAAAAAATAAACCTTTAAAAATAATATATGATTTAATATTTCTTAGGCACTGGGGACATATTTGAGATACGTTTGTAAACGCAATACTTCACAATGTAAGCAAATTGCATAAACAATTCCTAAAAAGTCCGTCACGCAGGGGCTGCGTAAACTAAGCAGATTTCCCACGTGAATGTTTACAATAGATAAATATACATACAGGTAACACTACCGTGACTGATCAGTAAATGTACAATACAAGGCTGAATTGTAAACAAACAGGCAAGCCAACCTCGTAGTGCTGCATAGATAGACCGGAAAGACAAACAATTAATGAAATATATTTGATCATATCATATTAATTTTATTGAAAACAATTTACTATAGGTAGTAGTGTAATTTGTAATGAATCAGAATCAGTTTTATCTCAATCACTCAAATTTTAGTAATCAAAAAACAAAAGAGGGGGGGGGGGCCACAGAACGTTTATGCATATATCTCACAAAGTAAAAGTTCAATGAAAACAATATTTGGTATTTAGGCTTCAATTAATATCTTTTATTATATAACAGAGCATTATTTATGTAACACAAGTAGATGTGGGGGTTTACTGAAGGCTGAAAAATGAAAAATGTACATATCTCGGTTAATATTCAAGATAGAGAATATATATATATATATATATATATATATATATATATATATATATATGTATGTATATATATATATATATATATATATCATATAACATCATTTATAGTGTATTTAATTTTCAATAAGATTGATTCTATACACTTTTTCGATCCGACTTATAGTAACGGAGATATTTCGAATTTTCAAAATTCTCCCCCTCTAAACCCCCCCCCTCCCCCTGGTCCGATTTCAGCCGTTAACGAACTTAATCTTTCTTTTTACATAAAACGACTAAATATCAAATTTGGTAACGATTACAGAAAAATTGCGACCGCTAGAGCGGTAACAGACAAATATATATATATATATATATATATACAGTTTTGAACGGACCTCATTTTCGTCATCTCCTAGGTAGGATCGAAGGACATTTGAAGAAAAATATCGAAAATTCCGTCATGAGTACAACCTCAATAGCTGAAATTTAAGCTGATATCTAGGTGGGCCGAAATTCAATGAAATTATGCTACTTGTACATTCATGAATAAACCCGATTGCCTTCAGTAATTAGGTATACTACGCCTAAATTAAAAAAAAATGAAAAACTTACCTAAAATGAAACTTCTTTAAATACTACAAGAAAGCATAACACATTTAATCTGCTAACGATTTGTGAAAAAACATTTGTGATTGAAGTCAAACATTTCAAAAAACAAATTTTTTGATTGAGGCCACAAATCACTTTAGTTACATTTCCAACTTGGAAGAAGAATAACTACTAAAAATATTTAGTCTGTAAAGTAGAGGATTTTGAAGACTTTCATTTTGCACAGATCTAATCATTGAGTGTTCGCAAATCCTGTAAATAAATTGATATAATTGAAAAATAAATATTGTAAATCTTCGACACATAAACCTTATTCAAATATTTACAGTTCCCAACCCGAGCAATTAGAGAATTCGAGGTTGACAGGAAGTGGTGGTTCTCATTGAGTCCTGCAATATTCTGTCGGCAATCATTTGACAGTTGCGTATATTTACAATATACGGAATATATTATTTATCGAAGTAAATCGGCAAGTTTGTCGTTGGAAGAAAAGTGAAATAGTGGATGTTAGCAATATTAATTTTGTTATTTTAACTTGATGAATAAAATCGACCGATTATCCATCACAAAAAATTTATTTAGGACACAATGCGCACTCAGAGTACCAGCACCATCTCAAGTGTCTCTCGTAAGAAAAAGTCCGTTACGCAGGGACTGCGTTAACTAAGCAGATTTCCCACGGGCGTCACGTTTTTGCATTTATCTCAAAAATTAACCGTTCAATGATAACAATATTTGGTATCTAAGCTTCAAATAAAGTGCTTCATAACATAATAGAATATTGTTAACATGAAAAGAGTAGGAGTGGGGGTTTACTGAAGACCGAAAACTAAAAAATGAAAATATCTCAGTTAATAATCAAGATAAAGAAAACGTGTACATAACAACATTTATAGAAAATTACATTTGCAATAAGAATGGTTATATACAATTTTTCGATCCGACGCATAATAATTGAGATATTAAGAATTTTCGAAATTCTCCCCCTCTAAACCCCCCTCATCCTGGTTTGATTTCAGCCGTTAACGAACTTTATCTGTCTTTTTGAATAAAAAGATTATATATCAAGTTTGGTAACGATAAGACAAAAATTTCGACCGCTAGAGCGGTATATATATATATACTAGCTCAGATACCCGGCTTCGCTCGGGAATTCATTTGAGGCTGAATGGTGATAGTATTTTTTTGGCAAGGCTTTACTTTACACAATGTTTTGACATTTACCCGTCCCAGTGTTTAGAGTAAATACCCGTCGTTTCTTTGGATTTGTTAATAATTCAATTATTTTTTTTATGTAAGACTTCACTGTCCTCCCGTCATATTTCCCGCTTCCTGTGCATTATGCATAGATTTGAATTAGTAGTTTTTAACGTATAACTCACTTATACTGAGGTATTCGACGAAAGTGTATATAACAAAAGTTACGCCAAATAACAAAATAAACAACTTTTGTTATGGGCGTAATTACCGAAACCCCAATAGGAAACGAAATATCACTACTTTTAATTTGAGGTCTTCCTTATAACCCCCACTCCTGCTCCTCCCTAGAAATCTTAGTATGGCTTGTTATAATGAAAGCGTTAGTGCTAATACACATTTCGAGTTTAATTTATTTCGGTTGGGTCTTTTGTCCCAAATAAAATTGTTCACTTCCGCTATAGGTTTTAGCGTATATCGCGTTTAAACTTCGGTATACGAAAAAAGTGTATATAACAAAAGTTACTCTAAATAACAAAATAAACAACTTTGGTTATGTTCATATCTGCCGAAAAACCAATAGAAAAAGGAATTCGCTATTTTTAATTTCTGCCTTCCCTTATAACCCCCACTCCTGCCCGTCCCTACAAATGTTGGTATGGCTTGTTATAATTAAAGCGTTAGTGCTAATACATATACCGAGTTTTATTTATTTCAGTTGGGTCTTTTGCCCCAAATAAAGTTGTTCACTTCCGCTACAGGTTTTAGCGTATATCTCGTTTATAATTCGGTATACGAAAAAAGTGTATATAACAAAAGTTACTCTAAATAACAAAATAAACAACTATTGATATGTTCATATTTGCCAAAAAACGAATAGGAAACGAAATATCGCTATTTTTAATTTCAGGCTTCCCTTATAACCCCCACTCCTGTTCACCTCAAAGGATATTAATATAGCCTAAAGTCTAAGTTGGGTTAGTAGTAATATACATACCAAGTTTCATAAAATTCGGTTCAGCCGTTTATGCGTGAAAAGGTAACAAACAAACAAACAAACAAACAAACAAACAAACAAATAAACAAACAAACAAACAAACAGACACCAAAGAAACAAAATGCAGTTATGGTGTCTGTGACATGTGAAACGAAAAGTTATCGTGAAATTTCGCGAAAAAAATCAATGTACAGACAGAGGTTACAATTTTATATATATATAGATATATATATATATATATATATATATATATATATATATATATATATATATATATATATATATATACTGTTTTGAACAAACCTCATTTTCGTCATCTCCTGGGTAGGATCGATGGACTTTTGAAGAAAAATGTCGAAAATCGTGTCATGAGCTCGACCTCAATAGCTGATTTTCCTTAAGGGAAATCTGCTAAAACCCATTTAACATCAAACCATTTCAATTGAAAGTCAAGTAGTACATTATGAAATTTAGATTAAAATAGCATATACTCAAACGTTGAGAATATCAAATGAAAAAAATGTTATTCCAAGCGTTTTGTACTGCAATCTCCACGTAGACATATATCCCGTAATTACGCAAGCACGATTTCCCTTGTCATTGTTATTTAAGAGGCGTGTATCATGACACTGCCATATTTCGAGTTCTAATAAACCTTGCAGAAGTAATAATTCAGAATGGGTAAGCACTCCATAATTACTAAAATAAGACGAAAAAATAATGTGTAGATTGTATGGGAGTAAGTATGGTGAGAGTCATTAACAATACATCAAACCCTGGAACATTATGTCCTTCATTATACGCCATACTCCGTACTAATACAAAAAAAACAACGTAATTTGTTCATTCTTGTCATGGCAGAAAGCACGTATGAGCACGTTATTTGAAACATATTCTCGTTTACTCCTTTCCCTTTGAGAATTTAACTGTCCTTGCTTTTATTTCCCAAATGAGTTTTCCGAATTGAATCATTTATCCTACGTTCTCACTTCTTTTGTGTCGAAGTCTGTAATAAACGTAAATGAGTACCTTTTTTTTCACGATTCGGCGGCTGATGATATTTTTTGTGCGTCACTCAAGGAATGAAGTAATCGTTTTAAGCACGAGCATTTTCCTTGTTTGTTTTTATTCTTCAATTAATCTCGTGAGTGCTTTGAGCCTATTTATTTTTTTTTCGGCTCAATTTTTCTGATTGAACTCCAATATTAAATGGGATAACGATGAACTGTGCTGATCATTGAAATTTTAATATTAATGTCCTTCTGATGGAAGGAATAGATCATTCTTATTAAGTCTTTTTACTTTTTTATTCAAATAGTTTTTATAAAAGCCTTTCATCATACGGCGTATTACTGTCTTGACAAAAATACATTAATTCTGTCCTTTAATGTGCTGAACCTTAACCTGAAATCATTGACATTATCATCAATAATAATTTGTAAAATATTCCACTTTTCAGTTCCGCTATTTACATCTCTCGAAGCTAGGATGAGTGTTTAAAACCGTCAAAAACCTTCATCCATAATAACTGTAGACAGAAATTCACTTAACTCCCACTTAAATTTAAGATTTGTCCCACCTCTCTACGATTTTAAACCATTTCTCGATACAAAATAACAAATGTACGTCACGCAGAGGCTATGCAAACAAAGCAGATTTCCCATCTGGAGTTTTACAATAGATATATCTACATATGTACATTAATAATTAACACAACTGTAATTATTAAGTGAACAAATTCAAATGACTTCAAATGAGAAATCGTTCAGTCTGTTTACATTTTAATAACTTCCACAACAGAAAGCGTCTGAATTGTAAACAGGTCAGCCAACTTCTCAGAACTGAAAGATACAATTATTCTTGAACTGATAAAAAAAAAACAATTAATTAAATATATATTATATTAATTTTATTAAAAACTATTTACTATATCTAGTACTGTGTATTTGAATTTATCTCATTTAGAAACGATTTGTTGAGCACAATATTTGGTATTGAAAAAAAGACGGCCCATGATATGTTGGCTTATTTATAACTTGAGATGACAAAGAAGAGGGGGTTTATTGAAGGCTGAAAATTAAAAAAAAATACAATGAGTCTGTTAATTTTTACAATATGTAAAGATAATTAATTTTGCAATAAGATTGGTTATGTACAATTTTTAGACCAGACTTATAGTAACGGAGGTATTTCAAATTTAAGAAATTACCTCCTTTAAATCCCCCCTCCCTCCACCTGGTTCGATTTCTGCCATTCACGAACTTGATCTTTCTTTTTACACAAAACGATTATATCACAATTGAATTTTTTTTACAAACTCAATAGCTGATTTCTCACAAGGGAAATCCGCTAATAATGCATTTCGCTCTGGAATATCGCCGGTCAAGGAAGCTGGATCGTGCAGAAAAAAAAGTCCGTCACGCAGGGGCTGCATAAACTAAGCAGATTTCCCACGTGAAGTTTTACAATAGAGAAATTTCACGAGAGTCGAACAGTTACGGCGGAGCTTTTGGCGGAAACTCACGATTAGACCCGAAGTTAGCCGATCTCATTTCGTCCGTTATATTTAATAAAAATGCAAATATCTCGGTTAATATTCAAGATAGAGAATAAATGTATATATTTATAGGACATTTAATTTGCAATAAGATTGGTCCTATACAATTTTTGGATCCGACGCATAGTAACGGAGATATGTCGAATTTTAACGAGCTTGATCTTTCTTTTTACATAAAACGATTAAATACCGAGTTTGGTGACGATTAAACAAAAATTGCGACCGCTAGAGTGTTAACAGACAAATATAATTACACACACACATATATATATATATATATATATGTATATATATATATATATATATATATATATATATATATATAGTTAGTCATATAGTTTTGAACGGACCTCATTTTCGTCGTCTTCTGGGTAGGATCGATCGATTTGAAGATTTTTTTCGAAAATCGCGTCATGAGTACGACCTCAATAGCTCAAGGGAAATCTGCTAAAAGAAAGCTACGACAGATGTCATTGAAGACCAGTTTTACTGAACCATCTTCCCAGCTTAGTAGAGGTATGATCCAACCCAGAGTTTCAAATCACTGGAACGAACGAGGTTGACAGCTTAAAGCCATCAGAAAACTTCATTTATATTAAATATCGATAAGAAATCACTCATAATGTTCTGAATTTAGAAAGCTTGTCACGTCTATAATTTGAAGATGCTTGTCCATCCAAAACAATTTATTCCTCAAAAGAATTATGGTTATCCATTCTATATTATCCTTACTTTTATCCATAGAGCTTATCTCCAATTTGTTCCCCAAAACTCTATAATTCTGTTACATTTGCCCTGATATTCCCTCTGTTGGTCCATTATATCTCTGAAAAATGTCTACAACACTTCTTTCGAAAATTTCTTCCAGCATTCCTCAACCGAATTAAACACGACTATAATTTACGTTCAAAAGTCCTCAACTCAATTTCACCCGTCTCTTAGTTTCCCCTGCATTTAATGTGTTAATATCTCAAGGCAGCTTTCATCAGTCTGGGTTTCAGAGAGCCCTTAATCAACGTTGTTGATTACATTAAAATATAAAACCAAGCAAGAGACAAAGCGAATATAAAAATGAGTTGCGCAAAAGAATACCAAGAAACACAACGAAATATTAAAACGAGTTAAGGGCTGATGTAAATATTAAAAAAAATATATTAAATTAACTAATTAAACTCCGACTCATACACATCCATTTTCCTCATTTAGAAAACAAAAATCAATCTGCTTTTATTTTTTTAAAGGCTACTTAAAGACAACTCCCTAATTAGGCCATATTATTTAATTACATATTTTCCTAAAATTTTAAGTTACCATCCATTAGAGAAACCAATTATTCATGACTTTTCATAAATAAAATTTATATTTAAATAAAATGTGTTATTAAATTACCTCCCAGTTGTTACGTTATGCTTCTCTATTTCACAAAATTGGTATTTTGTTTTAAATGTTCACTACAGGAGTGGGTCTTATGCTATTCTTTTTTCTTCAATTTCCTCAATGTCAAATGAGGTCCTTTCAAAACTGTGTAGATGTATATATATATATATATATATATATATATATATATATATATATATATATATATATTTGTCTGTTACGGCTCTAGCTGTCGCAATTTTGGTTTAATCGTCACCAAACTCGGTATTTAATCGTTTTATGTAAAAAGAAAGATCAAGGTCGTTAACGGCTGAAATCGTACAAGTGGGAGGGGGGTTTAGAGGGGGGAATTTCGAAAATAGAACCAATCTTATTGCAAATTAAGTTCACTATAAATACTGTTATATACATTTATTCTCTCTCTTGAATATTAACCGAGATATTTGCCTTTTTGTTAAGTGTTACGGACGAGCTATGGTCGCTTCCCGCCAAAGCTAGTTCGGCCGTTTCCGTAACAGTTCGGCACTCGTATGGAGATTTCTCTATTGTATAACATTACCTGGGAAATCTGCTTAGTTTACGCAGCCCCTGCGTGACGGACTTTTTTTTTATCAATCCCCGTCATCAGTTAATGAGTCATCTCATATCCAAGTGTTATTTCGATTCCTCATACCATAGGCTTCTCATTATGGAATAAATAGAGAATAAATATTGAGCTGAAATCATCAGGTGTCATATCCCAGTTTTTGGGATATTTGCAGAGTTTGTGGAGCTCAGGCGTGATGAATTTTCAAAAGCTCAGATTATGATAGGTTAGCCGTACATTTAACTCATGGCATATGGATTTTATGATTGACATAGTTATTAGGGGTTGAGTTTCATACGAAGCCGTATGAGAACTAATTATTTCGTCGTATGTTTGGAAGTAATGAATTATTCAATATTTTAGGTATATATAATAACTGCCACAACCATTCAACTACAATTTGTTATTGATGAGTAGTATATAGTGATAGCTATCTATATTAGCTAAAATGGATTACGTCCCCTGAATTAATTTAACATGTCGAGTTTAATTTGTTAATTTATCGGGTAATTTAAATTTGAATTTCCATTCTGCTATTTTGATTACCACAGATAAAATTTTAGATATTCACATTATAGATTGCTTGCTAATTTATTTATTTCTTAACTAGTAGCTCACAAAACGTTATGTTCTAGAATTTCTAATACTACATTTGACATTCCAGATTCCGGTTAGTGACAAGCAAGCTCGACACAGACCATGAAATAAATTTAAACATTTTGTAACAGTGAACGTATAGAAATGTGGTTTGTGTTGCTTACAGGAAACGAGACAGTTTGTTTGACCCGAAACAATGAGAGGGACTAGAGTTAATAAAAATTATAATACAACCGGATTTTTTTGTATGTAATTCTTTATGCTACCCATGTCTGGAGACCAAAAGAGTATCTTTACGAGATCTACGGTCATGAAAGTTGTAGTTTATGTGAAAATTAGTTTCTTCTGTTACTTATCCATGCTTGATGTCATACAGTCACCTGTAACAACTTATATTTTTCATATTTATTTTTAGCTGGTGGTGAGGGTGATGAATGGTTAATCACAAAACTTTTTTATGGCTCCTCACAATTTTATTTCTTATAAAATACGGCAGGGTTTAGCCGTGTAGCAAGTCTAGAAGATCGCCCTACGCTCTGACGGTAATTTTGCTTATAATATTATTTTAATGTTTAAATAGTAATTATTAATTTGTTATATTTTAATTGTAATTGTGTTTTTTAATATAGGTGTTATTATTGGAAAAAAATTGTATAATGTTATAGACTGATTGTTATATGACCAACTATGTAAAACATTTTTAAGAACTGATTTTTAGACTCCTTTATTATGGTGTTACATTGTTTTTTAGCTCTGAGGATGGGGATTTAGTCCCCGAAAGCGCTCAGCGTTTATAAGAAATAAAATTGTGAGGAGCCATAAAAATGTTTTGTGATTAACTTATATTTTATCAAAACCTTAATAATTTTAAATTTCTTCTATTCATTTTATATACCAATTTTAATCTTAATTATTGATTTACTTATTTATTTATTGAGTATTTAAATATTTTATTAATTATTTCCCTATTGTCCAAAGTCAATAGTTTCGATTTTCAGTTTAGTACCTAGCTTTGAATTTTGTCTTTGTTTGTATCCGTGTTCATTTATTTTGTTCATAGTTGTGTTCCATTCTTATTTTTTTATTTCCATTCTTGTTTTTTGAATTCTATTATGTTTTTTGAGTTCCAGTCCGTTTTTGTGCTTCATTCATTTTTTATTTATTTGTTTTCCTACTTTTGTGTTCTATTTAATGTTTTTTGTCTTTCCAGTTCTGTTTTGTGTTGCGTTTTTATTTATTTCCCATTTCTGTTTTGATTTCATCTATGTTTTTCGTGTTTTCTCTCTGTTTTGTTGTCCTTTTATGTGTTCCTTTTGTGTTCTACGTTCCTTTTCTGGTTTGTGTTCCTCATTTGTTTTTTTTTTGTATTTTTACTTTTTCTGTTTTGTGTTCCATTTCTGTTTTGTTTAATTTTGTGTATTGTTTTGTTTTGTTTTTTAAGTTACGAAGCTTTTGTTTAGAGCAACATCGCCAAAGCTGCGAAGCTCCAATAAATAAATGATGTCTATTATATTATTTCATAAAGAATATCTATTAGTAAAAAAAAAACAGTTTCCATGGTATGATATATCACAGAGGATACCATCCATCAGAAGGAGTTCATTGTTAGTAACTGAACAATTTTTATTCATTCATTGTTTAAAAATTAAGTGTATAAATATTTTATTAAAATTTATGTTTTGGTTGATTTTAACAGATTTCCCTTATCCTCCCCCCCCCCCTGGGGATTCAATAATTCCAAATATATCCGTTATTATGTTAATAAAAAATGTTATAGGACCAATATTGTTTAACTATTAATGTTCTAAAGTTAGTGTTGTATTCATTCATTTGGTAACTCAAATATTATGTGATTTATGATTTCTTGATTTCATCCTTCTGTTAACCCCCACTACGTCAGATGTACTTACAACTTGAAATTATATTTTGAGAAGAGATCAGTAGTGTGTTATAGCAATCCGTGGGAAATCTGCTTAGATTGGGCAGCCCCTGCGTGACAGTCATTTTGAGATAAAGTATATAACACACATAATCGGGATACAGTTGTTTTAGAGAAAGAGTAATTTCAAATTTTCAATTCCTTTAAGGAAATATTTTATGAACAATTGTGGTTTCTAAGTTACCAAATTTTCTGTTCACTTATTTATCTACCGCTTTTATAATCCTAAGTTGTGTTAGTGTTTCTTGTGTCTTTTAGTGCTTCGTGTTCCGTTCAGAGTATTGTTCTTTACATTATTTTGTGTGTTCCATTTTTTGTTTTTGTTTTTCCCATCTTTAATAAGAGCCATGTCGCACAATTGCGGAGCTCTATTGTTCATAATAAATGACAATATTAAACGATCAAATTTTATATTTATGATTGTTGTGACATCTACTTGTACACATCTCCTTTTAAACTACTTAGAGGAAGAGGGGTTGAAAATAAAGAAAATAATATTTATCAAGATTTGCTTGAGACGCAGAATCATTTTTTTTTTTTTTATATATATATGATAAAAATTGTTTATTATATAAAGGTCAATAAGTCTTTAATTATCTTCTATAACATTTTTGTTTCCTTGCTCATGATAAAAGACAACATTCATATTGTTACGTTTTATTACCAAAAATCAGTAATAAACGTTGTTAATAAGAGTTCTTATGGATTGCAAAATTAAATACACACAAGCTTCACAGTTTTTATCACTGCAAAATTTAGTTAACAATACACTTGGTTAGTAATTCTTAATTACTACTCACAGTATGCACTGATAGCGTCACTGTTCTTCAGATTACAAAGTCCAATAATTCACTCACGGTCACTCAAGTTCACAAAAAGACGGCACTGCACTGTCCTTTACATCGTGAGGTTAACGGCACTGCACTGTCTTAACACGGCACTAAACTGTTACTTACAGTGAAGGCACAACACTGTTCTTCACATAAAAACACTTTACCACACTGCAAATAAGTCTCACTGTAGCACTGAACGCACTTGATGAGCACTTGAAGACAGCTGTAAAACTAAAACTTACTAGAGTTGGCCAGGGTGACTTATATAGATAGGCGGAAAACATCAAAGGATGAGGCCAAGACTGTTCCAGAACCTCTTCTTTGATATACCTCGCACTTCCCAAATACGTGACTATCTCTGTTTAATTTTACTTGTATTTAATTTTCAAACAATATTATATATTTATGAATGAAGTGTAGCAAAACATTTTTCTTATTTAGTTTAAAAGTAGAAGAAGGAAGTTAAGTGTAGTACATATCTGGTTATTTACATTGAGTTTTTTTTTTCTTTCTGCCTATTTTGAAAGAGCGCATTTTCAACGAATTACTTAACAACTGTTTACTATACATTATTCCATATGTTTCCATATGATATGTTTTGTTTTTATTTGTATTGTATTGCAGTCAATGAAACCAATCTAATATTCTCGGGGCTCAGGTTAGCCATGTGAGTTAAAGCACATATTAAGAATAATTTATATTTTAATAACTCAAATTTTATTAGTCCAAGAGCTAAAGAAGGGGGGGGATGAACAGAATATATTTGTATAAATCTCACAAAGTAACGAAGTAAGGTAAGGTTAGAAACGACAGGTAAGGTTAGAAACGACAGGTAAGGTTAGAAGAAGCTTCCTATCCGAACTATACCCGACCACAGACTTCATAAAAATGCAAATATCTCGGTTAATATTCAAAATAGAGAATAAATGTA
Source organism: Riptortus pedestris (assembly GCA_019009955.1). Classification (NCBI taxonomy): domain Eukaryota; kingdom Metazoa; phylum Arthropoda; class Insecta; order Hemiptera; family Alydidae; genus Riptortus; species Riptortus pedestris. Next base: position 40,674,541 of record CM032232.1, on the reverse strand, counting down.
TATGACAATATTTATAGAAAATTTAATTTGCAATAAGATTGGTTCCATACATTTTTTCGATCCCATGCATAATAACGGAGGTATTTTGAATTTTCCAAAATCCCCCCTCTAAACCCCCCTCTCCCTCTAGTCCGATTTCAGTCATTAACGAACTTGATCTGTCTTTTTACAAATATATATATATATATATATATATATATATATATATATATAATTTCGCGCATTTTCAACGAATTACTAACAACTGTTTGCTATACATTATTCCATATGTTTCCTTATGATATGTTTTATTTTTATTTGTATTCTTTACAGTCAATGAAACCAATCTAATATTTTCGTGGCTCAGATTAGCCATGTGAGTTAAAGCACATATTTCCTCATTGTTATAACCTCCTAAAATATTACTTCAAATAGATCATTTGAAGTTATATTTTTAAAATTGCATCATGAGTACAACCTCAATAGTTGATTTCCCTCGAGAGAAATCTGCTAAAATATATGATGAAAAGGAAATGGAGTGCAAACCCATTGCTTTAATTATATCAAGGGGCTCAGGTTAGCCATGTGAGTTAAAGCATTAGCCTCAATCTCTCATGGTAAACCTAGAGTGGCGAGTTCTATTCTCGGCCTGGGCAATAGGAATTTATTTAATGAATTAACTGGCTAGAAAAGGGTGGTAACCTCTAGATAACCCGCCCCAATTAGCCATAGTTGCAAAAAGTGGACGTTAATATTAATAAATAAATAAATTTTATTTTTATGTTAAAGTTTTTGTGTATCCTTCACTTATTTCAGTATAAAACATTTTATTTATACTCCATTGCATTTTTAATAAGGACCTGCTTGTAGAGGTTAGAGTATCCTTTTGTTTTATAATTATGAGTTTTCACCATCGAGCCAGCTCCAGTTCTAGTATTAATTAAATCGTAATTTGTCTTGAAATCAATTAACTAGCCCTGAAAATGAAATTTATATTGCATGCAAATTAAAAATATTTCTCTTCCAAGAGAGATATAATTTTATTAATTCCTGCTCCAATCAAGTTGTTTTGCTCCCCTGAGTTTCTCCAATCTCAGTCTATGGATAAATTAAATGTAAAGGAAGGAGAGAATGGTTGTAATTTCTCCAATTTAATTTCCAGGCCTTATTTTAGCTGAATTTTCATTATTTTCCATTTAGTGTTTAATTTTGCTCGGAGCCTGAACAGTGAACAACTCTGCTCCTCATTTACCTAGGTCCAGGCAGCTGACTAGTTATGTACAATTGTTTCATATTTGTTAAGTTAGGATTAAAATTTAACAAACATAAATAAGCACTCGTGCTTCAAATGGAAGAAGCAAAAATTGATTAATGATCATCCAAATTTCTCTCAAAACTATGTAGTCAATCACAGCCAAATATATAAGATGGGACTGCTGATGGCATCAGCCAACTGGAGACCAAAGGCGACTCAAATTCTATAACCTCTTTGGTATTACTCCCCGTTCTGGATTGCAGTACTATAAGTTTCATTAACCGAGATATTTCTAATTTTAGTTTTCACATTTCAAACGATCCGTGTCAGTAAACATTTTATGTCCAGCTTAAAGTTCAAACTTAGAATGAAGTCATCAGCGTGGTATAGAAGGAGTTGGGAAATATGCTTAGTTTACGCCGGACCTACGAGATGAACTGTCCAGATATCTATTACTTTCACTGACACAATTTGGACTTCAATCCTAACATCACATTAAAAATATTCGGTCTACTGACACTTTTCAGAATTTAAAAATATTGATCACTCACTACCAAAAGAACTCTGCTCACGAATCCCTAGAGCCTATCGAGGACGGCTAAAGATCTTTAAGGTCTATTATGCCAACCGAAAAAAAAAATAAGTAAACAAATTTTTAGAGATTAACGAAGGAATAATACTAAAAATACTTTTCATTACTTAAAAACCCAGCGAACATGAAAAGAAAAATTAAAACTACTGTTATTATTACATTTCTAAAAAATTACTAAATATGCACAATGATTTGTTGATTTATTTATACACTAGAATCCGCAACTAGGCGATTTGGCCGATTATATATATATATATATATATATATATATATATATATATATATATATATATATATATATATATATATTAATGACCTAGAGTGCATGTATCTGGGATTTTCCATAGTCAGTGAACTCAAATAGTGTCTACTGAGTGTTGGGCATTGATGACCGTGATGTTTTTTGCCCAAAATCTAACAAATAAACAAACAGCTATTTGGCTCAAAGTTTTACAATGTAAAATTGAGAAAAAAAATAGTAAAAACTGGGCCAACAAAAAAATTAAACAAAATAAATAAACATTGAATAAAATAATAAAAAAAAAACAAATGAACATTAGGCTATAAAAAAAACAATTTAAAATGGTTTTAATAAAAAAAATTATCTTGTTCCTATAAACTAGTACATTTATATTATTTAAAATAATATTAAATTTCTCACTAAATCAAAATCAAAAAGGAGGGAAGTTAAATTTTGTAGCACTAAATCAATTTTTTAAGGTGATTTAGTGCATTATCGATATGTGGGCTCCTGTTAGTAAGAAGTTGGTACGTTTTGTGTGGAGTCTCTAAGTATTTAATTTTTCTGCAGTTAGTCAGTATGTCTTTAATGGTTAAGGTTCATGGTATGTTCTGCATAGAAGTCTTTCTGTTCTTGTCATGAGATATGAGTTAAATGTGAGTGTCCTATCGTAAGTCTTGTAAGTACAACTTCGTCTCGTCTATAGTCACGTCAGCTGGATGCCCACTCGCTTATACAAGGCTTTGATTTTCTGATGTTCTATGCCAACATTTTGTAAGCCTAAGTCTGAAGGGGGGTCTCTGGGTTGTCGTTTGTACATCCAATGTTTTCATGCCCTGGAATCCATATCATTGCCGCCTATGCACACAGTGCATGTTCACAATGTTTTACAATGCACACAATAATAATAAATAAAATAATATATAAAAATTATACACAAATTGAGCTTATGTTATCACTTTTTTTTTTCAACTGATGTAAACAGGATTTGGTGATATATAAAGGTGTGGGGGGAGGGGGGGGGGTCTGCAAAATCCAGAGAAATAGACTAAACCCTTCATCTTGACCTTTCTAAAATTAATCATAATGTATTTCTCAACCACACCCGAAAGAAATTAGTTAAAACAAACTGAATAAGGGCACAGCGGCTGAGATCGTCGGGGGTGAAAGGGGAGGGGGTTGAAGGGGCACCCCCTGCATTATAAATTGGCGTGTCTTGAATAGAAATTGCCACTTAACTTGTCCTCCCTCCCCCCGTCCCATGACTCCTTATCCACCAGCACTTACACACTAACACTTAGACACCGACACTTACACACCATCACTGAGCTACACAACCTTCTCCGTGTAAACATCCTTCGCTACAGGCTTGAAAAAAATATATATATAATTACCTCTTCCGAACTTTCCCAAACTCCTCTCAACCCTTAGCCCCTATTCTTTTTTTCCCCCCTTGTTTTATTATTCTGCATTAAAGTTTTCGTTCGTTATAAATTATGAGTGTTTTCCTCAGTTTCCTGCCAAAAAATATTCTGAAGTTATGTGCAAGGGCTTGCATTTTATTCAGTAAATAACTTCCTGTATATTATATTTTACACAACTTTGCAAACTGTAAATTAAACCAAAGTTAACCTAAATCAGATTACAAGTGGTTCTTTCTCTATCAACCACACACTTCAGACAAAGTTTGCAACGATATTTCAAATTTGTAGTTGTTTATTTTTCTTTGTTTTGAAGGGTTTGTTTACTCCTTAATTAATCATAATGAAGAATACAATAGTAAGAATATGTACAGGAATGTGTAGATTTCAATAAGTACAATTTATGAAATCTATTGTTTTCTAAGTACATTCTATAATAAATTAAATTACTAAATAAAAAACTGTTAGTAAACGTAAGTAATATACGACAACTTTATTATTAAAGTTTAAATTGTACGATTAAGGCCGATTGGGACGGGTTTATCATGTTCGAAACTCAATAAATTTCAATTATCCAGGTGAACTGAAGTAATATATATTATATATATATATATATATATATATATATATATATATATATATATATATACACACACATATAAATGAATGTTTGTCTGTATGTCCTTTATAAAATCATAAAAGGCTGAACCGAATTTTATGAAATTTGGTTTGTATATTACTACTAACTCAGCTTAGGTTTTAGGCTAAAATGTTCTCGGAGACTAACTGGAGTGGGGGGTTAGGGAAGCCAAGTATTTACATAACAAAAGTTGTTTATTTTGGTATTTAGAGTAACTTTTGTTATATACACTTTTGTCGTATACCGAAGTATAAATGAGTTATACGCTAAAAAGTATAGTGGGAGTCAACAATTTTATTTGGCACAAAAGACTCAACCTAACTAAACTAAACTTATGTGATTTGGTATTAATACCTTCCTGATTATAAGCTTCATTAAAATTTCGAAGTACGAACAGGAGTGGGAGTTACAAGGGAGGTCTGAAAAATAAAATCGCGAAATTTCGTAACCTATTCATTTTTGGCAAAAGTGCATATAACAAATGTTGTTTGTTTTGTTATTTAAAGTAATTTTCGTTACATGCACTTTTGCCGTATAACGAAGTATAAATGAGGTATACACGAAAACTATAGAAGGGGTCAACAATGTTATAGGGCACGACGACTAATGTTATAGGAAGGAAACTCCCGTATTTTTGACTATAGTAATATGATAATCTATGTTTATGTTATATATAAGAAAAGATACATGCACAGGAAACGGGTTATATAAAGATATTGTGTATTTTGTAGAATTGAGTACATAACATATACTTTTATTATTAAAATATGCCCAGCTCACCGGACTCGGGTGTAAATACTAGACATTGATTCGGGAAAATGTAAAAATATTGTACAAAGTAAAGCCCAAAAAAAAAAAATACCATCATCATTTAGCCTCAAATGATTTCCGGGCGAAGCTTGATACGTTAGCTAGTATTATATATATTATACAGTTCACCAGTTATAAATTAATGATACGGATTACTACAATAATGAAATTAGGTTTGAATTTGCACGAAAGTATTTTGTAGAAAGTCTGGGCAAAACTCCACAGAGTCCTCACTAAGAGAAAATCTTTGAAAGACTCTATTTTTATAATCTTTGAATAAAAAAAAAACATTTAGAGTAAGAATTGGACAGGCAAAAATCTCACTTTTTTTACATTTTAAATCTCATATTACACTGAAGATCAAGTTCTGAATCATCCACCCAATCCAAACGGGATATTTTTCCCATAATTTATTATCGGATTAATGTATTTGAAAAATTTATTTTCACTTATCCGACGTATTAGTTTTCTTCCGACTTTACTTCTCAAGTACTTTCCAAACTATCTTCACATGACAGATCCAATTAAATATAACGTCAGAATCGGAAACATTCTTAAGGAATTTAAAAATTTCTCCTCCGGAAACAAGTACAGAACAACTTAATAAAAATAAATACTAAATATAGGAATAAAAATATTATCTCATTTTTTAATTTTTAAAAGTCTTGAAGTTTATTCATTTCTCATTACATGATAAAAACAAAAGAATTTTTTTTTTTTAATTTGTTTATTAAACGTTTTTACTCTATAATTATAATATGTAAATTTCGTAAGTCACTCAAGAGTAGAATACAGCGGAATTATACAAAATGATGTCATATGTTCAAAACATTTTAAGCTTGCTTTTTTAATGCTTTTGGGACATTATTCTCGTTAGGCGTTATTTATGTGAGTTAACTCATTGGTCTCATTAAATTTGGTGAACCGAGAATCATAGTATCGATTCTCTTCTGATAGTGAAGAACACAATAAATAAAATCCTTAGTCCTTTTCTATCTAGAAAAGGGGGTAACTGTTTGTTGCCATTGTCATTACCCTCACCAGCACAAACACGTACGTAAATATGTAACGCATTATTATTGTATATTACATTATTACATATAACATTTTTACATCTTTTATTTTATTTGATTAATTTTATCACTCCATATTTTAACGTATTATTTTCTGCATTTATACCACTATTGATATAAAAAACGTTTACAATAACTTTCTAAAATAAATATCGGCCACGTGATTTATCTAGCTGTGTCTTCAGCAACCCAATGTGTATCGGCCGAACAAACATTTATAACTGAATAAAGCTTTTTACTTCTTCTAAAAATGCTTTAAATCGTTAATATTTTACAAGAACAACAAAAAAGTTGACAAAGATTTACTATAAAAAGTAAATCAAACTTAAGTTTGTATAGATTATTACGTCAGTAATCTATCTATTCATTAACTAATGTCTTTCCGATATGTGCGGTGTGACCTACAAGCAAATACATATCTATTGAGAAAAAAGATAATCAATTTTCTTATTAACAAATAATATATATATATATATATATATATATATATATATATATATATATATATATTTATATATATATGTGTGTGTGTGTGTGTGTGTGTGTGTGTGTGTGTGTGTGTGTGTATTTGAATTTTTAATCTCATTATCTTTATTATTTGGTTTGAAAACCCCCATCGAATTTCAATTTGCCATGTGGCTAGTTTTGGTACTTTCACCAAATAAATAATTTTCATTTCATAAGGTTAAAATTCATTGAAGGTAATCTATCCCACTGATTGATACATCTTCTCTTCCTTTTCTTATTTAAATTAATTTTTCTAATACATTTTTTATATTTCTAAAACGAATATTTTTTCTGGTTTTTATTTCGTTTGTTTATATTATCTTCCTCTCTTTTTTATGAGGGGGTGGGAGGAGGTTGTTGTATTTTTGGTGGCCAGTTTTAATGAATGATACTTATTTCAAAGGAATAATTCATTATGAGATACAATGAAAAAAAAAAAAATAAAAAATAAAAAAAAAAAAAACTACACAATTTGAAGTATTGTTTTAATAATTATTTATAAAGTCTGTATTTATTACAATTAATTAATTAATTTATGTAATTAATTGTTCCAATAAATGGATCCAAACTCAGATTGTCAGTGGTATATTGTAAAAATATATATCATTTATTTACACTAGTCTAAAAATTTTAGTTGTATTTTTTCCTACATTTTCATAAGCTATATATATATCTAATTTATGATCTAACTGACTAATAGAAACCAATGCAAATAAACATTACAATTAGTTAGTGATTACCTTTGCAATAAAACTGAAATCAAACCAAGTTTTCCCATTAGTGTGTTTATAGGAAACGTCTGATGGCAAACCAAATATTTCCATTGGAGGTGAAATCACGTTGGATAAACATTTGATTCCAATTTTGAGATATTGATATATTGTTTGTTTATCTTTTCGAGAAACTGGTCGACTTCTCTGAAATCCATCTAGCTAGAGTTAATCCCTTTCGATAAGTTGAGCTGTTAACTTTTTATAACGAATTTATTCTGACTAAATCTATATAAATAATGGGTGTGCAATCGAAAATATTATTTTAATACATTTTCTGAATGTCTCTTTAATTATTCAAGTTAATTTCAATATGATGGCATTATGATGGAAATATAGTATACCTCCATCCGTGCAATGCCATTACAAAATTAAAATCAGGGACATTCTTATTATTTCCTTTAAAAACCATCATACATTAACGCAGTAGAATCTAATAGAGGTGACGTTTTGTTACTATTAACAGGATTATAATTATCAGAATTTTCATGGCATCAAACTGTTTTGGTTTCAGAAATTCCTAGAATTTGGAAGTTTTCAGTGATTTAATGGAATTTCTTTATTCTATTTTTAGCCCCCGAAGAGGTAATAACATAGAAATGGAATGGAACATGAAGGATTGAAGTATAAACTATTGTAATTCAGGAGAAATGTGTCCCGTAGTGGTAAAAGCTCTTGTAATATTTCGTAGTAAAGCGAATATATATATATATATATATATATATATATATATATATATATATATATATATATATATATATATACACACACACACACTTACAATTATTTATTTCTGACATTAATGAGTATTACGAACAAAAATTAGCACGAAAAGACTATACTATACTTTAATCGTTTTGGCCAAACAGACCAACCAAGTTGTTACTGCGACTTTACTAGGGAACACATTCAGACTCTTGTTCTAAGACTGTAGACTACTAACGGTTCAAAGAAAAGAATTTAAAAGTGAAACAACACACCTAAAAAACAATTGGCCTGTTGAGGAAATACTTCGATTATATAAATAGAATAAACAATTATGAAAGTATCCTGAAGAAGTGAACAATTGAATGAATTATTTGAAACTGTACAATTGTTAATTTAATTATTGAAACTAATTTAATTGTACATTGTAGCCTACATTTTTTTCTGTTGCAAATAGTTTAATTTATAAATCATTTTTATTGTATTTTTAGTTTCTACTAAAATAAATTGTTGGTTGGGGCTCAGTCTAGCCATGTGAGTTAAAGCGTTGCCTTTAATCTTACATGGTAAACCTAGGTTGTTGAGTTCGATTCCCGCCTGAACAAAGGAATTTATTTAGTGACGAAATTCATTAAATAAAGTCCTGAGTGCCACCCTGGCTAGAAAAGGGTGGTAACCTGTAGATAACCCGCCCCAATTAGCCTGAGTTGCAAAAAGTGGATAAATAATTAAAATTAAAATTCAATTGTTGGTCTTAACAAACACATGTTATTTACAAAACGATGCACTAAACATGTGCTTAATAAACTCCCTTACTGTAGGCTTATTTCAGGAAGGAAATAAATAAACAAAACACACACACACACACACACACACACACATATATATATATATATATATATATATATATATATATATATTTATATATACCTGTTAATTTTCCATAAGGCGCTTAAATATCGAATTTCGTAATCTTATATGCTTCTTTGAGTATGCGTATCTGTGCTGAGTTAGTATACATTTATTATATATAGATACTAATAAGTCCGTCACGCAGGGGCTGCGTAAACTAAGCAGATTTCCCTCGTGAAGTTTTACAATAGATAAATTTCACGAGAGCCGAGCCAGTCAAGGAAACGGCCGAACTAGCTTTTGGCGGGAAAGTAACTCTCGTCCGTTAGACTCCGAGATTAAATTAAAAACAATTCAATCTCAAAAAAACAACAAGAACACAAGAGATGGACTTACCTTTAATGATAGCAGCGCTCTGAACACTTATTACACCAACACTAAATAGTACCACAGAATATCTATTATTTGTAAGACTTCATACTGCTGTGAATATTAAGTAAACAAATAAAGGGCAAGTCAAGTGGTAGAACCTTCCTGATAGCAACAGTCTGAGTTGTAAACAATCAGGTTAGCTAGATTTTACCAGAAATAAAAGCAATTACGGAAATATATTTGAACATAAGTTATAAATTTTATTCATAACTATTTATTATATCTAGTACTGTAATTTTTAATAAACCAGAATAATTTTAATCACAACCATTCCAAATTTAGGAATCCGGGAAGAAAAAAGAAAGGAGGGGGGGGGCAAAATACGATTCAGACGGTTATAAGATTTTCACATGATTAAGGTGCTAGAGAGTAAAGTTTTTAGGTAAGAAGGTTAACTTTTATTTTGGTTAATTGGTTATCTTTGGCTACATGTAGCCAGGGTCATGACACTGGGGCGCACCGGACCTTCCCGGCGAGTTCGATTCTTGCCTGGGCAAAGGAAATTATTTAGTGACGAAATTCATTAAATAACATCCTAAAATCCCACCCTGGCTAGAAAAGGGTGGTAACCTGTAGATAACCCGTCCCGATTAGCCTAAGTTGCAAAAAGTGGACGTTAATAAATAATAATAATAAACATGATTAAGGAACAAGCAGGCTAGCCAGCGAAGGTTTACAATAGATAAATATACTTACAGGTAACACTTCCGTGAATAATTACAAACGGCAATGAGAAATCTTTCAGTGAATTTACAATATAAGTTAATAGTCCCTACAACGTAATACCGCAAGATTGTAAACAAACAGGTTAGCCAACCTCGTAGCGCAGTATCGATAGATAGACCGGAAAAAACAAACAATTAAAGAAATATATCTGAATATAAAATATTAATTTTATTGGAAACTATTTACTATAGTTACTGGAGTAATAAAAAAATGAATCAAAATAATTTCTATCTCAATCACTCAGATATTTGTAGTCAAAGAAAAAAAGGGGAGGGGGGTCAACGGAACGTATTTGTTTGTACCTCATAAAATAAAACTTTGTTTTTAACCTAATAATGAGGTGGTTCATGAGATATCAGCTTATTATTAATATGTCCCTAGTAGGAGTGGGGGTTTACTGAAAGCGGAACTCATTACAAAAAATACAAATATCTCGGTTAGTACTCATTATACGGAAAATATGTATAGAACAATATTTATAGTAAATGTAATTTGCAATAAGATTGATTTTATATAATTTTTCGATCCGACGTATAGTAACGGAGATATTTCGAATTTTCGAAAATCCTCCTCTCCCACTAGTCCGATTTCAGCCGTTAACGAACTTGATCTTTCTTTTTACATAAAACGACTAAATTTTGTGTTTCATAACGATCAAACAAAAATTACGACCGCTAGAGCAGTAACAGACAAATATATATATATATATATATATATATATATATATATGTGTGTGTATATATATATATATATCATGACGATGGACATTTGAGGAAAAATGTCGAAAATTCCGTCATGAGTACAACCTCAATCGCTGATTTCCCTTAAGGGAAATCTGCTAAAAGTGGATAAATAATTAAAATTAAAAATCAATTGTAGGTAATAACAAGTACATGTTATTTACAAAACGATGTACTAAACATGTGCTTAATTAACTCCCTTACTGTAGGCTTATTTCAGGAAGGAAATAAATAAACAAACACACACACACATATATATATATATATATATATATATTTATATATATATATATATATATATACCTACTTGTTAATTCTCCATAAGGCGCTTAAATATCGAATTTCGTAATCTTGTATGTTGGTTTGTGTATGCGCATCTGTGCTGAGTTAGTATACATTTATTATATATAGACACTAAAAATAAAATCAGGTCTCCGAGCACTATTGTTTAAGAACACATGTATCAGGTGTAATCCTTGGTAATTACAATGGTAAATTTAAAATTATTCTTCTAGTTAATATAAAATGGGTTTTGATTGGATATTGTTGACAAATCAACGCATTCGTAAATGCTTATAATCATAAGTATTTATTTTCCAGCAATGTTTTAATATTATTATTAGAATTATTTATTAATATCCACTTTTTGCTGACATGGCTAATAGGGACCGGTTGTCTGCAGGTTTTCTAGCCTAGAATGGACTTAGAATTTTATTTAAGGGGTCCGTAACTAAATAAATTGCTATTGCCAAGGCGAGATTGGAACTCGCCACTCTAGGTTTACCATGTAAGATTAACGCCAACGCCTTAACTCACATGGTTAACCTGAGACCCCGGTGCAAGGTTTTTATATTGACTTAGGAGATTAGCTTTAAAGTTAGCAATGTAAACACCCAGAAGGGCAAAAAGTTTGCTCTTAAGCAATAAATAGTGTTAGTGGGACTTAATTTCACTTTTATTGGTATCGGTAAGGATAATGTGCATATAAATTGGGACTTTTTTTTTCATCTACAGATTGGATCAATGGCTATTTGGAAGATCATCAAATAATTATCTTAGTGATAAATAAATTTAAATTAAAAAATCGAGAATAATAAAGAATCTTATCGTTAGGTATTGTATCTTTGTATGTTGTATCCGATATCACCTCTGAAAGCAGGGTGTATCTTCGATCCGTGGCTGGGAGCCGGCGATAAATAAAGAGGGGACACTATGAAGATAAAGATAGATAAAGGGTGAGATAAAGATAAAGATGGCTGCCTTGGATTAAGAGGGATCTCAGCAGGGTTCAGCGCTTTCCTTCATCCCCGCCCTTTCACATAAACACACACACACACACACACATCTCTGTTTTTTAGAGCCTAAAGGCTACACACACCTACTTCACACGTGTCTTAAACGAAGATAAAAAAAGTCCGTCACGCAGGGGCACCGTAAACTAAGCAGATTTCCCACGTATAGTTATAAAATAGAGAAATCTCCATACGAGTGCCGATCAGTTACGGAAACGGCCGAACTAGCTTTCGGCGGGAACCATAGCTCGTCCGTTACACTTAATAAAAATGCAAATACCTCGGTTAATATTCAAGAAAAAGAATAAATGTTTGCAATAAGATTGGTTCTATACAATTTTTCGATCCGACGGAGATATTTCGAATTATCGAAAATCCCTCCCTCTAAACCCCCCCCCCTCTCGCTATTCCGATTTCAGCAGTTAACGAACTTGATTTTCCTTTTTACATAAAACGATTAGATACCGAGTTTGGTGACGATTTAACAAAAATTGCGACCGCTAGAGTGTTAACAGAAATATATATATATAGTTTTGAACGGACCTCATTTTCTGCATCTCCTGGATAGGATCGATGGACATTTGGAGAAATCTTTCGAAAATTGCGTCATGAGTACGACCTCAATAGCTGATTTCCCTAAAGGGAAATACCACGCTGGTGGGTGATTGGGGTTATTCTTTTCAATCTAATCATTAATTCTGGAGAAATTAAAAAAATATATTGTAACAATATAATAATGATAGATTTTAACTTATAAATATGAAATAAAAATGCATGGAATAGTAAACAAAATAATTTTATATTCATTCACTTTACAATTAACAGCTGACCATTTTGGGATCTCAGATTTGCCGTGTGAGTTAAGACATTATTCTTGATAAACCTACAGTCGTTCAATTCTCACCTGGGATTAGGAATTAATTTAGTGACGAGCACATCCCTTTGTGCCATCGTGGCTTCAAAAAAAAAAATGATAACATTTTGATAACTCATCCTGTGCATCCTTAGCATGTAGTAGACATCCCAAAGACAAAACCCTTAGGAAAGGGTGGTAACATGAAGATAGCCCGCCCCAATCAGCCGCAATAACAGAAAGTAGACGTTAATATATAAATAGTAATAACAAAGTAGACGTAAATATATCTTTATATATAGTATTCTACTGTACGTGTGTATGTCACTGAACTCCTCCTAAACGGCTGTATCGATTTGAATGACTTTTTTTGTATGTGTTCGTGTGACGCCCTGGACGGTTAGATTCACAAATCAGCCCGGCGGATGGAGCTATTGGAGGGTTGTAAGAGAGCCCTAAAATTAAAAATAGCGTTATTTCGTTTCCTATTGGTTTTTCGGCAAATATGCACAGGATAATAGTTTATTTTGTTATTTAGAGTAACTTTTGTTATATTCACTTTTGTCTTATAACAAAGTACAAACGAGATATAGGAAAGTAGCTTTTGTTTTAAACATATTATTAAATTTAAAATCCTAATCGCTTGAAATATCATGCAGGACAACGTCAGTCGTGTCCACTAGTAGCATATATATCCTTCAGTTTCATGTATTTTAACGAATAACATTTTTTTAAATGTAAAGCAACATAAAATAAATAAAAAATAAGACAGAAACAAACAATGTTTGTTTATTATTATTATTAAGCAAAATCTGTTAACAGTTTTTCAATTTGTTTTTCTTATTTTAATTCATTTAAGCCTCTCTTATCTTGGTTAAGGAGATTACTGATTTCCCTGAATTAATTTCGCTAATGGCATCTCTTTCACTTATCAGCTTCGTGAATTGTTTTCAAGTGTTATCCCTATAAAATGTTGTATTACTGTGAAACCGGTTTTTATGATGGTTATTTGTAGTTTACGAGTCTCAATTATACGGTCATTTTTTTTTTTGGGGGGGGGCAAATATATTTGTATGTAATTGTAGTTGACTGTTTAAAATAACATATACTTTTGTCCTTGGCATGCATTCGCTGCTTCATCATTTGAGGAATTATTTTCTCTTAACAATCTTTTTATAACGTTTTGTCATTTATTATTATGTAGGTTCATAATATAGTGTTGCGAAAACTACGTACATGAAAAATTAAACAGAGTTAATCACATATTTAAGAAGTACGAAGTAGATGAAAGGAGCCGACCGATGATCTAGCCCGTTCTCGGCAATACCTATCCGGGATCTCGACGTGTCTAGACAATCCCCTTTGATGTTTACCACCCGGCTATAAAAGCGGCTCAGCTTGTTCCGAGAGTTTAGTTTGTTTTCAGCTCTCTTCAAGTGAATAACAGTGTGTTCAGTGCAGCTTTAGTGAACAGTGGGTTTCTATTGCAGTACGGTAAAGTGTTTTATGTGAAGAACAGTGTTGTACCTATTTATATAAAGAACAGTGTACTTCCGTGTTTTTGTGAACTTCAGTGATCCTGAGTTATTGGACAGTGCAATAAGAAAAAAATTGAAGATTAATGCGTACTGTGAGTAGTTTTTTTTTATTTATTTATACAGGAGCACCCGCATCTTGGCGATTTGGCTGAAAGTTTCACAATGTAAAATGAATACAAAATTATAGAAAAATAACAAAAACTGAAATAAAAATTAAATACAACAAATAATCATTAAATACTAGTAATAAAGACAATAAATAAACATAAGACATAAACAAACATTTGATAAACAAACATAAATAAACATTAGACTAGTAATAAGGACAATAATTTAAAATGGTTTTAATAAAAAAAATGTGTTATCCCTATACACCAGTACATTTATATTATTATTATTTTTTTTTTATTTATTTAGTTTTGTACCCCATAATAGTGATTTGCATTATTAGGATGATATATTTACTCCTTCATGTGCTTACCTTTTTTTTACTTTTATATTATGGAAAATATTTCTTTAATATCTGATTCTTTCTCATATCCGTGCTTTGTCCAAAGAATATAATAAAAGTTAACCCTTTTAAATCTTTTTAGGTATGCTGTAGACCTATTCTATTTCGTATTATATGTTTTTTAAAATGTTTATATGTTTTAGATATGTTAGTATTTGTGGAATATATTGCCTGCTGTCAGTTAGTAGTTCTGTCATATCGTGGGGTATGTGAAGGTTTTCTCGTTGGATGCAGTCTGTCAGTAGTAGTTAAGAATAATTAACCTGTCTGTAGAGCATTTTGAAATATATTGTGCAGTGATAAAAACTCTAAAGCCTGTGTGTTTCATTTTGCAATCAAAAAGAACTCTAATACAGACAGTTTATTATTTTTGTAAAAAACGTAACAATAGGTTATGTAGGTAATACTTCATAAATTAATGATAATTTATTTTCTTGGTAATTGTTGTATGTTGAGCTCCTTTTTTTCTGAAACACAAATAATTTATTTAGTTTTGTATAGAATACTTCACAAAATTTTGTAATTTGTTTATAGTGTAGGATAGACGAAATGCTTTTTTTTTGTTTTTGTGTTTCATTGCCAAACGGTAGTTGTACAACTGCGGCAAGACTATCGGATGTGTCAACAAACGCCATCTGGTGTATACTGTCGCTGATTGGAAAATTCCAAGCAACAAAAGTCCTTCAAAGTTGTCCCAAGTCCTTTAGGGGGATCTACCCCCGGGGATTTAATTGTTGAAGGTGTTAGTGTTGATTCAGCCGACAATAGGGCGATCGTGGCGCTATCTGGCCGGCAGTCCTATCGGCTGTTTGCTCTCAATGGCTCCGGGGGAGGCTACCATCCTTTGTTTGCTTTGTCCACTATACTCAATCACAGTCGAATGCATTTCCCATTGGAAGTTTTATTTTTTAATCAATCCCCAGAATTTGTTTCCACTGTATGGAATTCCAAAACTTTATTGTCAACCTTTGTTCTAAGATGCCCTGAATTGTTTAAACTTGTGTTTAACGATTCAAAACGTTAAGTCAATAGCCATACAAAGGAAATCAATAAGTAAATTTCCTGTATTATGTATTTAACTAATGTGTGAAATGATCCTTGTGGAGCCTAGAGCGTCTGGAAAATTTCAGAGCTGTCTCTGTTATTAGCAAATATTCTCAAATAAGCACATTTCTCGCAAACTCAGTTCCTTCTTCAAGTTATTCAACAATAAGGCCTCCATTATTTTCTGACACACAGTCCGGCATTGTATTCATAACCGTTGTTATGTTATTATATAGATAATAAGTTTCCGTTCATAGAAAATATTAAAGAGTTAGATTGGAATATGATTTATTTTTTATGTATTAAAACATAATTTATAGAATAATTATTGTAGAATTACTACATATTTAACCGAAAATTGAATATCCCATCTCGAACTAAAACATTACATTATTGCAATTTGAAAGCAAACACATATTATAGAAGATTACAACTTAAGTGTCAACACAAATGCAACATTAAATGAGTGTTATAAGGAATTATTTTTAGTGAAAATTAGAATCGAAATTTCAAAGAAATTATTTTAAAAAAATTACATTACTTTTTGAAAAATATAAGTGTTTATTAGCATTCTTTATTAAATAGCCCATTGAGAACTCCAAGTACATAGATAATTAACAGGCGAGTTAAAATATGCACTTAACATTATGACTGCCTCATACCTGTATGCAAGAGATATTTCAGCACTAACCAAAAATGGTTCATTATCGGAAATAACGGAAGGCATTAAGCAGTATGTTAGATAGTTTTATAAGCTCCTGAAGAGACTTCAAATGAAGTGAAACATATATAGATGATTAATAGATGTGTTGAAGAACAGGTGAGTGATTTGTTCTATATTAAGTTTTGCCGTTGTAGTTATAGTAAATAAAATATTTATTAAATTAAAGGAGATAAGTGATTTTATTTTAGACGATTTCCCTTAAGGGAAGTCAGGTATTGGGGTCGTACTCAAGACGCGATTTTCGAAATTTTTCTTGAAATATCCATCGATCCGACCTAGTAGATGACGAAAATGTTTATATATGTGTGTGTGTGTGTGTGTGTGTGTGTGTGTGTGTGTGTGTGTGTGTGTCTGTTACTTCCCTAGAGGTCGCAATTTTTGTCTTATCGTTACCAACGTGATATATAATCGTTTTATATGAAAATAAAGATCAAGTTCATTAGCTGAAATCGGACCGGGGGAGAGGAGGTTAGACTGGGAGAATTTCGAAAATTCTTAATTTTTCCGTTATTGTGCGTTCGATCGAAAAATTGTATAGAACCAATCTTCTTGGAAATGTAATGTTCTATAAATGTTGTTGTGTACATTTTTTCACTATCTTGATTATTAAACGAGATATTTACATTTTTTAGTTTTTGTTTTTAGTAAACCCCCACTCCTACTCATCTCATTTTTCAATTTGTTATGAAGCACTTTATTTGAAGCCTAAATAACAAATATTGTCCTCATTGGACTTTTATGTTTTGCGATAAATGAAAATACGTGACGTACTTAGGACATTTTCTTATTAGTTCTATAAATGTCGTTATGTTCATTTTTTCATTATTTTTAATATTAACAGAAATATTTGCGTTTTTGGCCATGAGTAAACCCCCACTTCTATTCCTGTCATATCAACAATAAACAGTTATATTATGCAGCACTTTATTTGATGCCTAAATGTCAAATATTGTTCTCATTGAACTTTTACATTACGCGATAAATGCAAATACGTTACGCACTTGGGAAAACTGCTTAGTTAACGCAGCCCCTCTATGACGGACTTTTTATATACGAGAAAGAATTTTGTTATTGCGCTGTATGAAATATGATTGGATGCTTGAAGGAAGTTTTGAAAAACTCCCTCATGGTTTTAACCTGAAATTCTGATTTTCCTTTAGGTAAATCTGCTAAAACTAATCAGATAGAGAGGAGTTGCGTGCGTTTTCAGGCAGTTTATCACTGGTTTGAGAACGATATCGCGTTCAACCAACCACAAATTACGATTAATGAAAGCAGGATCAAAGGAAACGACGGATGATTTAGAGCCAGTATGCTTTAAAAAAAAAGTATAGCTAGTTCCCGAGTATACTCAGTTCTTTATTAATTTAAGAGCCAGTAACCCCGGTTCCTTTTAATCTACCGCCGAATGCCGTGGAAATGACAGAATTAGACAATGTGAAATGACTTCTTTTCACACTTTATAACGTCATTTAAGCCAGAGACGAGAGATAATTCTTTTTGAAGCGGCTCCCCACATCCATTCTGGAAGAAAGCAGGCCAACCCCTAGAAGGAAGGTGGGGCTTTGTGGCGGAGAGAGAGAGCGTATAATTGCTGGTAGCATTGTTCCTCGCTTTATGAAATATGCAACGATGTCCTTACTATTGCCTGTGGGAAAGGGCTTCTATTGTCCCCTCTAGGAAGGTCCCAACGGGAATTTATGTCCGGCGCTTCAAGGAGCTTTGCAGATAGTGTAAATTTTCGCCACCTATTATTCCTTTGGAGTTGTAGTGGACATTCTAATTCATTTGTACTGTATAAACATGGCATCTAATTTTGGGATCCATTCTCCTTATTGTCTACATGTTACTACTACTGCTTCTAGTCCCGTTGTTGGTCTAATGACTAAACTTGGTCTTCTAGGAAGAATCGAATACACGCTTCGCAGACGCTTCTAATCTCTGCTCTATGGGAGCCATAAAAGTCTGTCACACAGGGGCTGTGTAAACTAAGCAGCTTTACCACGGGAATGCTAACCTTAACGATAAATCTACCTGCTGGTAACACCACAGTGAATGTTAAGGGTATAAATACAAACAGTAATAATAAATCTTTCAGTCAATTTACAAGTTAATATCTGCAACGGAAAGCGTCTGAATTGTAAACAAACAGAGCAGCCAACATCGCAGAGAAGAATAGATAGAATTGTTCTAGCCCGGAAAGAACAACAATTAATGAAATATGTCTGAATATTACGTATCAATTTTATCGAAAACTATTTACTATAACTAGTGAAGTAATTTGTAATGTATCAGAATACTTTTTATATCAATAACTCAGATTTTAGTAATCCAAGAACAAAATAAAGGAGGAGGGTGTCAAAAGAACGTATTTGCATTTATCTGCTATAATAAAAGTTTGATGAAAAAAATATTTGGTATTTGTAATGAAGTGGTTCATTATATAATAGCTTATTATTAATATTTGTCAGGAGTAGTGTGGGGATTTACTGAAAACCGAAAACTATAAAACCCAAATATCTCTGTTAATACTTATTATACGGAAATTATGCATAGAACAACATTTATAGTACATTTCATTTTCAATACAGTAACGGAGATATTTCGAATTTTTAAAATTCTTCCTCTCAAACTCCCCCCCTCTCCCTTGTCCCATTTCAGACGTTAATGAACTTGATCTTTTTAAATAAAACGACTAAATATCGAGTTTGGTAACGATCAAACAATAATTGTGACAGCTAGAGCGGTAACAGACTAATATGTATATATATTTATAAAATCTTGAACGGACCTCATTTTCGTAATCTGCTAGGTAGGATCAGTGAACATTTGAATAAAAATTTCGAAAATCACTTCATGAGTACGACCTAAATAGCTGGTTTCCCTTAAAACTCGTAGCAGTCGCACAAAGTTATTAATGTTTTTTTTATATTAATATTTACAGTGGTTTTTTAGAGTTCCACGCAGAATGTTCACTGTTGTGTCAATTGGCTTGTGCATCGTAACAAATATGGTCCTGGATATTTCCATAGCTTCAAACAACTTCTTCAGAAATTATTCTAAACGGAGACGTCTTTATCATATATGCCTGTGCTTAAAAAAGGTTTCGATCAATGTCTGAAGAAGTAGTTCGCAGAATCTTTTTTCATCATTAATCATTTTCTCCGTTGTCGAATATTTTTTAAATACTTTCGTGAATATTTTTTACGATTATGCAATAAAAACTATAGTCAAATTTTTTTGTGACAGAAAAAAGTCCAATAATCTTGCTAACCATTTCATAGCTAATTTGTGGCATAAAAAACTGATGAACATACTTATTATTTTATCAATTACTAAACAGAAGTGTATGGTCTTTGGGTAAAATATATGTTTTCGAAGGTAATATAGGAAGGCTTAGATCTAGAACGTATGTAGCTTTTCATTTTAATGGGATTGATGCCATAAATGAGGTACCTCGCATTTATTTTTTATAATAAACTATGTCTATTATTGAAATTAGAAATTTATAGATTACTATTTGAAATTTTTAGGTCTCGCTTCTTTTGCTTGAGGGGGAATGGTTTATGTGGCGACAATAAGACAAAATAAGAAGTGTCTATCAGAGATCTGATATATTCCTGTATGACCTTTTTGATTCGTTATTTTAGATTTCATTCAATAAATTATATTTTAAAACAATTTTTGATCCAAATAGAACAGAAATAGATATTCAGATTTATATTTTTGATTTTCAGGACCTACGCTACTTAAAAGAGCCCATATAACGAAAGCAGACTGTATTTTTTATATGATTCGTACAAATATTTAAAGCACCAAGTTTCATTCTCATAAATATGAGTTATCACTTGTTCCACTGTCTTCAGCGTTCTCCCTTTGAAAATATATTTATACTGGCAAACTCAGTAAATAATTCACTAGGTTGGTTCAATGTTTACTGTGTTGGTTAGATGTCCTTTTATTAAGCGTTAACAACGTTCAATATGTTTTTAGCCTCAAATGTTATTTTTTAATAATTGTCCAGAATTTTTCATACCTTCTGAATATCCGTAGGAACATTTAATAAAGTAAAGGGCCATGTGAGCTTAATTTCACATGGCAAACCTAGAGTGGCGAGTTCGATTCTCGCCTGGGCAAAGGAAATTATTTAGTGACGGAATTCATTAAATAACGTCCTAAGTCCCACCCTGGCTAGAAAAGGGTGGTAACCTGTAGATAACCCGTCCCAATTAGCCTGAGTTGCAAAAAGTGGACGTTGATAAATAATAATACTAATAATAATAAAGTAAAGGGCTATAATATAAAATGCACCACAGCCTTGTTCTCTAATGCATTTACCATTGTTCCCTGTTTTTGAACTAATTAATTGTATCTCTGTTATTTTATATTGTCTGTGAAGCTACAAGTATGCTGCACTGGACTTTCCCCTATTCATTATCTATGCGGATATGACTTTGACAGCGTATTGGCTTGAAACAGAAATAGTTTCCGGGTACGACAGGAAGCTGAGTTTTATTGCACCTATTGTTACTGACTCCAAAATACTGCCAACTAGCAAATGACAAATATCCTGAAAACATCACCCTGACAGAAGCAGGATTTCCCTACATACTATTGAGAGTAAATCTTTAAATTTTAAAGTATTATTAGCGGCAAGCCATATCCTGATGAAAATGCACCTGTCAGGAACTTCTGATTAACAGATAGGCGAACATCTAAATTAAAAATAAGTAACAAAACGTAGAGTCATATGAAATGTCATCTGTCAGCTGTTTAGTACTCGCTAATCAAAAGGCTATTGTACCAAAAAGATTGATTACGGTTTTCACAAATTATTCATGAACAATAGGCATGAATAATTACTCCGTCCATGTTTTGTAAATTACTTATAAGTTCTCTAGGAGATTTTTTAAATAGTATCTGGTGATACTAATGTAAAAAATAAACTTTGTGCTGCAACATTCACTGAAAAACATACTTTGAAGTGAACATGTAACATCAAATACGTGATTTATAAGGAAATACATCCTTACTATTTGTAATTGTACTTGTTATTCTGTTTTTGAGGGATGAACATCATTTGACAAACGATAACACAATAAAAGATGGAGGTAACTACTAATTTTTACAATGGCTAATGACTACGGAGACCTGTGCAACCTTATTCTATAATGCATATAATACAATATATATTTACATATTGCTCAACTCAGATGGACGTAAATTAATGAGTATTTCTTTAGAAATTCAAGATTTAAAAATATAAAGATGCCACTTTAACAGGCCTAAGAGGCTCTATATGATTAAAAGACAACGTACACATTTTAGCAGATTTTTCTTAAGAGAATTCAGCTGTTGAAGTTTACACTTGGCACGATTTTAGATAAATTTCTTCAAATGTGTTACCCAGGAAATGGAAACAATGAGGTCCGTTCAAATATATATAAATATATATATATATATATATATATGACTGTTAACGTTCTAGCGATCGCAATGTCTGTTTGACAATTACCAAACTCCATATTTAAATGTCCTATGCAAAATTAAAGATAAAGTTCTTTAATGAATGAAATCGAACTAGTGGAGGGGTGGTTTAGGGGTGCAAATTCGGACAATCTCAGAAACATCACCGTTATTATACGTGGGATTGAAAAATTATATAGAACCAATCACATTACCTACAATTTTATAAATGTTTGAATGCTAACTTATATATTTGCATTTTTTGGTTTTCAGCCTTCAGTAAATCACCATTTCTACTAATGTAATGTTGTAACTCATGGATTAGGCAGGTTATTCGACCGTATTTTCAGTCTTCAGAAAAAAAAATCCACTTCTATTCATCAGATTTTTCTTTCCAAATGGTGAATATATATTGGGATGTGATCAATAGTGAGTTACCAGCAAGTGGGAAACCTGCCTAGTTTACGAAACTCCTACGAGACGGATTCTATTATTATTCTATTAGTTCCGGCGTTTAAATTTTTTGTTTAATTTATCTATTTTTTATCTATTTCGCTTTTAAAAAAAACAATTATTATTTGATATGCTTTTACATTGTATTGTTTGTTCTGTTTCAGGCAAGCCGCGCCCTACCGTATCGTGGTACCGTGGAGAGGAACTCCTGACCAACTATTCAACCTCCAGCAGCATAGGAGAACCTCACATATTCAGTCTCTTGGTCATCAATAACTTGGGTCGTGGTGACCTCAGGTCACAACTCACCTGCGTAGCCAAAAACAATAATAAGACCCTACCACTCAGTTCTACCGTTCAGGTCGACATGAATTGTAAGTATTGCATTATTTTATTTTTTTATTGTATTATATTTTAACTTATATATAATTTTAATCTCTTTGAAATTTGATTTATAGAATATTAATAACTTGAAACTGTGCTGTTTCGTACATCGTTTTATTTGTTTAAATTGTTAAATTAACGTCTGGGTTTTTAAAATAATTTAATACAAAAGTAATTTATAGCATCCCGTATGCGCGTGAAAAATTAAACATATGTGGCAAGAAGTAGCTAACTAATGCACAAAAAAATATCGAAATATTAAACAATTGATGTGTTCAGTGTATGAGTTCATTGTACTCCTATTAAATTAAGAATTCAAAATGTTTTTCTCCACTCCATTTAAAATGATTTCATTTGAAATTAATATACGCTATTTCCGTTTTGATATTGTGAATCAAAGAGTGTTGTAGAACATAATTTTTAGATTTATGGTTCGAAGGTGTTAATTTATAGATATTTTAAAGTCAAAAAGAAAGGTTTTATACAAATCTGTCTTATCTCTAATTAGTAGGGAGAAATTTGGACATCCCCCCTTTAAACTGCCCCTCCCTCTTCTTCGTCGAATTCGATCAAAAGGGAGGCTGCTCCCGGAATTTTAGGAAAACATTTTGACCTCTACGTGAACCACGTATTTGCATTTATCTCAAAAAGTAAAAGTTCAATAAGAATAATGTTTGGTATTTAAGCTTCAAATAAACTGCTTTATGATATAACTGCTTACTCATTATTAAGAGTGGGGGGTTGTCAAAGTCTCGAAATTAAAAAGATATTTGCATCATAGTTAATAGTGAAGATATTTCGAATTCCCTCCTTTAAACCATTTCTTTTTCCTACCTCTGCCCCGCTGTACCTTTGGGTTTTCCCATACCATCAGACGAGGGGGGGGGGGAGAGTTGCTCAGCGAGATACTACAGAATTCTAAATATGAATTGTCAACATTCCAATACTAGACATTTTTGAGTGTAGATAATTAATACTACATTTGTACATACTACATATTTCGTAACGAAACTAACACGATACCTCCCAAGAAATCCAACAAACCTATGATTTCTCTCAGGCAAGCTGCACCATTTTTATTCTCTTCTCTAAAGGTCTACAATCAACTGGGAGAAAAATTCTACGAAAATATGTACTCTAAATGACATTTTTCCAAAACTTGCCAACTTTTTATTTTGGCTCACTCCTTTCCGTGAATGCGATCGGGTGAGCTACAATCGTGTTTCTTGGAGCACGGATGCCCCCTTCTTCCTTCCGTTCCAACACCCGCCCAAAGCTCAATCTTTCAGCAACTCAAAATTCTGGTGTCGATGACAAATATTTAGAACAGTTATGGGCAAGCTTTGACATGTTGCGGGCCAAACTTTAGTGTGCAGATAAGTTTGCGGGCCGCTTTTAAAAGTAGTGCATTCTAAAGTAGTATTCCTAGTTTTTAACGATAGAAATCAGACATGAAATTGTTACGTCAAAATAATTATAATACAATTTATTAAAATAACTAAATGAAATAAAAAAATAGGTACAACATTATAATTAAATCGTAAAATTTGGAATTATTACAAACAACGAAAGTTAAAGAGCGACACCGAAGTCAATGAGCATGAATTTGGTAATTCATCGATTTTTGGATTAATTACACTGATACAAAGACGAAAAGAATTTTCCAATCGTCAGTCAGCATTTTGATTTATTAACTTTCATCAATGAAAAGAACTGTTCGCATTTATAAGTACTGCCAAACGCACAAATCTCTCCTCATCTTCCTCATTTGTAGTAAGTAGTGCAATATGTTTGTTTAATTGAGTTTTACCTAATGTCTCACTGGCCGGATCAAACCTTACCGTGGGACGTTGGGTGCCCACATATGCTTTAGAACTATTCACACCAACAAGTTACAGATGGACCTAAGCAGACTGCGTTGTATGTCTTAGTCTACGGAGACAGAAAACAAGCTGGGCTGCATTGTAATTTATTAATCGGGCAATCTTGAGGGAGCGAAAGAAGGAGGAGTAAGAAACAACTGTTCCAGTTTAGGGCTGTTTCTTTAACTCAACTTTGATGCAATTAGGCCGTCGCTATTATCCCTTCTGTTTCATCCGCTGCCGCCCAAACCTCGCTCCTACACTTCGTAATGGCGTGTCGTCATTAAA
The DNA here is from genome assembly GCA_019009955.1 of Riptortus pedestris. NCBI lineage: Eukaryota > Metazoa > Arthropoda > Insecta > Hemiptera > Alydidae > Riptortus > Riptortus pedestris. The sequence goes on along the minus strand of CM032232.1, from coordinate 40,649,383 downwards.
TCCATTCCCAAACTGCTCTTTTGAAAAGGAGTGGGACTGTCCCATCCTCCACTTTATATCACACCTTCCCTTCGTCACTCTCTCTCTCTCTCTCTCTCTCTCTCTCTCTCTCTCTCTCTCTCTCTCTCTCTCTCTCTCTCTCTCTCTCTCTCTATCTCTCTCTCTCTCTCTCTCTCTCTCTCTCTCCCCTCTCTCTCTCTCCCCTCTCTCTCTCTCCCCTCTCTCTCTCTCTCTCTCTCTCTCTCTCTCTCTCTCTCTCTCTCTCTCTCTCTCTCTCTCTCTCCCCTCTCTCTTTCTCTCTCTCCTCTCTCTTAAACGCCCACTCTCTCTCTCACTCTCTCTCTCTCTCTCTCTCTCTCTCTCTCTCTCTCCCTCTCTCCCTCTCTCTCAAACTCTTCGATTCAGGCTTTCTTGCATCTGGATAAATTACACTTGAAATATAAAAGTTATTAAATTGGTGGTAGTGTGAGTGTGTGGATAAGAACACAGTTCTTCGGACAAGTCTCGGTGACTGCATTGCCATATGACGTGATTGCATCTATTTATAAGTTATCATTATGTATTTGTAAGATATTAATTTACCTATTTGTAGTTTTATTTCTTTTGTTGCCAATTTACTAATATTTTAGTAGTATACTCGTAGACTTCCACGGTCCTGGTCATTAATACTATTAAGGTCTTCGGGTCTTGACCGTGTCTTCATATTGGTTGCCAACGTTTCGCTAGACATGCTGCTAGCTTCCTCAGGGCTATCTCTGAGACTGAAGAGTTGTTAGTTCATCTCTGGTATATATTTGAGTCTTATCCGGTTTCCTTGGGCGGAGTCTTCCCTTCCAGGTGTCTACGGCTACTTGGTCCGGTGGTCGTTCATCGCCTATACCGTCGTTTTCGTTTCTTTTTGGAGGTCTCTGTGGAATTACCGGCTTCCAGAGTTTGCTGAGTTTGTATCCATCCTCTCTATTGAAGTTGTTAGGGCATTTCGCTATTTCTATAGCTTCTCGAACCAGTCTTTCTTGGTAACGGTCAACCTTTGCCAGTACCTTGACTTCATCGAATTTAATGTTGAACGTGAGAGGAAGATTCCATTTCTGGATGTTCTGGTGGAAAGGAAACCAAACGGACAGCTGGGGCATGCGGTTTACAGAAAACCAACACATACCAACAGATACCTACACGCTGGATCTCATCACCATCCAGCACAGCAGAATGGGATAATTCGTACATTGGTCGCTAGAGCTGAGAGAATTTCAGAGCCACAGAACCTCCCAAAGGAAAAACGACACTTGATGACTGCTCTGCTAAAGAATGGCTACGGAAAAGAGGAAATCAGAAATCAATTCAAAAAGAAAAAAGAAAAGAAGACAAGAACAAATGAAGAGGAAATCCGGAAAACAGCCGTAATACCTTTTGTTAAAGGTACGACCGAGAAGATCTCTAGGATACTCAAGAAGCAAGGCATAGAAACAGCATTTGGCACTGACAGGAAAATAGCTCAGATATTACCCAGCTGTAAAGATAAACTCCACACAAAAATCCCGGGGATATACAGCATACCATGTTCCTGCGGCTCAGAATACATTGGCCAGACCGGCAGATTGATAAACACCAGGGTCGCCGAGCACATCAAGAGTTTAAAAAAGTTTCGGACAGAAGAATCAGCCATAGCGGAACATTTCTGGGAAACCAAACACAACATTAAATTCGATGAAGTCAAGGTACTGGCAAAGGTTGACCGTTACCAAGAAAGACTGGTTCGAGAAGCTATAGAAATAGCGAAATGCCCTAACAACTTCAATAGAGAGGATGGATACAAACTCAGCAAACTCTGGAAGCCGGTAATTCCACAGAGACCTCCAAAAAGAAACGAAAACGACGGTATAGGCGATGAACGACCACCGGACCAAGTATCCGTAGACACCTGGAAGGGAAGACTCCGCCCAAGGAAACCGGATAAGACTCAAATATATACCAGAGATGAACTAACAACTCTTCAGTCTCAGAGATAGCCCTGAGGAAGCTAGCAGCATGTCTAGCGAAACGTTGGCAACCAATATGAAGACACGGTCAAGACCCGAAGACCTTAATAGTATTTTAATAGTATTTTTGTAAATAAAAAAAATATATAAATGTACTAGTATATAGGAATAACATAATTTCTTTATTAAAACCACTTTATATTGTTGTCTTTATTACTAGTCTAATGTTTATTAATTGTCTTTATTACTAGTATTTAATGATTATTTGTTGTATTTAATTTTTTATTTGTTGTTTCAGTTTTTGTTATTTTTCTATCATTTTATTTTGATTTTACATTGCGAAACTTTGAGCCAAATCACCAAGATGCGGGTGCTCCTGTATAAATGAATAATAATATATTAGATTTAATTTTGCGCATTATAATATTTATTTGGTACAGTATTAGTTTCAAATTTTGTAGATTTATTATGTTCATTTAATTTTCTGTACATTTATATCTCTCTTTGTAAAGATGAATCACAAAAATATGAGTATACTTATCCTAATTCAAGTATGCACAGCATCTCCTTTTAAGTCATTAGAGATCATCGCTGTGTGGGCTAAGAAAATATATAGTCTTGAATAGAGGATATTGTGAGCTTTTTAGTAAAACTTCTCTTATTATTTGGAGAAACCATTTTTAATTACGATATAGTTGAAGAAATGAATTTATTTTATAGATAGCTTACACATGGTCTTTTATTCTTGAAATTCTTAATTTTTACGAAATAAACACGGAGGAGAGGGAGTGCTTTACTGAAGACGTCTAATAGTCTACTTGATATAAAAGGTGTCATGAAGAATGTTTTGAATTCTACAGGTTGCCAAAGTTGTAAATAAAGGCATCCCTTAATGGTATAACCTGATATGCTTAAGCCCACATGAGTATAAAAAGAAAAATTTGTTGAGCATCCAGAATCGGTCAACTAAAAGCGTCCATGAGAAATTCAATGTGAAGATAAAGTATAAGGAAATATATACGTAGTGGGCAAGTATTGCTGCAATTATATGTTGTTTCCTAATGTGCCACCAACAAGATAAAGGCAATGTAATTGATACTCAATTTTAACCTGTGTATAATAGTGGATCCTCTTTTTTCGTTCATTCTGAAGACCTAATGAAATATTATATACTTCAATCTCAAAATATTTGAAATAATCATGAATTAATGAAATTAAATGTGTTTCCATTAAATGTTAATAAATCTACGGTGCTTCAAATATTTGTTCTTTTTTAAAAGATATGTACTAATATTATGTCAATTAATTTATTTTGTAATTAGTAAGATACATTATACATTCGTTTACATTTAGCTCTAATTTAATGAATACGTTTCACAAAATCTACAAATTTAATAAGTATATATATATATATATATATATATATATATATATATATATATATAATGAATGCATTGTATGAATAGTCTTAATAACACTCTAAATATATAAAATTCAGTTTAAATTTATCGATATGCTTTTTTATTAGTCTTAGATTTATTAAAAGATGATTTGCTTTATAAAAAATGAGAAATTTGTCTCAACCTTAAAGAGACAATTTACCTGTTCATAAATTGTATTTGAGCGATTTTTATGAAAAATAATTATAAATTTATTTAATATTTGAACATATTTAATAGGATTTATCTAGTTTACTAAAAATATACCTCAGAAGGGGAGTTAATTAATTTTTTTTTTAACCAGAATATATGTTGTTGGATAGATTTAATAAATTCAGACAGTTCGTCCAGCAAATGATGTGGTTTTCTCAAAATTTGCTTATAAACTAGTGTCTTAAGGGAGATAGCCAAAGAATAGAAAAAAAATCCGATGTGAAGACATAAAAATCATTAAATCTGGAACGTAGTTTTCAATACAATTCAGAATTTATTTAGCTGTTATGGTTGAGTTATTCATCATTACTTGTCGTGACGATTATAGTGTAGCCGTGGCCAGTTTTGGAAATATTTAGTTCTACTGAAGGTACGTAGGAGCGTATTGCAATCAGTCAACTACTGACACAACTTGCCGGAAATAGAACAACATAATCACTGACTGTTCAGGAACACAACATTATGTAATCCTGTTTTAAGAAATTCTTCAACACTGCAATGCACCGGAAAGGAAATTTGTCTAAATAACCTGCAACACTAGGAAAAGATGGATTGTGTGCAAGGTTTCACGTTCATCGCAACGAAAGAGTTAAACTTACGGAGCGGTATAATTGGAGTGTTTTTTTCTGTTCTCTGTTTCGCCCTGTTTGATCCGTGAGCCCTAAACGAGTATAACCATCAATATTTGCCGTGATAAAAAAAAGAGTTCTGTCTTTACCCACTAGGGGGCGTTGAGAAGGGTAGAGATGGACCTTCTTTGAGATCCCTTATTAATCGCTTTGTTTCCCTTCTAAAATTTTTATTTTGTTTTTGTTAAAACTTAATCTTCTTTGTATTCTTTTCTTTCCATTTCACCCATGCTTCAATTTTCCTTTCTTTTTTCCCGCCCCTTCCTCTGTTTGCTATAACTCCTTTATTTGAAGTTGCCAGGCTTATTCAGGATATTAGAAGTTCTTCATCTTGAGTATTTGAAAGAAGAGAGCTTTCAATTAAATTAATAATGCCTCTTTGAGATTAGGGAAAGTTTCTTATAGCCTCTCTTTATCGAACCCATTATTTAAATGGTCGTCGAACAGTAATTAAATGTTGAGTTATTAAGAAGAGTAATTGGACCTAGAATCAAATTTCTTAAATGTTATTTAAAGCTTGGTCTTTTTTCTTAAAACAAGGAAGTTTAAGAGAGATCTATCAATTTGATCAGTGAAAATTGACACTTTTAATTTTACAATCATTACAAAGATTTTATTATTTCCTCTCTTTTCTAAATACGAGATCACATTAGAGTGGGAAATACTATTAGGAATTTCAACAAGAACCTATGGATTCCAAAAGTATAGGTCCTAAAACGTAACACATACAGATAAATATTACCATACAGATTTTTAGGGCAACACTACTACTTAATTTCGATCTATCGGATTTCATCACCCAGGTGTGTGCCAAGTGTGAGCCTTCACTCCAGTTGTTAGCCTAGGACAAAGTTGAGATGAAAGGTTGTTTGACAAAAGTTCGTATGATAAAGGCTGGAAGTCCAAAACGATGTTTGAGCAAACGTCGTGTCTATATCAATCTTTTTGATCATTACCAATTCCTATATTTAATCGTTTTAATTAAATTTGAAATCAGATTATGAAATTTCACGCGGAAAAAGTCTTGACGGAAAAAGCATTTTTACAGGATAAGTAATAAACGAAATACGTAAAACTGTTTTTATTTATCTCTGGAATATGCTGGATGGTAGAGAAACCAATTTATCAGGATCAATAAAAAAAATGTTTATGCAAAGTGCACTTTCAGAGTCAGCGCTGCATCTTCAATGCGTGATTATAGCAGGTAGCATGGACAACAACTGCCAGGCGAGTGCTTTTATTTAGTTTTACATGAGTACAAGAAAACATTAAACGACTATAACCTAGGTAACCCCAGAGCATTTGAAACTAGAATTTCAAAAACATATATTCTAAGTCAGACGGGCTCAAGAAACACGACAATATGTTGTGATAAATTGAAAAAAAAACTACTGTGCCCTGGACTACAAGCAGATAAATCCGAAATGAGGAGGTTATTCTTGCTCGTATTCGAACTATACTCACTAAATTAACCAACAGTTATTTATTGAACGCCTCTATCCACTAACCAGCGATTGCTGTAATATTTACCTCACTGTTTCACAAATTCCTGTAACTTGTGAAAAATTTGACCGTACAAGAAAAGTGGTGGACCTTAAAACATAGCGTAAAAGATCTCCTGGGAAACGAGGAAGAAGATATAGAAAGATTTATATTTTATGTATATATACATGTATGATGTATGTAAATAGTAAGATTACTCAAGGGAAAAAAATGCAGTAAGTGTATGTAAGTGTGAGTGTGCGTGATAAATTGATTTTAATTACTTGCAAAAACAAAATCTGAAAAAGTACTTAAACTGTATTAGTCATTAAATTGAAATATTGGCTAATTATAATGCCAGTTGAAAATATGTACTTGTAAGGAAGAAAATATACGTTTATATAAAATAATATACCTTGAAAAACGTTTATATACTTGTTCAGTCGTCAGTTTGAATTTTAAACTTCCCGCGCTCGCGGGGTTCCTAGACCCGCCACACACACGTGCATATCACCAAGGCCGTGGCTACAGCGGAAAAAACACATGCAGTTCAAGAAGGCATCGGCCAGCAACAAGGACTCGGTCAGTTGGTTTTAGACGCTCGCTGGGGTCAGTTGCTCTCAGACGTTGGGGTCGTTCATACGGCCAGAGGGGCCTCCCTCCCCTACAGATCACCGCTTCGCTTCATAGATAACCGCTTCACAGATAACCGCTTCATAGAGAACCGCTTCATCGACAACCGCAGTTGGAAGTCACCCGTGATAGTCTATGTTCACCTCTCCTAGAGTCAACAGGTTCATTCTGCTCCCGCCTTTCTTCTTCTCTGCCACGTGCCCATCCAGATTTATCACCGCAACAAGACTTCATCATCTCTAGGAAGTTCATGATTCCTGCTATTAACAACTTAATAATGCTAGCATTATGATCGCAAGTATCGCATGAGTACTCATATATATTATAAGACCCACCGCTAATTTTGTATGTATAGTTATGGCCGCCATATTATTTCATAAAGTTTGTTTACTGCTTAAATCTCATTTTTTGTTATAGAGATATACTTAACTATTCAATTCTATATATACTTAACTATTCAATTCTATATATACTTAACTATTCAATTCTATATATACTTAACTATTCAATATACCTAATTCTTAAGAGAACTCACATAGTTGTTTTGTTTTCTTTATTTATCTTTTTCCCTCATCTCTCCATGAGAACTAACAAATGGTTCAGTCTAAATTCTCTCCCAACTCTTTCTTACCTTTAACACAAGATTTCCGCCATTACATTTTTTGTGCCGACATTTTCTATTATTACCGCTAAAGCTTACCGCACGCCCCTACAATACTATTATTATATAGGCTAAGTAAGTATGTACAATAATTATTAATTATTAGCAAAATATAAAGGCAGTTAAAAATATTAAGCCAGTGGTAAGATTGGATATAAGTACAATGTAACTCGTGTTACTAGCAAACATCTTTGATTTAATATAAATAAATAAAGATGTATTTATAGATTTAGTTAAGAAATAATTGTATAGGAAATTAGTAAATTTAATACCCTTAGGATATGGCAAGAGAGGTATTTACAATATATTAGTTGATATTATTTAAGACATAGAGTAAAACAGGGACTTGTAAACAGCATTATACTTCTATAAAGAGCATAATAACCTAGTTACGGATTGCTTAAATCATATTAATTCTAATCCTAAGAAAGGTTAATGACTTTCTTAAAGAAAACTCATTTGTTCCAGGAAATATTGATACATCTACCGCTAACGAAATAGTAGATGCGTTATAATGTAATAAATAAATAAGGAAACCATGTGTGGTCGAAACCTGATTTTTTAAGATAATTGTAACCTTTAGGGAAGGAAGGTTCCCCAATTCAGGAACCGAGCTTAATACTCTCAGCGTTGGAAGGTATTCAGTGTCTTCTGAATAAGTTAGCAATATTAATTCGAGGTGGTTATTATTAAGGGTAAGTTAAGCCCCTACGGCCTGGCGAGTAATAGGGGAGGGGGCAGGTTGTGTCCTTTAACTTGGGCCCCTTGGGAGGGATACATCAGGGCGGGATATAGCACCGTTCTAATCCCCATCTCTCTGGGACGCTATCAGTTCTAGGCCTTATTTAATATGAAAGCCTCAAATGGACTAGGAAGGAAACTAACTCATCATATCTAATCAGTAAATTAAGGATCGTACGATAAGAATAATCAAATTGGCTGATAAAAACTTTAGGATCATATGTAAAAATCTGAATGAAAATCAATGACTCAATAGAACCTGATTAACCAAGAATTTTTATATTGCGACCTGTAAGTAACTGCTCAATACCTTCTCGATGGTGAGTGTACGTCAAGGAAATGGTTATGGTAGTTCAATCTCAATGCTCAAGAACCATTTCAAAATCACAGGTTCGAACCTGCCACCACTCAGCAGCCTAGAACGTTAACCACAAGGCCTCTGCTGGGACCCAAAAAATTTTATGCTTACACCTAATGCATTGCAATTGTGAAGATAACTTTTTTATTTGAAAAAAATAGTTTTATGCTGCCTTATCACTTTTTTGTTTTTTTAATAAATTTTAAAATGGCCAAAATTTAATGAGTGCCAGACATTGGAGTTAAGCGTGTGAAGAATATTCATTTGTAAAACATTTTATAATGACTACCGGCAATTTTGTTTGCTTTATGTAGAGACTTTAGTGTTAACAGTAGCAACAGTAACGCCATGAAGCGTGGCTGGTTATATACTGGTTACCAGCCTTTTCTAGCCTGGATTTAAACATATTTTAGTTAAGGACTAAATAAATGCTCATTATATTTATTTATAAAAACTGAAAGTCCATCTGTAAATGTTGTTACCACATTTGAACATCCGTAAATAGCCTTTAGCCCTTAGTCGAGAGAGCCTTTACATCACTATTAATGTTTACATGTTCCAAGAATCAAAGGGTTTATTGAGTTTATTTAGTATTATATGTTGATATATGGTTATGTAATTTCGCACAAACCCCCCCCCCGCCAAAAAATAGCATAATTTCATATAGTTTAATACGAACCTTACCTTTTCTTAACCAATTAAAGGTCAATTCCAAATAGTTTCAACACTGTACGACGCCTTACCTTTTCTTTATCAGCTGACATAATTGGGACAGGATATAGAGAACCTCAGAAATGCATTACTGCCCAATCATATTTGAAATTGTAATGTGAATTTAGTCAATTTACAACCTATGTAATAATCTTGATTACCTCAATAGATTAACGGTTTGTTGTTTTTGTCATGGATTTTCAGGGTCCTCATTTGTAATAAGATAATAAAACAATTTAATGAATAATGATATATACTGTATAAAGTCTTGAATATGTTTCCTTGATCTGTGATATTCTGGCGAGTAGCAATGACATGCAGTGGTTTCCATTGTCTCAAATTAGATTAAATTATTTCTTAACATCCACTTAGGATTCACCATCCTTTTCTAGCCAGGGTGGAAAAGGAAGCCAGGAAGGAAAGGAGGTTTAAAAGCATACTATAGTACTGGTATCAAAATGACAAAAAAGAATTTTAGTCAAGGCCAAATTTGGTTGAAAACATTATCTAAATAGACTGAAATCGATGACTAATAATGTTTATAACTAACTCTATGCTGTAACTTCTAGTATTGCCCCACTGTCTTGTTCAGTATGGAACTTGACTAGTATGGACCATTTTTTAAATTAAAAAAGATTTTTTTTAAGGGAAATGAAATATTATATTACTCATTCTAAGACTAATTTTGAATTGACGTTGTAAATCTCCCGAAAAGGAATTCATGTATTGTATTTTACTCACTGCATGATTTTTTATCACATTACTCTCCAAATGGACGGATTAATATCTATATTTCTTTTGATCATTACCAATTCCTATATTTAATAGTTTCATTTAACTAATGAAGATTAAGTCATTTAATTCTGAAATAAGATTAAGTAGTATCAAATTTCACGAGGATAAAAAAGTCTAAAAGTATTGCTGTGAACTGTCGCAAACATTTTATTTGCCAAATAAATAAATATTTGATTAAGGGACGAATCATTGATTTCGTAAATCGAGAAAAATATAGTATATTCTTAAATTATGATTCGAAATTAAAAAATGTTTGTTTTTTCTCACATTTTACAAACACCAAGCTTCTGAGTAAAATAATACTTGTAGAACAGGAAAATTTATTTCAGGCATAGATGCAAGAAACAATAAGTAGTTCTTTGTAGATCCACCCCCCCCCCCGGCGCCCCATGATATTTATTGTGTCACACTAATATTATTGTTAGACATGAGAGGCTAAATAAAAAGTGTAATTATTTCGCAAGAACACATTGTGACGAAGAATAAGGAAACACGTCTGCCATTATATAGAAAAAGTGGTTTAGCCGAGCCGAGAAGATTCAAGGCGGAGTAAGACCTGGTGGGGCCTAAATGGGACGAAGGAAGGTTGGACAGGCTACAAATGTTGCCGCCTTAACGTCCAAGGAGAAATAGCCCGCGAAGATTTGTCTTCTGATGACCCAATCAGGTATGTCACTTGGCCACTGTGCACCCACAAGATTCCCCCACGTTTGTCATCCCCTCAACTACCTTACGTTTGACTTCAAGATATGTATTTATTTCCTCCCATACATTTCCCGAATCAATCCTCTTGCGCTTCCATTCTATTTTATGTATCAATTTTAGGCTCTCAAAATTGAAATATAACAAACATTAAAAATAATATTAGCCTTACAAAGCCATTAGGTTGCACCGTTCACTGCATTCGACTCATAAACAAATAATGAATCGTTATTTTTGGAAGAGATTGTTTGTTTCTAGGGTATTTGGTACTGAGAAATTGAAAAAAAGAAATCAAATTTGGCGTCTAGGGGACATATGAAGCAAATTGGACCAGATCCATCACGTGCAAAGCTGTATTACCAAAAATAAATGAAATAATTGCCTTTAAAACCATGACGTAAACGTAGGGAGGACATTTTAATTAAGCAAGATATTTTTATGTGGATAATTGTGATTGCAGCAATGAAATCATATTTACTTCTTAAAAAGTTTGGAGGAATTACATTGTCAGTAAAATATTTTACATATATTTAAATAAAATAATAATTATGAAAGAGGTTAAAACCCAGTCAATTTTAGTCAGTACTAGGTGGGAGCCCTTTAGGGTTTCAGGGAACATAAAGATTTTTTGCTAAAGATTCATTATGACAGAATTATCAAGGCTTATATGCATGCAAATTTATCGGCAAACCTTTTAAAGAGGTACCAGAATTTTTAAATGTTTCCACTGAACTACGCTTATACTGATGAGTAGAACTTTGTTTCGTAAAACTGTTCCAGCTAAATTCTTTTTGCATTAAAATTGTTTTATGAGTATAAATGATGCATGTATATTAAGATGTGATAAATTAGTCTTGTATACCAAAACATCGTTTTATTTTCTAACGAACTACTACATAAAGAAATAATTTATGTTTATAATTTAATATTCAATTATACAATTGGGCTTATTGATTTTGCAGAAAACGTTTATTGCTTACATCATATACGAACAAACGAGGTGTGGCTATTAAATAACGAGACTGACGCTGTAAAACATTTTATTTTTATTTCATACGGTGAAGATGGGCTCTTCCAGTGCATGGATTGGCGCTTTGTTTCAGGATCATACATAAAAAACCATGATTCGTCACATGTTATTATGCTTTCCAGTAAGTTTGGGTCATTTTCAATGGGTGAAATCTGCATTAAAAGGAACAAGATTTGAGTCTGTTGAAGCTGTGAAAGAGAAAGCGGCACGCGTCCTGAAGGAGCTGACAGAAAAAGACTTCCAGCACTGTCCAGCTCAAATCATATTTACTTCTTAAAAAGTTTGGAGGAATTACATTGTCAGTAAAATATTTTACATATATTTAAATAAAATAAATATTATGAAAGAGGTTAAAACCCAGTCAATTTTAGTCAGTACTAGGTGGGAGTTGTCAGCCCTTTAGGGTTTCAGGGAACATAAAGATTTTTTGCTAAAGATTCATTATGACAGAATTATCAAGGCTTATATGCATGCAAATGTATCGGCAAACCTTTTAAAGAGGTACCAGAATTTTTAAATGTTTCCACTGAACTACGCTTATACTGATGAGTAGAGTTAATCTTAATGCTCAGAGCAATTCGCTTCTTTTTTTTTAATTTTAGATTTAAATATCAAAACTCCGGACTTTCAGGATTCACTTGTATAGCGGGGCTTCGTAAACTAAGCGGATTTCCCACTTAAAGTTTTACAATAGCGGAATCTGCGTACCAGTGAAGTAGTAGTAAGGAATCTCTAAACCAATGGCACTAGAACCGAACATTTACGGAAACCACCATACTACCTAACGGCGGAAGATCACAATTGTAGCAGACATCAGCCGATCTCATCTCGTCCGTTACCGCACACACTTAATAAAAATGCAAATATCTCGGTTAATATTCAAGATAGAGAATAAATGTATATTACAATATTTATAGTAAATCTAATTTTCGACAAGATTGGTTTTATACACATTTTCGATCCGACGTATAGTAACGGAGATATTTCGAAAATCCTTAAGAGAAAACTGCTGAAATAGGAAAGCAGCTTACGCAAAAAAGTAAATTTATTATATAATAGTCAAGCATTGAATTTCTATACTTTTTTTTGTTTCAGTTAAACCCCTGGAGGTGAAAATATTGGAGAAAAACCAGCCATTATCGGCGGATAGGCTGTACTCTCTCCAGTGTACGTCAACTGGATCTCGCCCTCCGGCCAAGCTCACCTGGTGGAAGAATGGCAGCAGGCTTGAGAAAACCAAGGACATAGTAAGTGTAGAATTTCCAACTATACTAACTGGGTTTAATAGATTCATTTATTTATTTGTGTTGTGTGTCTATGTAGGTGTGAGTTTGCGTGGGAAGGTTTGTGGACATGTGTTTGTATAGGGGGTGTGAATGTGTGTGTTTGGGGATGGAGTCTGGATGTGTGTGTGCGTATTGGGAGTGTGTGTGGGTGATGTCTATATGTGCGTGTGGTGTGGTCTGGATGTGCGTGTGGTGTGTGTGGGGTGGCCTGGATGTGCGTATGGTGTGTGTGTGTGTGTGTGTGTGTGTGTGGGGTGGTCTGGATGTGCGTGTGGTGTGTGTGGGGTGGTCTGGATGTGGGTGTGGTGTGTGTGGGGTGGTCTGGATGTGGGTGTGGTGTGTGTGGGGTGGTCTGGATGTGGGTGTGGTGTGTGTGGGGTGGTCTGGATGTGCGTGTGGTGTGTGTGGGGTGGTCTGGATGGTGTGGGTGGGGTGGTCTGGATGTGCATGTGGTGTGTGTGGGGTGGTCTGGATGGTGTGAGTGGGGTGGTCTGGATGTGCGTGTGGTGTGTGTGGGGTGGTCTGGATGTGCGTGTGGTGTGTGTGGGGTGGTCTGGATGTGCATGTGGTGTGTGTGGAGTGGTCTGGATGTGCATGTCGTATGTGTGGGGTGGTCTGCATGTGCGTATCGAGTGTGTGGGGTGGTCTGGATGTGTTTGGGGTGGTCTGGATGTGCGTGTGGTGTGTGTGGGGTGGTCTGAATATGCGTGTGGTGTGTGTGGGGTGGTCTGGATGTGTGTGTGGTGTGTGTGGGGTGGTCTGGATGTGCTTGTGGTATGTGTGGGGTGGTCCGGATGTGTGTGGGGTTTTTTGCATGTGCGTATCGCGTGTGTGGGGTGGTCTTGATGAGCGTGTGTATTGGATATGATTGTTTTGGGGGTTCTGGATATGTGTGTGTGTGTGTGAGATGGGTCTGGATGGGGGTGTGTATTGGATGTTTGTGATGTGTGTGAGTGGGGTGGGGTGTATGTGCCCGTGGAGGTTATAGCACATTATCCAAAATAAATATAATTTAATAATAGTTATTTATTAATGTTTTAATGAATAAATCAAGTGGGAAGAAGCCTCTTAATTGTACCTTCAGCCATTCACACTTTTAATGTAAATAACTATGTTAGTATATAAATATATAAATAAGTAATAGACATATTAAAAGTGTTAAAGGCTTAAAGTCCAATTATCAGGCATCTTCCCACTTGCTTTATTCGTAAAAACACACATTACTTATGAAATGCTGAACAATTTAAGATTTATACAATTACGTACAACAAAAAATATTCAAAATTCCGTCACGCCAGAGTTACGTACACTAAGAAAATTTCCAAAATGCTGGTATGCCGCCTAGTGATCTCGCTCTGTTCTTTTTTTTCCTAACTAAAAATCCGATAAGCATTCGTGCGGAATTAAACGTTTATTTTTTAAAGTATAGAATAGATCAAATAAAGATTTTAGAGTTAAAGAGGTAAAATTTGAATTCATGACGTCATCACACAAAATTTAACACAGAATTAGTAGAAATTTAAATTTCCAAAATGTATGGATATATGGTCTTTCTATCCAACTCTAAATAACGGTGAGATTACTATTTTCCACGCCTCAGATTTTTCCCAACCCTCCCCGGTCCCGTTTCAGTCTCCGAACATGATCTTTACTTTTACAAGGAAAAATATCAAGTAATGTAAAATTCAAACATAAATTTACGACTACAAGAGCGGTAACAGATAACTATTTATATAGTAGATACGTTCAAGTAATATTTACATGGGCCGACTGTCAGGTAGACTAGCATTAGCAAGTAAATTTAAACGTATGAGTTACGCAAATGTGCAAAGTATAAAAATATGTGCAATTAAATAACTTCTTCTAAAGAAGAAAATAAAGGGTCTTTAAGTAGTTAAAAGCAAAAAGGTTTAAATACAGAAAATGTTCTGCTAAAATTGCGAATACAGCGACAAAGTCAATTTATACTAGCTCAGTTTGAAAAGTCATTTTTACTCTTTTTTTTTTGTTTTTTTTTGTTTGATATTTACTATTACTATTCTTTTTAACATAGTGTGTATTGGCTTTTATGGTGTATATTAATCAAGGACTTTTAAGTCCAATATGAATTTGAATAAAAGCCAAATTTATTTTAAATCTTTTAAACTGCCCTACATGTTTTGAGTCCCTACTGGGACCTCTTCATGGGCTATAATTATAAAAATTGTACTACTACATATAGTTTAAAATAATTAAGACTTTTTTTTTTTTTTAAATACAGAATATTTTCATTTTTGAGGTGGTGGATGGTGAAGGAAGCAGATCACAGGTAAGAATCAACGAAAAAGGCCTTGTTCCCTCATTGATATTTGTTAATAAGTCAGAACGCTTTCGGAGCACTCGCTCCATCATCAATGGCCTTCTGCTATACACAAACCGTTAACAAAAGTAATAAAAGCTTTTTCAGTTCTTAAAAAAGTATAATTATAATATTATGTCATTTCATATATATATTCCCCATAGATCCTCTGGTGTTTTTTATTGTATATTAGTTTTTCCTTTTTTAAGATATTTGATGAGTATTTATCTGTGTTTTTTATGACTATTTATTTTTAATCTTTGACTGTCAATTTAATTTTTAACTTTGTTTTTATATTCCCATAGACTATATGTATTTATTCTTTGGGAACATCATTTTTATATTTTAATCATTTCATTCTCGCTCTGTTTGTACCTATTTTTAAGATCAAAATAAGCTTGGGTTATGCGAGTTAATAGTTTGTGTGATTTAGTGAGTGCTTCGAAAGCACTCTACTACTTATAATATATACTTGTGAAGAAACGAGGCCTTTTTCTTCGAATAAAATAAATATACACCACATATCATTTGAAAATCTTAATTATCATAAGTACAAATTCTCATATTTTTGATATTGCGACCCTACATAGGGTGAAACATAAACTTATGGGAATTTCTTCCTCGTCCGTTGATGTGGAGAAATCCATACTAATATGAATCTCGAATGATGAATCTTGTGTTTTTTGAAGCAGTTTTAAATCTAGCCTATAATCCAACTAGGAGAAAATGACCTTCATCTTCTTATTGACGAATGAGAAAACTAATTCCAGACGCTTCCAATTTCCCCCAGGGCGAACATGGCGCTTTCGTTGATGGTTTATTCATTGGATTCATCAGTCACAAGTATCAGAAAAAATGATCCAAGTCAGATTACTGATCCTATTTAAAGAAAACAACCAGTCTCCAAAATAAAACAGACAAATAAAAATCTGCCCAAAATAAAAATGAATGTTGCTGCTAATTATCCAATAAGAAAATATAGAAATACTCAGCCAAGGCTAACAAGCCTTGATATTGAAGGTTGAGAGTTCTGAAGAGAAGTGGTGCAACTTCTTGAAGAAACTTTGCTAGTTTACTTGCCCTCCTATAATTGGAGATTTAATGAAAGTAACGGTATTATCAAAATTAATAATATTTTCAAGTTAGTAACAAATCAAACTTCTCGTTGCTATTAAAACTTTATAAAACCTATTAAAAAATAATTGATTCAGAGGAACGTTTGAAAAGGCAGTCCGAATATAATCACCAAAGTGCAGTGAAGCCCTTGGTAATTTATACCTAAGCAAACGTGAACTTCATTTCTTGCAGTGTTAGCTATATCATAAGCAATTGTACTGTCTTGGTTAATTCTTATATGTTATCAGTCCGTGGGACGGGTAAAAATTTAATCACGTTTCCTCCACCTAACATCAATTTATTTTATATGAAGAATCGATTTTTTTTTCAAAATTCATCCACTTCATGATGTAGTTTCTATGTAAATCTATGCAATACATAGAGTTATTTGTCATAAATAAGCCTAAGGAACAATATCATTACATAATTTTTTTAATAGATTCTTTGTATAACAATAATAAAACCTAGAGCTATGCTTTCCTAAGGAGATGAATAAGTTGGAAACCAGATGGCTAACACGGTTAACACTGAAGCTTGTTTGAATGAAAAAGTCCGTTACGCAGGGGCTGCTTAAACTAAGCAGATTTCCCCCTTAAAGTTTAGTAATAGATAAATCTACATACTGGTATCACAACACCTCCGTGAATAAATACAAACGGAAATAAGAAATGATTCATCCAATTTCAATAACCTGCCGACAGGAAGCGTTAGATTAGAAATGTAAACAAACGGGTCTGCCCGACTCACACCGGAAAGAAAAACTATTTCTGAAATATATCAGAATATAACATATGAATTTTATTGAGAACTATTTACTATATCTAGTACTGTAATTAATAATGAATCAAAATAACTGTTATCTCTATCAACCAAATTTTAATAGTCCAAAACCTTAAGACGGGAGGGAGGGGGGGGGGGTCACCAGGACATATTTGTATGTACCTCATATAATAAAAGACTCTTCAATACAATTTTTAGTATTTAAACTTCGAATAATATGATTTACTATGTAGCAGAGAATTGTTTATGTAACATGAGTAGAAGTGGCGGTTTGCTGTTGGCTGAAAACAGAAAAATGAAATACTTGCTTCGTCCGAATACTTACAATGGGCCAATAACGTGGCAAAAGTATGCTATCAAGCTCTAGCAAAGAAATTCGACATGGTAGACAGGAAGGTCGCTTATTATCGCTGTAATTCTCAAAGATTATTCTGAAAACTGAAATCTGCCAAAGTTGCGGCTATTATAGTAAGTTCAAATGGACTCGTGTCAAAAAGTCCGTCACGCAGAGGCTGCTTAAATAGCTTAAGCAGATTTCCCACGTGATGTTATACAATAGTGAAATCTCCATACGAGAGCCGAACAGTTACGGCAAAGGGCCGAACTAGCTTTTGGCGGGAAATTCAAAAATCCGTTATCGGCCCTAATTTAATAAAAATGCAAATATCTCGGTTAATATTCAAGATAGTGAATCAATATACTAACAATATTTATAGTACATTTAATTTGTAATAAGATTGGTTCTATACAACTTTTCGATCCGACCTATGGTAACGGAGATATTTCGAATTTTCGAAAATCCTCCCCTCTAAACTAGCTTTATGTTAATATGTGACGGAGTGGGAGTTTGCAAAATACTTGAATTTTCGAAATTCCTCACCTCCAACCCCCCTCTCCCTGTCCCAATTTCAGCCGTTAACTTTAAAAACTATTTCTAAAACGAAATAATAACATTTTAAAAACATTCGCAATATCAACATATAGAATTAAAAGGTATAAAATCTAGTAACAGTTTACATATGGACAAATTAATTAAAAAACCTTACATAATTACTATAAGGAATCTTAATAATTTAATAAACCACATTAATGAAGAGAGTAGAAGCCGTCCTTGAAGTTATTTTGGAGGACACTGTGACCAGGCATATTCCTTTGGTTTTATGTCATGTTATTTGTTAACGTCCACTTTGTGCTGCTACGTCTAATTAGGACGGGTTATGAACAGGTTATCACCCCTTTCTAGACAGGGTGGGACTAAGAATTTTATTTAACGAGTCCGTCACTAAATACATTCCACTTTCCCAGGCGGGAATCGACGTCCATTAATCTAGGTTTACCAAGTGAGACGAAAACCAAGACCTTAACTCAATTCAAACCCCGTTGGTTTTAGAAACAGTATTCACGATTTTAGCAATAAGTAGCATAAGTTTTCATATTTGTTTGTTTAATAAAACTGATATAGAGTTTGGAATCACCTGTTTTGTACTCTTATATTTTCTATACTGAGTATTGAAGTTTCTGATGTTCATAGTATCATTATGAAGGAAGAGAGAGTCATTTGTACAACTATAAATAGCTCAAATGATAGAAGTTGTTAGTATTTTTAAAGGAAACGTTATTTTCTTCATCAGATATCAAATTAAAAAGGTGCCATCTCTTTTCTCCCTAATATACTGGTAGGATATCGT
This sequence comes from Riptortus pedestris, assembly GCA_019009955.1. Lineage (NCBI taxonomy): Eukaryota > Metazoa > Arthropoda > Insecta > Hemiptera > Alydidae > Riptortus > Riptortus pedestris. Next base: position 40,630,805 of record CM032232.1, on the reverse strand, counting down.
TAGTATCTATAATTTTTTTTCGATCGTAAAAAGTGTGATAAAAGAGAGAAAAGTTTGGGGTAAATTGAATTGGCATAATATTGCCAGGGTGCTAGGAATGTCATCAGAGAGAGTGCACTGCTTTCCAATTGACAGCGACGAATGAGCCTCTCTGAAAAGGGAAATAAATATAAGCCAGTGAAAGAGAGAAAGAGAGAGAGCGAGGGGAAAAAAAGGGCAAGGAAAAAAAAATAGATTGAGTGCTGGGCAATAAATTAAAGTGCTCTCTATAAGAATGCAAATAGGCAGCGGCGTTTTGAAATATTTCCCCAATAATTTGCTTTATTCGTGTTTCTCCCTCCTGCGTCGGCCTGGATGCAGCTGAGAAGTAGTTCCAAATGCATCTCATGGCAGGGCAATCAATGACTTTCCAAACTGCATAAACAGAGTAAGAAAATATCAGTGTTTCTTTCTCGAATTTCAAGCAATGTAGCCCTTTAACGTGAGAGTTTATTTAAATATTGCCTGGTCCATCATTTAGCTACTAAACGCATCCAGTGTCCCTTACATTATGTTAAACGCATAATATCCCATTGTATGGTGTTTCATACGCAATTTTTTTTTCCTGGATCTGTTGTTATTATTACGACATGAAAAGATTTATGTCGTACTATATTCTGGTATGTTCTCCCTATAACTTCTGTTGCAATTTATGCTGTTTATATCGTGAGAGGCAAGCCGTGTCTATCCTTATCAGAAAAAGTCCGTCAAGCAGGGGCTGCGTTAATCTCAAAACGTAAAAGTTCAGTGAGAACAATATTTGGTATTTAGGCTTCAAATAACGTGCTTCATTATATAACAACTTATTCTTAATGTTGGCATTAGTAGGAGTGAGATTTTACTGAAGGTCGAAACAAAAAAAAATGCAAATTTCTCGGTTAATAATCAAAATAATGATAGAACGTACTTAACAACATTTATAGAACATTCAATTTAAAATTAGATTGATTTCATGCTAATATTTGAACCAATGCATAATGGAGATATTTCAAATTTTCGAAATTCACCCTTCTGAATCACTGGCCCGATTTTAGATCTTAACGAACTAGATCTTCATTTTTACATTAAACGTTTAAATACCCCCAAGAGCGATAACAGACATTATGTATTTATATATAATTTTGTATATATCTCATTTTCGTCATCTCCAAGGTAGGATCGAAGGTGAATTTGAAAAAATTATTTGAAAATCCCATCATGTGTACAACCTCAATAGGTGATTTTCCCTAAGAGAAATATGCTAAAATTGCTCATAAACAGTTTGAAGTTTCGTTCATTTTTAGAAATTTATAGTAATATATTAAGTTATTTTAAAATGTTCTGATTGTATTGATGTTTTCACACTACAGAGTATAAACTAGTAATTAAACTTGTGTTTTTTTTTTCTTTCTTCTTTTAAACTTTTATATTTCTTTGGTGTATGTTTCATCATCATCATTTATCAATGAAGTGCATATCTACTGTTTAATTTTCCTAAATACAACATTTTGGCTGGTAATGATTTGGAGGAGGTTTTAAATCTGCTTTGATATCATAAGTTGCGTGGAGAAATAACTTCTGAAATGAATACAGCTGAGAGCTAGAGTTTGTCAACGTTCCTCTGAAACTGTAACTGACTATGACAAAAGTATTCCCTAGGGAGAACCTATTTTTCTAATCTCCGCGAAGGAAGTTCATTTCGAAATCATTTTTACACTGTGGGATCATTTGAATAAATAGTTTTAAGAAATGGCTGAGCTTTTAGGAACAACAAGAATTTCACTAAAAGAAGCTCTGGAACCTTACTTTGGAAGAAATAATATGATGCTATAGGGAATGGAAAACCAATACAGTATGATTAAAAATTATGGTACATGGCTATTTGAAACGGTTTTATGCTAAAAGTGTTATCTTACTTTTGGAAGTGTTTTGGTTTATGTAGAGTGAATATGACCCTATTCGAATTTTAAAATTCCAACTCCACATTCTTTTAGTCCCATTGACTGCTCCACAAATGGAACAGTTCAGAGAGGCAAGACTACAAAGATTACTCCAGTTAGCTGCAATTGTGGATTTTTTTAGCAATGACTGCTTCATTCGTGAAACAAGAGTGTAGAGAAGATGTGAGTTTGAAAATGTGCCGAATTCCGCTGAATAAAAAGTGATTTATATATGCTTTTTCTTAAAATATCATACAGATGGACTTTTTAAACTTGATTACTATTATTATCTTTTTTTATAAATATTTTATGTGAAACATTAATATGGATATTTTAGTAGTACTCATTTTCCTGTAAATCGTATGCGTCGTAAGGGGGGGTAGGGGATGTTTGTGTGGCTATCAACATCGTGGTTCGCCTTTTAGGAAGTGTAAAATTTATTATTTCTTATGTCTGTATACAAACACACACATAAATAGTAATTTTACTGCTACCTTTTCACGCGCACACTCATTTTCACATACAAACATTTTTTTTTTTTTTAAGTTCATAAAATATTATTTTATTCTATTATACAATACCTAAATTTTATTGTATACAGATAGCTTCTTTACTAACAAAAATGGTTCTATCTTCAGCGTCTGAAGTGTCTTCTAAGGCCAATTTTATGTTTCTAGGAATGTCTAAATCTTTGAAAATTGTTTGCACAGATTGACATTCCTCTATAAAATGAAGTATTGTGAGTAGAACACGGTACATTGTCGTTGGGGATCGTCAGTTATAAAGTGTATGTTCTTAATATTTGTGTGGCCTATAAGCATTCTGGTGGTCATCACCTATTCTTTTCGAATGCCTCTGTAGGTACTGTGCCATGTCCTTGGAGAATCTTTTATATTTCGTAGTGTCTTTATGCGGGGTGCTTCCTTCCACATTGAATACCTGCATTTATGTACTGTTATTTAACCAGTTGCTCCTAACATTATCTTCATAGACTTGAAGTTTAGTCCCTCCCATATGAACTGCTTCTTTTGCTGCTTTGTCAGCAGCTTCATTTCCTGCGATTCCGGAGTGCGCGGGTACCCATTGCAGTTTCCTATGCGCCGTAAGGTAAAAAACATCTACTGAATTCCCCACATAAAGCCCTTGATGATCGAACAACTACTAACCTAGCTATTGCCAACTGGATCAATGTATGCCGTAGGAGTTTGGCCAGCCGCTGTCATTGTGGGGAATGTTATCAACAAAGATAACGGTCCTCTTATCATATCTCATGTGTAGCTAAAACACAATTAGTTCGGTCCATTCAATATCACGAACAGATATTCAGATGTCGATTGGTCTTCAGTTTTCTTCTCGATTAAGGCTACATTTTTGTTTGCTTTAAATAATCTTTAGAAATGTAATTGCTATACAAACCAAAGCAATTGAATATAACCAATAAACCTATGAAGGTGACCAAGGTGGTGATACAAATGATGGCAGTTCAGATTAGCTTAGTAACCTACGGTTCGATTCTCGCTTCGGCAATAGGATTTTTTTTTTAGAGCTTAACTGAAAAAATAAAACAATTAATCACACTCTGACAAGAAAAAAAATGTCCGTAAAGCGGGGCTGCGTTAACTAAGCAGATTTCCCAAGTGGGTCACGTATTTGCATTTATCATACAAAGTAAAAGTTCAAAGAGAACAATATTTGGTATTTAAGCTTCAAATATATTGTTAAGATTACATGATCAGGAGTGGGGGTTTACTGATGGCTGAAAACTAAAAAGTGCAAATATATCGGTTAATAACCAAGATAGTGAAAAAACGTAGATAACAACAATTATAGAACATTACACCTGCAATAGGATTGATTATATACAAATTTTCGAAATTCTATATCGATGTTCGAAATTCTTCCCTTTGGTCTGGTTTTAGCCTTTAACGAGCTTATGTATATTACATATATATACATACATACAACATTTTGAACAGACCTCATTTCCTTCATCTCCTAGGTAGGATCTATGACGATTTGAAGAAAAGTTTTGAAAATCCCATAATGAATATAACCTCAATAGTAGGAGGAAAATCTGATAAAAGGTGGTAATCTCTCGATAACCTGCCCCCATTAGACATAGTAACATAAAGTGTGCATTGATAATTGTCACTGAAACAATAACAGATCAAAGAGTAATGTGGTTATCTAAATCTGATTCTTAATATATGTAATATAGCATACACGTGTTTAAAATTGAAAATACTGCAAGCAAAATTCTATATAACAAAAGTAATTAGTAATCTTTAGCTTATTATTAGGGGATTTGTTTTGTGGCTTTTACCCTCTTTACCATTAAGTATTTAGTAGTTCTTAAATACTAAGAAACATTATTCTGTACCCAAAATTAAGTTTAACAGGCCAGTTCCCGCCATAGAGATACTTTGAATTTATGAAATTGATCATCTACTTATTGAAAAACAAAAATATTTGAGTATCTTGGGCTATTTTAATTTTAGTAACAGACAATATTGGATTGCAGGAACTCTTTTAAATAAATGTAAAGCTTCTCCGTGTATTTTTTCCCTCACTCAATCGGAGGAAGAGGTTTTCATTTTTTATCCTTTTGTATTTGCATATAATGTATAAAGTGTTGTATATTGTTTACAAACTTGAGTTTTATTTATATTCTGATGTAGCCAAGATCTCTATACTCCCCTCTCTCTCCCCCTTCCTATAACACTCTCTTTTCCAACTCTCAATTTGCCTTACTCTGTATTCCTGAGTGAGTGCGAACGAATGTGTGCGTGTGTATTTTTTCTATCACTAAAGGGGTTGTACATTAAAAATGAATGGATAGAACTACTGATATGTCGATAATCAAGTAGATTAATTTTTGAATTTTCTAGGTGATGTCCACTGTTGGAGCTATCCTTACGTGCTGTGGTTGTCGGTCACTTAGGTTGAAATAAAACTACTACAGTTTGCTGCTGACATTTCGGTGTAAATTATAAAATTTATTAAGGCCTGCAAAGGTACACTTATAATAATGACTAGAAGTGATGGATTGATATTTTTTAGTGGTACTTGATTATAATATAAGATAAATGTCTATGTAAATGATATAATATAGTTCAAAAGTTATTGTACAAAATTACTAAAGAACTGAAAAAAAATAATAACAATCCATCCGGGTTTGTAGTAACTTTGCAGGCCTTGACAAAGGTTATAAATTACACCAAAATGTCCACAGTAAACTAAAATAGTTTTATTTTAACCATAGTGACCGACAACCACGTCACATACGGATAGGTTAATTTTTATTAGCAGATTTCCCTTGAGGGAAATGAGCTATTGAGGATGTACTCATGACGCGATTTTCAAAATTTTTCTTCAAATGTCCATCGATCCTACCTAGGAGATGACGAAAATGAGGTCCGTTCAAATCTATCTATATATATTTGTCTGTTACCGCTCTAGTGGTCGCAATTTTTCTTTCAGTCGTCACCAAACTCGGTATTTAATCGTTTTATGTAAAAAGAAAGATCAAGTTCGTTAAGGGCTGAAATCGGACCAGTGGGAAGAGGAATTTAGAAAATTCAAAATATATCCGTTACTATACGTCAAATCGATCAATTGTATAGAATCAATCTTATAGAATATTAAATTTAATATAAATACTGTTATACAAATTTATTCTCTATATTGAATATTAACCGAGATATTTGCATTTTTATTAAGTGTAACGGACGAGCTGTGGTCGCTTCTATTTCTTCCTGCCGAAAGCTAATTCGGCCGTTTCCGTTACTGTTCGGCACTCGTACGGAGATTTCACTATTGTATAACTTCACGTGAGAAATCTGCTTAGTTTACGCAGCCCCTGCGTGACGGACCTTTTTTTTATTAGAATCAAAATTAATTTTTACCCAAGTTGGCTTGTATCAAGCATCAAGTGCTTCTTCAACGTGCGAACTTTCAGGCCTTTTGGAAAGAGGTATAATGTTTTTCATATTATTTTCACAGACAACACCCACAATCTAATTATGCCATAATATGTAATTTGTTCGAAAATTGGCACCACCTGTAATATAATTTTTGTGACTTTTTGTACTGGAAAATAATGCATTTAATTATAATTTCTCTTATGGAGCCTATTTATTGGAATAAACCTTTATATTATAAATGCTGTTCAATTAAAGAATTTCATATATTTGTAATTGTTGCGATACAACCCTAAATCCCTTGTTTTTGATGCATGCGTGAAACATAATGCCATTAGGGAGAGCAAGAACCAACCATTATCCCAGTTGGAACTAAATAGAGTTGACCTAGAGCAGTTTTCATCCAATGACAGGCCGCTGGATTAATCTGCTTCAGCTAATCACATCACCAACTCTCCAATAAACAAGAGATATCTCATTTCACAGGCCGCCCCCCCCCCAGCCCGTTCGCATTTTGTGAAACTTTTATACGACTAATTGTTTCTACCCGGTGGCTCTCATTTTCAACAAATTACATTTTAACGCGAAATAGAATATAATTAACCACGGTGGCAAGGTGTATATATATATATATATATATATATATATATATATGTATATATTTGTTGACGAACTTGATCTGTCTTTTTACATAAAACGTTTAAATAAGGAGTTTGGTAACGATCAAGCAAAAATTGCGACCACTAGGGCGTTAACAGGCAAATATATCTATATCTTTATATATATATATATATATATATATATATATATATAATTCTACTGTATGTGTGTATGTCACTGAACGCCTCCTAAATAGCTTGACCGAATGAATTTTGTTGTACGCGTTCGGGTGACGCCCTGGATTGTTCAGCGTCACAAATAAGCCCGGCAGATGGAGCGGAGGTCGTAAAGGAGGCCAACAAATAAAAATAACGATATTTCGTTTTGTATTGGTTTTTCGGCAAATATGCACAGCTTAGAAGTTGTTTATGTTGTTATTTAGAGTAACTATTGTTATATTCACTTTTGTCGTATAACAAAGTATAAACGAGATATACACTAAAAAAGTAAAGTGGGAGCCAACAATTGGGCACCAACGATTGAACCGAACTTAACAAAACTCTATACGTGAATTAGCATTAATGCTTCCACGATTATAAGCTATATTAAATTTTTTAGGTTCACCTGAATAAAATATTCGCGATATTTCATTTTCTATTTTTTTAACCATTTTAAAAACTATGAAAACGATTTTTTATATTAAATTATAACAGAAAATGAAATTTATGTAAAATTAATTTTGAAATTCTATTCCTTTAGATCATTGCTAATGAATGGTTGTACAAAAATGTAAGTTCAAAAGATAATTGTAATTTCTTTTAGATTCTTCATATTTGTATGTGGTTTTAATGATATTTTTAACCCCTTGAAGAGGAGCCAATCCAAGAAACGCGTAGAGGAATGCTAACATCATAAGAATATCACATGTTATTGCAAGAGGAATGAATTTTTTTGACATGAATCCTTTAGGTATTCATCAGAACAAAAAAATTACATTTATGTTGTGTGTATGTGTATATATATATATATATATATATATATATATATATATATATATATATAAAATTTCCATGTCACAATGTTAGTTACCGTACTCCTCCGAAACGGCTTTACCGATTTTTACCAAATTTTATATGCGTATTCAGTAGGTCTGAGAATCGGCTACTATCTATTTTTCATACCCCTAATCGATAAGGATTGTTCACCCTTAACATTTTTTTTTTTTGGACGAAATTTTTTGTTTTTATTTTTTTATAATGTGGCATTAAAAAATTCATACAACTCTAAATTTTTACTTTTTTATCACCAACCCCTATTTTTTTATAGCCATTTTAGTAATTTAATCATTATCATCCCGCTCGACAACTGATCATTATAGTGTGTTAACTGTACTTCGATTAAAATTTCAATTTGCAATGACAATCAACAAATCCCAAGGCCAAATGGTGTCTATTTGTGGCTTAAATTTGAGTACACCATGTTTTTCACACGGGCAATTGTACGTAGCATGCTCTTGAGTGGGTAAACCATCCAGTTTGTTTGTGCTCAAGATGGGCTAACAAAAAATATTGTTCACGGTATAGCATTAAAAGATTGATGTTGTTTGTTAGTGTTACTGTCGTAATTAATATGTGATATGTAATTTTAAGAAATAATCTATAATAACTTATTTATATTCCCTTATCGTTGATAGCGCTCCATGCCTATCTCATGCATATACCACATACACACTTATAATAATTAAGTTACGTTTTGTCTACACTAGAATTTATCTAGAAACTAGAAATAATTTATATGGCAAAACAACGTTTGCCGGGTTATGTAGTATATATATATATATATATATATATATATATATATATATATATATATATATAAATGGGAGCTGTTTATGCTTTGAAATTGTTTTTCTGAACGCCAAAGTGCTTTTCCATTTCACTTTTGACGAAAGAGTTTTAACAATTTGTGACACTAGTGTCTGCATGATTCTGAATTTTTTCTGCCCTCTTTTACCCCTTTTGACACGCTTTTTGAACATATATAATATTTTTCTTAATTTATTATTATTATTTATTAACGTCCGCTTTTTGCAACTACGACTAATTGGGACGGGTTATCTACTGGTTAGCACCGTTTTCTAGCCACGGTAGGACTTGGGATGTTATTTAATGAATTCCGTCACTAAATGATTTCCTTTGCTCAGGCGAGAATCGAACTCCATTTACCATGTGAGATTAAAGTCAACATTTTAACTCATATGACCAACTAGAGCCCCAAAATTTATCATTAGTTTTTATATTTTTTAATTATCTCTTTATAAGATATTTTTTGTTTTTGAATTTAATGTTTCGTATTCGTTTTGTTTTGTTTTTGTTTTTTTTTATCTGTTGATTCGTCTTTTTGTCTCTTTATTTACGTTTTTGTTTTGCGTTCTTAGTTTGTCCTGTTCTAATAGTACTATTTATTTTTTTCAGTTATTGTTTTCCATATTTTTATTTATATCTGTTCTTTTTTGTTGAGCAATATCGCCTTACAGCGAGCGCTCCACAGTAAATAAATAAATGAACATTTTACACCTGTGGAGAAATGAACCAACTTTTATGAAACTTCTATGAATATTACAGGGAACACACCTCATACTTAAGGTTGTGTTAATATCTTTTGGGTGGAGCAGATGTGGAATTGAGAAATGCCTGATTTGAAAAACGCAATATTTCAATTACTACTTATCTTTTGGCAAACGTTCTTATGTCAAATATATTTTCTTTTGCTATTTACATTTTACTCGTAAACCTATGAATAAATAAGACAATTGTAGATACTTTTGAATTAGTAAACTAATCTGATTGTTAGAGTACTGGCTACCACCTCATGTTGTATTCTGCCTGAGTAAAAACCATTTCTCCATATGCTCGTAGACTTCCATGATCTTTGTACATTATAAAAATCGAGGTGTTCGAGTATTGACCGTGTTTACATGTTTTTGGCCGACGTTTACCTGGACATACTTGCAATTTTTTTCAGAGTTTTCTCTGAGACTGAGCTCGCTTTCTTTGTTCATGACCTTCTATCTGGGGTGGAATGATGGGCTTCCTACGTTTGCTCAGTTGCTTCCAGGAATGAATCGTACACGAAACAGTAGAGAAAGTGATATGTACGAAGAACTTCAACAGAGAAGAAGGCATTTAGATTGAGCAAACTTTCAAAGCCTGTCATTCATTCCTCCATGAATAAAGGCCATAAAGATGGAATGTGAAATCACGTTGGAATAGACCCGGGAGGAAGTGCCCGATGACACCTGGAAGGAGACTACCCCACGGCGAAGGGTTGACAGAAACATATATCTGTAGCAATTCTTCAGTCAGCAACCACCTGCCATCTGCCACCTGTAAATGCACAATCCTTGTACCCTTTAATTCTATTATAGAACAACTCCACCTTCAAATAACACTCAGGTGTAAGAAAAGTTTCCGTCACCACACCCTGCAGCCCTCAGATCTGAATATCTTACAAAATGGGCATCGGTAGTTAGGTCGCAGATACAAAAACAAAAAAAAATTGAAATTATTTATTCTTCTTTTTCTTTACCCAATATTTTTATATGTTCTTCATATTTTATGGCAAGGATCACCAATAATAGTTATTTTCATCACTAGTACGCAAAGTGTATCTTTTCTGTACGAGGTCGAGTTTCACGTACGAGGCGAAGCCGAGTTCGGGAATAAGACCGAGTACAGAAAAGATACACTTTGCGTACGTATGTTGAAAATGACTTTTCATTATACTGTACCTATTCTTAAAAGGAAATAAGGTAAATATTTTAATATTTTTATTCTTATAAAAAAATCAGAAGATAAAGATATGAATTCTAAAATATGAAACATATGTTTATTAAACTGCAAAGGTTATTCAACAGATAAATAGAATAGGCAATAGACCTATAATTTAAAATTAATATTTATTGTGCAATTTTTATTGTTACTTATATTAATACCTTTTTGCGGTATATTTGAACACGCGCTATTATTAAACATTGTTTTGATTTAATAAATACAGGTTAAGTAAGTATGCAATATACAATGAATGATAGTATAATGAGGAATATTCCAATAACAGCTGTTACTTTTCTGTACTAGTAAAGAAAAGTATCACTTTGCGTACTCAAACGATACACTGAAAACACATGTTATTTTAACAGTATAATGAAAAAACCATTTTGTCAGTGCAAACTTTATTGAAACTGCCCTTCATGGTTCATGGCTTACATGCCACATCTTCAGAGACTATCCCTTTTAAAAAATAATTATAAAAGTTTATAAAATTAATTTAACAAAATCCTTAATAATTCTTTGCTAGATATTGTATTAATAGGTGCCTACATCAGTGATATATTTATTAAATCTAATTATAGATTGCTACTTACATTTCTGAAGTGCTAGTTTCCTTTTTACATTCGTTGCGGCTTTCCTCACTGGGGAGGTAGTTGATACTGAGGTTCCCGAACTATGTTAAGTCAGCTGACTTGACTACAAATCGATTATTTACACGTCAATTTTGAACTCAATTATTTCGCGTCATAATTTAAAATCGATTAATTTAAGATAAAATGTTATAGAATATATGATTAAAGTATTTTTTGTTTATTGCCCTTGTTCTATTTTTTATTATGTGAATATTCTCTTTTATTTTTCGTTTTAATGGAACTAATAGAAGGTAGTGAAATACATATCCAATTTTTATACAAATATTTCTATTATTTAATTTTATTTATAGACGAATAAAATATTGACAAATTACTAGCTAAGTTTAATTTTAAACATAGTAATATTCAATTCATTAAAGAGGCTTAAGCGGTCTTTATGCTACTATGGCTAATCGGGACGGGTCATCTACAGGTTACGACGCACTCTGTCCAACGTGGGACTAAGGCATTTATTTAATAAGTTCGTTACTAAATAAATTCCTATTGCCCAGGTTTGAGTCGAACTCGTCACTCTAGGTTTACCATGTGAGATTTAAGTCAACGCTTTAACTTACAGTGCTAAAAAAAAAAATTGAAATAAAATTTGTTCCTCAACATTTTTGATTTTCCAAATATTTTTACCAGTTACTACCGAATACTAGACAAGTTCACAACTACATTAAAACTTTTGTTTTGGCTAATACATACTCTTTTACGCAAGAAATTTTAATTTTACATTGTATCTACTTTTTGGCCGAAAACAAGCTATACGTAAAATTATTTAACTCTGTAAGTTTTATAGATATCAAAACAAAATAAAACCCATAATTATAAAAACGATACTGTTGATTTTTTGTTCTTGGATTGTGTTATGTAAATTGTAGTAAACAAAATCACGATAATTCATTGAAATTTAACTCAAAACGAGAGTTTTAGTGATGAAAAATTATTAAAAGGATGAAAGACTCACCTATATTTTTTTTCTCGCATAGATTTATTGTAGAACTACTTGCTGCAGAAGCTTGAGAACTGTTTCCTTTTTTATATAAATAATATTTCAAAGTTGGCCATAATCGTATTTTATGCAAAATGTTAAGTATAATATTTCACAAGGACCTGTGTGAAAAATTCTGAAAGTTTACACAGTTTTTAAACCTCTTTATGATAACAAAGAAACTTGAAGTTATTTCCATTGCTTCATTATGTATTAACGACCACGTTTTTATAATATGACTATGGGACGGGTTATCAAGATGTTATCACCCTTGTTTAGCCAGAGTGAGACTAAGGATTTTATTTAATGAGGTACTCAACAAATGAATTCCTATTGCCCAGGTGGGTATCGAACGAACCACTAGAGTTCCATTAAGAAATTTAATAAAGTATACAACAATGAATTGGAAATCTTGTTATGTTGTCTTGGCTAGTCTGAGGACACAACTTTGATGCCGTCTTAAAAATCTCAGTATGCCTACGAGTGGTATCGATCTTAAGAATCTCACAATCGAGTAATGGCATATCCATTGTAAACATATATATAATAAAATTTAAAAAAATATGGTATCCACGAAAGTAGAAGAAATTTTAAACGATAATATAATAGAAACATAAAAGCTTCTTGCATTCTTGAATGAGATTTTCATCTAGGTTGAAATATAAACAGACTATTCTGCCAAAGACCTTTCGGTCAGGGGCAGTATTATAATTTTGGTACTGGACCATTTCTAGTTAAAATTATGGCGGAGTCTGACTGCTCTTTAGTTCAAAGGACTTAATATTAGCTTTTCCCGGTTGGTATATCCTCTTGGTTTATGATATCTCTATTATCTCTGGATCAATAGCCACAGCCGGGCTATTTTGTCTATAATTCATAAAGTAATGCGGTCAGCTGAGCTGTTTTACAGATAGAGTATTATGGAGTTATCCAAAGGCTTTTCAGGCAAAATTGGATTAGTGAATTTAGAACGACTGCTATTTTCATTTCGATATTCATCGTTCTTCCTTCCATTGATTAATGGTTGAATACAAACAAGGAAAGTAATAACAGATAGGAATTACAATTTCTAATTCATGATTACAGTTTACATTCTACATTATACATATAGATTAAGCTTCGGTTTTTTTCAAACCACTTTAGTTGTGATTCTGATATTTTTAATGCCATCAAGTTTTCTGATACGTTACATTTTTTAGCAGATTTTCCTTGAGGGAAATCAGCTTTTGAGGTCGTACTCATGACGCGATTTTCGAAAAATTTCTTCAAATGTCCATCGATCCTACCCAGGACCTTTCAAAACTACACACACTCATATATATATATATATATATATATATATATATATATATATATATATATATATATATATATATTGTCTGTTAACACTCTAGTGGTCGGAATTTGTGTTTAATCATTACCAACCTCGGTATTTAGTATTATGTAAAAAGAAAGATCAAGTTTGCTAGTGGCTGAAATCAGACCAGTGGGAGGGAAAGATCGAAATAACTCCGTTACTATAGGTTGGATCGAAAAATTGTAATAAATCAATCTTATTGCAAATGTGATGCTCTATAAATATTATTATGTATATTTTTGCTCTATCTTGATTATTAACCGAGATATTTGCATTTTTTTAGTTTTCAGTCTTCAGTAAACTCCTACTCATGTCATATTGACAGTAAGGTGTTATATTATGAAGCATATTATTTGAAGCCTTAATACCAAATATTGTTCACATCGAACTTTTACTATTCGAGATGAATGCAAACACGTGGCACACGTAGGAAATCTGCTCAGTTTACTTCTCCTAAATACTTCCTTAACTCCTGCGTGACGGACTTTTTTAAATGTTGCTCAATTGTGATAAAGAATCAGGATCTTCTGCAGCGACTATTATTAATTCAACCTGGAGAGAGTAAGAGCATCGAAGGCCGAAAGCGGGCTGTCAGGATCAGATGCGATTAATCAAGCTTGCCAATGAAAAACAATCCGACACACCGTCAAAACTCTCTCATGGAATAACGGAAGGGAGATGGCGGCAGGAAACGGAAAACGATAAAAGAATTGTAAGCACCATGTAATAGTATAACCATTCGAGTGGGCACCGTTCGCTACAGTGGAATTTGAGGCTACTAATGAAGCTACTCGTGGAAAAAAAGTTAAATAGGTCGTTTACAAAGCTAAATTTCTCAAACATTACATGAAGAATTACATATAAAACAGCAGAGAATAAGTGCCTAAAACGAAACAATTATAAAATTAAAAAAAAAAGGTTTTATTCCTCATTCCATTAATATGTCACATAATGCTTGCGAATTTGTTCTAATTTGCCTAAGTTTTGAAATAATGAAGTCATTATCATACTTTATGAATTGGGAAATATAATTTGACACTATATTGCTCCAATTGTTTCCTATACTTGTAGATCTGTCCTTTTTCAGTGCTAAAATTGCTAACAAACTTTTATTTCTAATTTTTAGATGTACGTTAGCCCACAAACTATCTTAATCGCATATTGTTACAACACACCCTCTCTATCAGTGAGTCCCGCATTAGGAGGGAAGTTGTCAAAACTGTAATTAGTCAATTAGGAAAGACATAAATAGGCCTAATATACTCCTCAAGAAGTTTGTTAACAGCACGTGAACACCGCCGTGACTAAATACAAATGGTAATGAGACATCATTCAGTCATTTTTTCTGACCTCCCAAGTGAAAGCGTCTGAATTTTAAAGAAACAGGTCTACCAACCTATCTGACTGAACAGACAGATAGAAATATTCTTCACCGGAAAGAGAACCAATTACTGAAATATATCTGAATATAACATATTAATTTTTTTGAAAACTTTTTACTGTATCTAGTACTGTATTTTATAATGAGCCAGAATAATGTTTAACTCAATCAATCAAATTTTAGTAGTCGAAGAACTTAATACGGGAGGGGAGTTGCTTAACCGAATATCATGTATCTCGTCTAATAAAGGTCTTTGCAAAACAATATTTGGTACTTAATCTTCGAATAAAGTGGTTTGATTTATAACAGAGTATTGTTTATGTGACATGAGCAGAAGTAGGGTATGATGTTGGCTGAAAACTGAGAAATACGTATATCTCTGTAATTTTAATAAAAATATCTGTAAATTTAATTCGCAATTAGATTGGTTCTATACATTTTTTTCTATAGTAGCAAAGATATTTCGAATTTTGGAAAATCCCCCCCTCTATCTCCTCCTCCCACTCGTCCAAGTTTAACCATTAACGAACTTGACCTTCCTTTTTACATAAAACGATTAATATCAAGTTTAGTAACGATTAAACAAAAATTACGAGTGCTAAATCTTTAACATATGAAGAAAAGTGTTCTGCCGTGTCTGTAAGCAACAGTTTAGTGCCGTGTTTAAGGCAGTGCAGTGCCGCGAAGTAAAGGACAGTGCAGTGCCGCGAAGTAAAGGACAGTGCAGTGCCGCGAAGTAAAGGACAGTGCAGTACCGCGAAGTAGAAGACAGTGCAGTGCCGCGAAGTAAAGGACAGTGCAGTGCCGCGAAGTAAAGGACAGTGCAGTGCCGCGAAGTAAAGGACAGTGCAGTGCCGCGAAGTAAAGGACAGTGCAGTGCCGCGAAGTAAAGGACAGTGACCGTGAGTGAATTATTGGACTGTGTAACCTGATGAACAGTGACACTATCAGTGTAATTCTGTGAGTAGTAATAATTAACCAAGAGTATTTTGCATTGTGAAATAAATTGTGCAGTGTTAATCTGTGAACCTTGTGTGTTTGTTTAATTTTGCAATCCAAAAGAACTCTTATTAACAACGTTTATTTCTGGTTTTGTAATAAAACGTAACAATATATATATATATATATATATATATATATATATATATATATATATATATATATAATTTTGAACGGAGCATATTTTCGTCGTCTCCTGGGTAGGATCGACGGACATTAGAAGAAATATTTTGGAAATCACGTCATGAGACGACCTTAATAGATAAAACTGAAATATGCACTATACCTTTTCGTCCATGTTGTTTGTAAAGTGGATATTCTCATCTAAAATTTTAGATATCGCAGTTATCTAAGCAATAAAAGTTATCAACTTTACAATTTTCCCAGTAAAATGTTACATCGCTACGCTCATAGTTATATTTCAAGTCTTCATTAAGGGTGAAACATAATTTAATGAAATGAAAGTGAATATATTGTGAGATTACATATCACTCTGTGAGATATTGGAGTGATAGTATATTCTTGTTTGACTGTCTACATATATTATAAATGATGATACAACTCATGAAAATTAGAATTCAATTATGTCAGAGACTCAATTAAGGCCCTATTCAGCCTTATCGTGAAGGAAACTGCCTATTTTATTCCAGCCAACATGAGATACTTCACTCCATCACCTCGACTCCTGATAGTAAACTCAGTTCATGCTCTATAAAACAGAAAAGTAAATATTAAAAAAAAAAACACGAAAACATTTGAGAACGGTTTAGTTTTACATGTGGGGATTCCTGAAGAGACAGTTGATGCATGGAAATCTTTTGATATGAAACATTAACATATCAACTTTACTAAAAGGATGAAGTTTAGTATTACAAAAGGAGATTCGTAAAAATAAAATTGTGTATTTCCGGTTTTAGCAGATTTCCCTTGGGGGAAATCAGCTATTGAGGTCGTACTCATGACGCGATTTTCGAAAAATTTCTTCAAATGTCCATCGATCCTACCCAGGAGATGACGAAAATGAGGTCCGTTCAAAATTATATATATATATATATATTTGTCTGTTAACGCTCAAGCGGTCACAATTTTTGTTTGATTGTTACCAAACTCGAAATTTAATCGTTTTATGTAAATTGAAAGATCAATTTCGTTAATGGCTGAAATCGGACTAGCGGGAGGAGGGGGGGGGGTTTAGAGGGGGAGATTTTTGAAAATTCGAAATATCTACGTTATAATGCATCAGATCGAAAAATGGTAAAGAATCAATCTTGTTGCAAATTAAATTTACTATAAATATAGTTCTATACATTTATTCTGCATCTTGAGTATTAACCGAGATATTTGCATTTGTATAGTGTGTGTGTGGTCGGCTGGTGTCGGCTATATTCGGGACGTTCCCCCGAGAGCTTGGGCGGCCATTCCCGTAACTGTTCGTCCCGCTTGAATAGATTTAGAGTTTCATTACCACTACTGCCGTTATTATTAGGCAGATTTCTCTATTGTAAAACGTCAAGTGGGAAATCTGCTTAGTTTACGCTGCCCCTGCGTGACGGACTTTTTCTTATTATAACAACAGAATCACTGGTCACGACGCGGCATTACAAAGATTTCCTCAAATGTCCATCGATCTTTGTGTAAAAATAAAGATCAAGTCTGTTAACCACTGAAATCGGACTAGTGGGAAGGAGGATTTGGAGGTGAGAATTTCAAAAATTCCAAATATCTCCGTTATTATACGTCGGATCGAGAAATCGAAAGGAAGGAATCTCATTGAAAACTAAATTTTCTACCAATTTTGTTATACGCGTATTTTCTCTATCATGAACATTAACAGAGATATTTGCTAGTTTTCGTTTTCAGCACAGGTTTTAGTAAACCCCCAATTTTACAAATCGTATTTTAATTTAGAAATAAAAAAAAAATATATGGAGAGAAGAGATACATAGTGTGTCAAACTAGCACGTGGGTCCCTGCGTCTCTGCGTGACACCCTTTTTTTCTCTTTCCATCATATGGTAACGTACTTAATTAAAATTGCCCTGTAATTATAAGCCTGTTTCACCATATTCAAATAAAGAACAAAGGGATTTTAAACATCGGAAATTTAATTGAAATTCAGTAATTAACTATATCAGAGCTTTGTATGAACGTGGTTGATTATTAATAAGTCCATAAGGCAGATGCATTTATAATTTTGCTCTGAAAGCTGAATTTTTATTCCCTAGTTGGGATATTTATAGGAATTTCTACGTATGGTTTTGTTCCAGTCATTTCAATGTCCTCAGTGATCGTTCCACAATGAAAAACAAGCCATGTTTCTCCGAAACATTCAAATATTCAGAGATTCAAAGGAATACGCCAAGAGGCGCTAACAACTCAACGAATATTAACATTTACTTCAAAATAGGAAATATAGAGTTAGTATGACAGCCACATACAAACAAGTGTGAATAAATATATTCACGAACATACTATTCCGCTTTGTCCATTGTCACATGTCAAGTGGAACGTGTGTCAGCGAGAGCTCTGTATCTATATTGTGGAGGTCTCCTGCCAAAATGTCAGGAGAGTATTTCTCACCAGCCCGTTATGTAAATTCATTTTGTTTCCGAATATCCCGAAAGCGTAAATTTATTCTAAAAAAATCGATTTTGAAATTAGCAGAATGTTTGCAGAAAACAAAAACTGGAATTTGGTACAACATGAACATTGCATATTCTGCTCTAAATTTATATTAAAAAAGGGGGAGGGCTCAGATTAGCGTTGGTATTAATTTTACATAACAAACCTTGAGTTTCGAGTTCGTTTCCCCCGGGCAATAGGAATTTATTTAATAGTGGACTCACTAAATAAAATCCTTAGCCTAATCGTGGCTAGAAAAGGGTGGTAACCTGCAGATAACTCGTTCCAATTAGACATATTAGCAAAAAGTGTACCTTAATACAAAATGTTGAAATTGAAGCTTCAATTTTCATATGGGATAAAATTAGCTTTTGAACATTAAAGGTCCAACCAACTGCCATTATAAAAAAACCCGTAACGCAGGGGCTGCGTAAACTAAGCAGATTTCTTAAGTGCCGGTATGACACACCATTGATCCCATACCACAACTTATTCCCAATATTTATGTGAAAAAATACAGATGAGTAGAAGGGAGTGGTAAGCAGGAAAGTGGGGTAGGAAAGCTGAAAACAATGAATAGCGCAACAATTGTAGAGCATCAATATTTTAACAAGATTGGTTTTATAATATTCAACGATTCCGGTAGTATTAACGTCAGTATTTTGAATTTTCGAATTGCCCCCTCCCTCAAACCCCCACCATTCCAGGCCCAACTTAAGTCAATAGGAAATTTGATCTTTAATGTTATCTGAAACAGTTAAATATCGAGAATTATATAGATCAAGTACACATCTTCGAAACTCTTAATGGATGACGTCATCTGGCAACGAATTTGCATTTTGCATAATAACGGCCTCTTGAAAACAATATTTGGCATTTAAGCTTATAATAATGTAGTTCATAAAATAAAAGCTTTTTGTTGGCATGACATGAGAAAGATTGGGAGTTTACTGAAAGCGGAACATTTTTTTCGATCCGACGCATAATAAGGAAGATATTTCCAATTTTCGAAATTCCTCCCCCTCGTCCGATTTCAGTCGTTAACGAACTTGATCTTTATTTTTACATAATACGCTTATATATCGAGCATGGCAACGATTAAACAAAAATTGCGACTGCTAAGCTTTAACAGACAAATATATATAATTTTGAATGGACCTCATTTTTGTCATATCCTTGGTATGGGCATTTAAGGAAATATTTCAAAAATTGCTTAATGAGTATAACCTCAATACCTCTCCTCTGCTTAAAAGAGACGGAGAAAATCTTCCCAATTGAATAGATTTTTGAATATAATGTACTTTAATAGAGAATAAAGTATATAGGTATTCCATTATATCTTGGCCATGTTTATTATTCAAGATTCGGTGTATGATTTCTTGTTTACGTAGGCATTTGTAGTTACGTGAATTGGACTGGGGATTGTTCTTTATAACATTCCAATGGCGGAGGCATAACAAGCATATTGTTAGAATAATATGGGAAGGCGATCAATGCTGATCAAAGGGAATATTGAGGGCGTTTGTGCTCCACAAAGGAGGGCTTGTGAGGCATTGAGAAATTATAGGCTAGAAGAAATTTCTCGCTTTTTGCCATTCTCAGAATTCTACATATTCTCCATTTCCTCTACCAACAGCGAAAACTTCCTCCAGAAATATTTTATTCCTATACAACTACCAGAAATTTTTTCCTTATTTATAAACATTTATTAGTGAAAGGCTCACCAAAAGACAATATATTTATACTGTTACAAATGTGATTTAAGAATGATCATTTGAGATGTTCAGAAGATACGTCGAATTTCGGGTCCAAGATATCAGACTGTTCTGTTACGAAATTGTTTATGGAATTATCAGAATGATTAGAATTTGATGAATCAGAATGTTGTCTCAGAATTCGTAAATCAGGTCTCTGAGAAAATTATAAATGGCCCTATTCACTGATGAGTGCATAACACACTTAATTCTCCATAGTCAAAGAATGGGATTTATAAATTAATTTTAGTTTTCGGACAAGGCGATATTCCTCTTGAACAAGAAACCCTAACAATGCTAAAATAAAACTAGAACAAATTCAACAGCTACTATTAAAAATTAAACAGCTGCCATTTAATTAAGTCCTTTGTCTACATAAAATCGCATTGTAGAGGAAAACTGTGTACATCCAGATTGATTCCTTTCTCTTCCACCCAGCTTTTCTCAAAGAAATAATGCAGTTTCACCGAGCTATGACTTCGATTCTGCATTGGCGCTACATAAACCGCACTGAAGATGTAGCTGTTGCTCTGAAAGTGCACTTTGCCTAAGTAAAACGCTTTGTTGGGGAAACCAAGCCTACTGTGCACACCCAGATAGAAAAAACTAAAATTAAGGAAGAAAATATTTTATAAATGAAAACGCAACGAAAAACACAAAAATAAACCATATAAAATATTTAAATAATAAAAAAACAAACTTGAGTAAACAAATTATACTACATTTTCATAACTACAACTGTAAAAATCACACAATTAATACATATAAATATGTACGTAAATAATTAATTAAAATTCAGTTAGATTAGTAAAATTGGTATTGTACATCCTAACACACACACACACCCACACACACACACACACAATTAAAAAAACAACACATACATACAGTTTAATCTTCTTGATTATAAAATATTTATTAATGTGATGACTTATTCAGGTGAATAATAACTTCCTCGCTTTATAGATTTATTTTGAGAGACATTTTCGTCAGCGTTGAAACGCCATCTTTAGACCTAGAAGGAATAAGCATCTCAGGGGAACTAAGTTTACTTACAGAGTAAGTAGCCAAAAAGTTTTCCATCACCATAAAATTTCTTATTTATATTCTTTTTAAGATACATGTTATTTTATCAACAGCATTGCCCATAGTTTTATATTATATATGCGTATCCATTACCACAGTCTTATCAGAAAAGGTGTAAGCTTGTAGGTGTTGCAATTGGAAGCGAAATTCCTTGAATATTGATATATTAATAGCAATAAATTCTGTAATAAATATTCAGAGAACCTAGGTTTCATTATTATTGAATATTTTTCAGCGAATCACAGCTATGTCTGATATATTGAATAAATTAGATCTCAATTTATCAATTCGAGTTTTCTGTCATGCATTGTTGTAGAGACACAGAAAGAGAGTAATGGAACTTCGGGATTTACCTATTTTTTGCTTAAAGTGAGGGAGGGTGTGAAACGAATTTTCAGTGAACATCTGCGGGAGACAAAGATGAATAATGAGATGCAAATGCTTGAACAATTTCATGAAAGTCAATTCTTTTGCAATTGTGTATTTTAGTTTTCTATATTTCTTTTTCCTTTTCGCCTTGAATCCAACTGTTTTATATATTATATTTAAATAAGTTGTGTTGTCTGAGGATGGTCTCTGCTCTGTCAGGCTGTCAGGGTTTTGAGTGGTAAGGATATTGCTTATTCAATTTAGTAGAGAAACAGCATGATGACTGTTTACACCTTACAATACAAGATGCATACTGCTTATTCTACATGGGTTATACCAGGGCCACATCATTACTATTCAATTGGGCACTCATCATCGTCTGGTAACCATTCTGCAACAGAAGTGATGATGAGAGGAAGAAGATTGTAGTTGTTATCTTAAAAAAGATAGGAACTAAATGAGTACATACTCCTCTAAGGAAATATCCAATCATCTAGCAGGGCATCTTAGCGTATTAGCAGAATTTTTTTAAGCCTCTGCTATTGGCGTTCTAGTAATGACGCAATTTTCAAAAAATGTCTTCAAATGGCCATCGATCCTACCTAGTAGATGAAGAAAATGATAATAATTATAAATTAAATAATTATTATAAATAATTTGATATATATATATATATATATATATATATATATATATATATATATATATATACCAGTTAACGCTCTAGTGGTAATAAATTTTGTGTGATCCGTTACCAAACTAGGTATTTAATCGTATTATGTAAAAAGAAAGATCAATTTATTTAATGACAGAAATTGGACAAATAGGAGGGGCGAGGGGGTTTAGAGGAGGGAATGTTGATAATTTGACGTTCCTGTAAGTCGGATCGAAGAATTGTACATAACCTATCTCATTGAAAATTTAAATATATATATATATATATATATATATATGTATGTATGTATGTATATGTCTGTTACCGCTCTTGAGTTCGCAATATTTTTCTCGATATATAAGCGTTTTATATGAAAAGAAAGATCAAGTTCGTTAACGGCTGAAATCGGACCAGTGAAAGGAGCGAAAATGCGAAATATCTCCGTTTTTATACATCGGATCGTAAAAGTGTTAATAACTAATCTTATTGCAAATTTAATCCTCGCAAAATACTTTGTTCTGTTCATATTTTCTGTGTCTTGAATATTAACCGAGATATGTGGATTTATTTTAGTTTTCGGTTTTGTGTAAACATCCACTTCTTGAGCAAACATTCAACATGTCATATTAACAATAAGCTGTTATACGATGTTCCACTTCAGTCGAAGGTTAAATACCAAATATGGTTTTTAGTAAACATTTAATATGCAAGATATATTGAAATATGTTGTAATGATGTATTCCATTAAGTGTTTTCATGTTCAATTGGTCTATACCACACTCAATATTTCACCGTTTCAGTCAACACTAAAGATCGTATTTGTTTTTGACTGAAATCGGGTGTGGAATAGTGATTGTTAAGAGAGCGATTCGAAAATTCAATATATTTCCGCTATTATAAGTCAGATCGTAAAATGTTACGTAAGCAATTATGTTAAGCTATTGATATTCTACTGTTATTTTTGTATGCAACTTTTCATAACTCAAGTGTAAAACGAGTTACCCAAGCTTTCTTCCTTCCACCTTCTATTCATCGTTTTTTTTTTATATATAGAAATAGAGAGTATGTGCTGAGAAGAGATCACAAGTGTGTTATAACAGCTCGTGGGAAATCTGCTTAGTTTACGAATATCCTGCGGGCTTTTTAGCAGATTTCCCTTAAGGGAAATCAGCTATTGAGGTTGTACTCATGACGGAATTTTCGAAATTTTTCTTCAAATGTCCATCGATCCTACCTAGTAGATGACGAAAATGAGGTCCGTTCAAAACTGTATACATATATCTATATATCTATATTATATATATATATATATATATATATATATATATATATATATATATATATATCTGTGTGTTACCGCTCTAGCGGTCGCAATTTTTGTTCGATCGTTACCAAACTCGATATTTAGTAGTTTTATGTAAAAAGAAAGACCAAGTTCGTTAACGACTGAAATTGGACTACGGGGAGGGGAGGTTTAGAGGGAAGGATTTTCGTAAATTCAAAATATCTCCGTTACTATTCGTCGCATCGAAAAATTGTACAGAATCAATCTTATTAAAAATTAAATGTACTATAAATATTGTTATATACATTTATTCTCTTTCTTGAATATTAACCGAGATATTTGCATTTTTATTAATTACTGGCGGCTAACGGACGAGGTGTCTTTCCCACCAAAAGCTAGTTCGGCCGTTTCATTAACTGCTTGGCTCTCGTGAAATTTCCCTTTTGTAAAACTTCACGTGGGAAATCTGCTTAGGTTACGCAGTCCCTGCATGACGGACTTTTCTCCTTTAGGGGTTCAGCGATTAATGTAAGAAAGTTCTAACTCAGACAAATATATTTCATTTTGATGCCCAAACGCTATTCGTTCAAAGTCCTATATGTGCATATTTTTCTATTGGCTTTCCCCACCTTGAAGATCTTTATCCACTAATCCAGCTTTCTCTTCCTCTGGTTACCTGGGCGATGACTTTCCAGTCAACCACTTGTTAATCCTCACCGTCTTCCAGTACTCCGTAAACCCACGCCATCTGGGCCAATAAAGCATTTTAACAGATTTCCGTCGAGGGAAATCAGCTATCGAAGTCGTCGTATTCATGATGCGATTTTCGAAATTTTTCTTCAAATATATATATATATATATTTGTCTATTACCGCTCTAGCGGTCGCAATTTTTGTTTGATCGTTACCAAACTCGATATTTAGTCGTTTTATGTAAAGAGAAAGATCAAGTTCGTTAACGGCTGAAATCGGACCAGTGGGTTTAGAGGGGAGGATTTTTGAAAATTCGAAATATGACTGTTACTATACGTTGAATCGTAACATTATACAGATCCAATCATTTAGTAAATTAAATTTACTATAATTATTGTTATATAAATTTATTCTCTATCTTGAACAGTAACCGATATTTATTTGCATTTTTCAGTTTTCAGCCTTCAGCAAACCCCCACTTCTACTCATGTTACATAAACCATAATTTATTATATAATAAACCAAATTATTTGAAGCTTAAATACCAAATATTGTATTCAAGAGACTTTTATTATAAGAGATGCATGCAAATATGTCCAGATGACCCCCCCCCCCGTTTTAAGGTCTTGGACTACTAAAATTTGATTTATTGAGATAACAATTATTCTGAATTATTGTTAATTACAGTACTAGATACAGTAAATAGTTCTCAATAAAACTAATATGTTATATTCTGATATATTTCAGTAATTGTTTTTCTTCCCGGTGTGAGGCTGGCAGACTTCTTTGTTTACATTTCAAATGCTTCCCGTCAGGAGATTATTGAAATTGACTGAATCATTTCTTAATTCCGTTTTTATTTATTCACTTAATAGTCACGGTGATGTTGTTTTACCTGTACGTAAATTTATCGATTACTAAACTTCACGAGGAAAAATCTGCTTATTTTACAGAGCCATTGCGTGACGGACTCTTTTTGAATAGAGCACGATTTGCGTTATTAAATGGCACCAGTTTTGTCCACCTTAACTTTTACATACGTTTTATATCCCGTCAAACAGACTCTCATATTTTGCATATTATATGCTTTTCTTCCTTTTTCTGAATCCTAAATCACCATCTCATTTTAAGCCGATTATTGTCATACTTTTTCTTTTAAATGTTAAACAAAATTACATGCTGAAATTTCTGTTATGAACTCGGTTTTTGTAAGAAAAGTTTACCAAATATAAATATGTCCCATCCTATATATGAAATTATTTCCTTGGAATTAGCTAATGAGTTTTATATATGAGAGCAGTAACGTGATTTTATATTTTAGGCATTATTATTAATATCAAATAATACACTCTTCCTTCCCTACTCATATTTGAATATGAATATTTAATAGAGGAAAAGGTCGCAATAATGAACATTTTGGTCTCAATGTCAACCCTCCGGCAGTTCTAGAGAATAACCTTTCCGAGTACTGTGAATATTACAATTATTTTCAGTTAATATTAATGGTTTTTAAGCACCCATTACATTATATTGTCTGAAGTATGGAAGCGTTTTTTGTAAAAATAAAATCTTTTGGACAGTCATAAAGGTTATTACATGTAAATGCACCACCATGTTAGCAGATTTCTCTCAAGGGAAATCAGCTATTGAGGTTGTACCAATCAGGCGATTTGAAAATTTCAAAAACATTTCCTCAAATGTCCATCGATCCTATATGTTGAATATGAAGTCCGTTAAAAATGATATATATCTGTTAGAACTCTAGCAGTCGCAATTTTGGTTTTCGTTATCAATAAATTATAAATTATACTCGATGTGTAAGCGTTTCATGCGAAACTAAAAACCAAGTTCGTTAAATCGGGCGGGTTGGGAGGGGGGGGGGGGTTATATACATATTTTCTCTAATATTAACCGATATAATTTGATTTTTTTCCAAATAAGCAGGTTTCATGAGGAGGGGTAACATTGGGGATCCCCCCCTCCTGTTCATGTCATGATAACAAGAAGCTGTTATAACATGAACCTCTTTATTCTAATCTTAAATACCATATATCTCAGGACAAAAGAGAGGACCTTTAGGTCTCAAACAGCTATATTTATTCTCCTTATTTTAGAATCGCAGACGTTTCGCCCTCCTGGGCATTAACAATGCTAAAACTATACAGTGTAACAAATTTTTATCTCACAGTTATTAAAGCAAATTGTAATTCTCTTAAATACATAGAGTTCTAACAAACCTTATAAAATTATTCCTCTCAGTCACTTTTATACTCACTAATGAGTGCACAGAATAAAAATCTCCATAATTTAATTTAGCCTTACCAAGAGGTAATTTGTAATCTGATAATACCTAATATCTTAACAGGTAGGTTTCTATAACCCTCATTTGGTGATATGCCATTATTAACTTTGCTTATACATATATAACAATCATAAAATCCTTGACTATATTAGACAATTATAAATCCATAAACTTAAAAATTAACATGGAGAGAGAAAATGACGTCCAATTCTTCACAAATTTGTTCACAAAGTTGTCTGGTTTCCCTTAAGGGAAATCAGCTACTGAGGTTGTACTCATGACGGAATTTTCGAAATTTTTCTTCAAATCTCCAACGATCCTACATAGTAGATGACGAAAATGAGGTCCGTTCAAAAACTGTGTGTATATATATATTCTATTATATATTATATATATATATATATATATATATATATATATATATATATATATATATATATGTCTGTTACCGCTCTAGCGGTCGCAATTTTTGTTTGATCGTTACCGAACTCGATATTTAGTCGTTTTATGTAAAGAGAAAGATCAAGTTCGTTAACGGCTGAAATCGGACCAGTGGGAGAGGGGGGGGGGGGGTTAGAGGGGAGAATTTTTGAAAATTCGAAATATCTCCGTTACTATACGTCGGATCAAAAAATTGTACAGAATCAATCTTATTGCAAATTGAATTTACTATAAATATTGTTCTATACATTTATTCTCAATCTCGAATATTAACCGAGATATTTGCCTCGACGCCTAACGGACGAGAGTTACTTTCCCGCCAAAAGCTAGTTCGGCCGTTTCCTTGAGTGGCTTGGCTCTCCTGAAATTTCTCTATTCTAAAACTTCACGTGGGAAATCTGCTTAGTTTACGCAGCCCCTGGGTGACGGACTTTTTTAATGATACCCATTGAAAACTAGTGTCATTTTCAAGTTTAGCGATCACTGTTTGGCAGTCACATCCAATAGTCACTTCCATGAACTGAAAATAATGACAGTGCCATTCTCATTGAAATTGAATCTTCCCCCCTTCACAATAATTAATTAATTAATAAATAATTATCGTGAATAATGAATATTGTATTTCAATCACCCTATCAGCAAGTCCTTCATTCCCAGCCTCAATGTACAAATAACAATGTTTAAAAACTCTTCAAATTCCTAATATTTTTTATTTAAAGTAATGAAATTTCATTACTTCTTTTATTATACTAACCATTACTAGTAGGTTCATATATATATCATCTTAAATTCTACTACATTAACAAAAAAAGTAATTAATTTTCAAATTACAGGTTGGTAGGTTCTATTCATTCCCCCATGCCCACTCAAAATCGTGAGGTAATTAAGTAGATAATTTCAATAAAAATAGTGGGAATATTTGGGTTGTGATGCAGGAAAAGCATCAAGGTCTTATCTTGACCGTCCCACTACTGCCATGTGACAAGGCCTTCATCCTTCATCTACTGATTTTAATTTTTAACTAATACCAATATAAACTTTAATTCAGATATGCTGTACGTGAACGTATATTAACCGAGTTCGTGAAACGTGATGGCTAGTGAACGAATATAGATTATGGGACATTCATTATTAGATCTCAAACAGTAATTCTCTCTGGTACAGCTGCTGATAATGAAGTTAATTTCCACTATGTTGACATATTTACACGTGAATATTTTTGGACAATATTGTTATTTTCATTGCCCATTTCTATCCTGTGCATGTGTACTTACGTCTGTATAATAGCTCTCCGATTCCCTTTGTTCTATTCTTAAAAAAAATAATTTTAAATGAAATTGAGAGATGTTTTGACGAGATATCTGAGGCATATTCCACAGCCAGGTTGTAATCATGACGCCATTTTCGAAAAGTTTCCACAAATATCCATCGACCATACCGAGGAGATGAAGAAAATGAGGTTCTTTCTAAAACATATATATATATATATATATATATATATTCTTGTCTGTTACGCTCTAGAGGTCGCAATTTTTGTTGTACAATTACTCCATATGTAAGCATTTCATATGAAACTGAAGATCGAGTTCGTTAACGGCTGAAATCGTGCTAGAGGAAAGAATTGGAAAGAGTTGGGGACTTACAAAGTTTTAAATATCATCAAATCGTTATTAGGAGTTGGATCGAAAAATTGTATGTAGCCAATCTTATTGAAAACTAAATTAACTATAAATGTTGATATACTCCATGTATATTGTTATATTTTCTCTATTATGAATATTAACGGAGATATTAGGTTTTTTTTTAGTTTTCAGCTCATTTGTTAACCCCCACTCCTACTCATGTCATCAATAAGTTGTTATATCATGAACAATTTTATTCTAAGCCAAAATAACAAATATTGCTTACAAGAGACCTTAATTATTCCAGAGACATGCAAATTCGTTGTGTGATGTGATTTTCATTTAAGTTTTTACGATTTAGTTTCGAAAATGTTTACATAGTCTATACCAAGCTCGATATTCAATCAATCCAGTCAACACTAAAGATCATATTTGTTATTGGCAGAAATCAAACCTGTAATAGAGGGGGTTTAGCGGGGAGGGGGGGGGTTGAAAATTTGAAATATTTCTCCGTTATAATGATTCGGATCGTAAAATACTATATAATAAATTTTTTTTTAAACTATTGATGGTCTAAAACTGTTGTTATTAATTTAGGAACAGGAATTATTATTATTATTTGTTAACGTCCACTTTTTGCTTCTGTGGCAAATTGGTTGTCTACAAGTTAGCACTCTTTCTCTTTCTAGCCAGGGAAGGACAACATATTTTACTTAATGAGCTCGTCACTAATAAAATTCCTACTTTCCTATGCGGGAATCGGACTCACCACTAAAAATAAATTTAAAAATAGAAAATGTATGAGGCGAAGGGATACGTGGCGTGTCAAATCAGCACCTGGGAAGTCTGCTTAGTGTAAGCTCATCTTGTGTGGTGGAAATTTGGTTTTTTTAATCGGGTAAATCCCAATACTATTATTGGGATAATAATAACATTTACTGATTTTCTCGACTACTTTAGAGCTTAAACTTATAGAACTAACTTTATCTGTCATAAGACTTTACTGTTCTACAATGCGGCTTTTATAATCCAGCTTTGTCACAAATTAGCTTTTCTTATTACTCCCAAGAATTCAAATAAATTAAGTTCCTGGAAACTCAAATAGGACTGTGTTTTTCAGTAACAAGAAACCAATTATCTTTAATCTCGCAATCAAAATTAATCTCTTGAAAAAACTGCGGCCGCCTCGCCAATTAGAATGTCCACTAATTCGCCCATAATAAAGGTGGGGGAGGGGGGTTTATTAGAATGTGAAATTGCAGGAGTGAGGGGGTTGGATCTGGCTCTCATTAGTCCCGGGATGTTCCTTGTTTATAAAAGTTATATTAGAGGGGAAGTTTGGCTCTAACTGATATTACCTGCAATATCATTACGGAGTTAGTGGATAGGGACCGAAACGGACCGGGTTTAAGGGTGGCGGCCACTAGTGGATCGGGAGGTCAGTCGCCTCTTCATAGACTCGATTTCTAAATCAGTTAATAAAAAGTCCGTCACGCAGGGGCTGCGTAAACTAAGCAGATTTTCCCAAGTGAAGTTTAATAATAGAGAAACCTACATACTGGTAACACATTACAAAACCATGAGTAAATACAAACAGTAAAGAGAAATCTTTCAGTTAATTTTAATATGCTTCCAACGGAAACGGCTTCTGAATTGTAAACAAATAGGTTTTCCAACCACTCAGAGCTGAAATGATAGATAGACATACTCTTCACCTGAAAGAAAAATGATTACTATAATATATCAGAATACATCACATCAATTTGATTGCAAACTATTTACTATATCTAGTACTGCAATTTATAGAGAACCGGGATAATGTTTATCTCAATCAATCAAATATTAGTAGTCGAAGAATTTAAGACAGGGGGTGGGGGGGTTGGTGAATCGAGTATCATGTATCTCGTATAATGAAGGTCACTTAAAAATAATAAATTGGTAATTAAGCTTCAAGGGAAGTGGTTTAATTTATAACATCACTTACTGATCATTAACATCACTTACTTTCAAATTTGTTAGATCGTCTCTTCGGCATGCACCAAACACTCCGAAAACTAAAATTACTTTGTTTAACAACCATTCATTATTAGGAGCATTTAACATAAATTGGGTTACTTCAGTGGCACTTAACACATTTGATTTTTTTGGTTGATAACCAACCGATTGCCGTTTCAAAAAAGCAATACTTTTTGGAAATTGGGTGAGTTGAATATTTTCTTTTACTTTTAAACAACTTTTTATCATGGAGTACTTACTCCATGAAGTACTGGGTTTCTTTTTCTTTGATAGGACCGAGAGATATACGAGTAAAACTTCATCATTCACATCTCCAGGTTTTACATTTTCCATTTTTAACCAGTTCAAAAACTTTGAATACTCTTCGTCATACCTATCTTTTGATTTTGCTGGTAACAAATCTGCCATGATTTCTTTTGCTCTTCTATTTATAGATTCTGATATATTAATAGCCATAATTACTAAATAACTAAACAATAATATGAGCAAAACAAACAAATATAATGTATATAATGAAATGAATGAATTAAAATAATAAACAGCTGATTTTGCGGCCCTTGGGCGAAATATTCATTTTCGGCTCTAGGGCGTCGAAGTGTAGCTTTCGGACCGCAAATTAGGTGTGTAAAACAGGTGATTACATCGTAGTATGGTGAAAATGTATATCTCATTATTAATAGTAAATTTAATTCGCAATTAGATTGGTTCTATATAATTTTTCTATAGAAGCAGAGATATTTTCGATAATTCCCTCCTTACCCCCCTCCCACTCGTCCGATTTCAGCCATTAACAAACATGATCTTTCTTTTTACAAAAAACGATTAAATATCGAGTTTCGTAACGATAAACAAAAATTGCGACCGCTACAGCGTTAACAGACAAATATATATATATATATATATATATATATATATATATATATATATATATAATTTTGAATCGGCCTCATTTTCGTCATCTCCTTGGTTGGATCAATGGACATTTGATGAAATTTTTCGAAAATCGGGTAATGAGTACAGCCTCAATGCCGATTTCCCTTAACTGAAATCTGCTAAAAGAAAGGCACGCAGGAGTTGCGTATACTACACAGATTTACCAGGTGCTGGCATGACACACTAATAACCTAATGGAGACTGAAATCAAACAATAATAACTCTCTCAATAAATTTGTTACTAATAAATGTATGGACCGACAATTGTAAATCACCAATATTTTAACATGATTGAGTCAACTATTCATAATACGGAATTCATTTTAAATTCCTGGTCCGATTTCATACCTTCAAAAATATGAACATTACAGCTTACACAAGCGGTTAAATATTCAGTATGGTATAGATCAAACAAACATTCTCGAATAAAGGCCGGGAAAGCATAATTGATGACGTCGTCCCACTACGCATGTCGCCACAAAGTGAAAGTTTAATGAATACAAAATTTGATATTTATGTTTGGAACAAAGGGGTCTATAAAATAACAGCTCATTGTTAATATGACATAGGAGTGGGGTTCACTGAAGGCTGAAAGCTAATGTAAACCAATATATCGGTCAACATTTTAAGATGGATAGAAAATGTATATAACAACATTTATGGATAATCACATTTACAATAAGAAAGGTTTTATACAAAATAAAATTCCGAAAGCTAGAGCGTCAAATGATAAATATTTAAATAAATACATTTATATATATATATATATATATATATATATATATATATATATATATATATTGATATATTGCTAAGGTACCCGGCGTCGCTCGAGAATTCATTTGAGGTTTAATTAATGGTGATGCTATTATTTTAGGCAAGCATTTACTTTCCACAATATTTTAACATTTACCGATGTATACCTCTCTCGATGTTGCTGTGGATTTGTTAATAATAAAATTATTTGATATGTAAGGCTTCACTGTCCACAATATTTTTATATTTCCTGTCTCCTGTGCTTTTAGTTTTTTTTTTATATATAATTCATAATCATAGTCTATATTTCTCTCCACCAAACTGTGTTTGAATTAAACTTCCTTTCCATTGATACGGTACAAAGACCAAAAGTGACTGAAAACCGAACAGAAAATGTAATATCGCGAATTCTTATTTCAGGCTTCTCTTATACCCCCCCCCACTCCCGTTTGAACCAAAAAATTGAATGTAGCTTATAATCGTTTAAGAATTAATGCTAATTCGCATGCCGTGTTTTAAGTTCCGTTCAATCGTTAGTGGCAAATACGATTGTCGGCTACCGTTTTAGTTTGCCGTGTATATCTCGTTTATACTCGGCATATGACAAAAGTGAATATAACAAAAGTTACTCTAAATAACAAAATAAACTATTTTTGTCATGTACATATTTGCTGAAAAAACAATAGAAAACGAAATATCACTATTTTTAAATCCAGGCATCCATTGCAACCCCCACTCCGGTTCGTCTCAGAGAATATTACTTAGAGGGTACCTTAGCTAGTATATATAAATTTGATACGCTCTAAAAATTATAATCTTGGTTAATACAATGGTTCATTGGAGAGTAAAAACGTGATAAATAGCTATTTATATGTTTACTATGAATATACATAACATATATATGTGTGAATTAGCATATTTTCTATTTCTGTTGCAGACATCTAATGACGGAAATACAACAACGAGCACCCTCTCCTACATCCCGGTGAAGGATGACGATGGGAAGAACATAACCTGCATGGCAGAAAACCCTGCTATCAATGCATCTCCTATCAGCGACTACTGGAGGCTACATATACAGTGTACGTACTTTTCCCATTTCATTTTTTTTCATTAGATTTCAGTGAAAATGGCAACTAGCAGTTTAAGTTAGGTAAACACGTCTGACAGGAGATACATATACCAAGCAGATTTCTCAAATACCAGAATTATAAGTAGTGAAGTAATTTGACAATCTATTCCCTATGTATCCCTTATTAAGAATCTTGATAGGGGTCTCCGGTGGCCATGTGGGTTAAGACGTGGGTACATCACATCTACCACTTTACTCAGTAAGCTGAAAGAAGAGATAGACGAAGGTTTTATCCCTACCAAGGGAGAACATCATTTCACGAGCTTGCTACCAGAGTGCGCTAGTGTCGTATGCTTGTGGCCAGCGAGAATCTAATGTATGTACACATCTGACAGCCCCGTGGGATGACTAATGTTCACAAGCACTCTCTAGGACACAAGCAGGTTGAAACAGGGTGAAATGTCCACTGACCCCCGGTCATAATGGGATCCCCATTGTGTATAATCTTCCCTATCATACAAGAATAAGAAAATTACATCAAATTTCAAACTTACCAATGGTAAAGACATATATCCATAAACTTACCACTAAATTTTTCAAATCTTGCAAACACAAAAACAACCCACTCATCAATGAAATAGGTAATTATAACAAAGAAAGCACTGCTAGGTACATACACAAACGAACTAAGCACATCTTACTCTAACACAAAAAACAGACTGAATCAATACCCAGCAGGCTAGGCTAAAGACATGTAACACCTTTATCTTAATCCCTATTCTACCTCTAATCATATTAAATAATCATAAGAAAGTCTGTACTTGTTAATATTATTAGCCCATAAGATCTCTTAAATTTGTAAATATTTAAAATAACTGTTATCACTAAGTTGCAATATGACTGCCTACTATTAGTCAATTGCATTTCAACAATCCTCTACTTAAATAGAAATTTTTATTTTATGTTTCTTTTTGTAAATTGCAGTGGTCAGAAGAAACACTATGAATTATCTTGTAAAAATTCTTGTTATTCAATAAAGGATTATTATTTTAAAAAAAAGAAAAAAAAAAAATCTCTTGAATCGTGAGCGGCTCGAAATCTCTAAGTTTTATAATGCCAACATCAAAAAAAAAAAAAAATATGAACCTTAATAAAACAAGAATTTAAATTTATTCTGATCGTGTAATAAGCTTGATGTAAAAACCATCCAGTATGAGAAAGAAGTGGGGGGTGCAAATGGCTAAAATCAAATTGCAAACATCTTTAATATCCGAATAAAAATTGCAACAATAACCTTTGTAAGACTTTCATCACTATAAGAAAGATGAAGCCTTCCTGCATAATATTAATTTATTTATTAGGAACAGGTTTCACCATACCATTAGCATCCTCAGAACTATTCTTAAAAAGAGATCTAAGGGAAACACGCTATAGAGTAGATTAGTAATCAATCACTGCCACGTCCTACTCTTTCAGATTACTTAGGAACTATGCCTTGATTACTAATTTTAGCAC
Source organism: Riptortus pedestris (assembly GCA_019009955.1). Classification (NCBI taxonomy): domain Eukaryota; kingdom Metazoa; phylum Arthropoda; class Insecta; order Hemiptera; family Alydidae; genus Riptortus; species Riptortus pedestris. The sequence goes on along the minus strand of CM032232.1, from coordinate 40,596,015 downwards.
TACATGATTCACCTTTGAAGAAATGTATGAATTGCGACAAGTCGTACATTGTAATATGTAATGTACGTTGAACATTTAAAGACGCTGGCTGCGTAAACTAAGCAGATTTCCCACGTGAAAGTTAACAATAGGTAAATCACCATATTGGTAACACCATCATGAATATTATGTGAATAAATACAAAAGGTAATGAGAAATCTTTCCCTCAATTTGCATGTTAATAACCTCTACAACGGAAACCATCTGAATTATAAACAATCGGGTCAGTCAAATCTTAGAGCTGAATAAGTAGATAGAAATATCTAGACTGGTGACAATATGACATATATATGAATATAATATATTAATTTTAGTGAAACTATTTGCAATAGCTAGTGCTGTAATTTATAATGAATCAGAATCATTTTTATCTCAAATTTTAGTAATCCAAGAAAAAATGAAGGGAGGGGGGTCAACATAACGTATTTGCATAAGTAACAGTTCAATGAAAACAATATTTGGTATTTAACAGCTGGTTAATAATATGAAATGAGTAGCAGTGGGAGTTTACGGAAACCCGAAAACTATAAATTTCACGTTTCTCTGTTAATAATCATGATACAGAAAATATGTATAAAACAACATTTACAGATCACTCAATTGGTAATAAGATTCGGACCTTCCACTGGTCCGATTTCAGCTATTAACGAACTTGTTATTTATTTTTACATAAAACGATTAAATATAAGTATAGTAACGATCAAACAAAAATTGCGACCGCCGAGCGTTTACTGATATGTATACATATGTATATAATTTTAGACGGATCTCAGTTTCTTCGTTTCCTGGGTAGGATCAATGTACATTGGAAGAAAAGTTTTGAAAATCGGGTCATGAGCAAGAACTGAATAGCTGATTTCCCTTATGGGAAAACTGGTGGATGACAAGTTTCACAAAAAACCAAGAATAGAGCAGATAGGTTTTTCAATGGGAATTTATAGTAGGATTAGTTTATAACTTGAAAAGTCTACAGGAACACTCAGAAATAAACGATGTTTCCTTGCGATAATCAAGAATGGAAATTCTTTATATTGCTCCATTTATGTGGAAAAAATACATTTTTGCAGGAAAATAATATCGAATATAATAAGTTTCCTCATTGGAATGATAAAAATTATGCATTATTTATCGTTGGAATGTATACAATAGTTAATTATGGACAAATATTGGCTTAGAAATTTATATTTTGTTTTCCTCATAACAATTATGTTACAGTGCCTAGAGGTTTCCCTTTTTATACATGTCTCAACTTTACAGAAATTCTAATTTCTGACATAAACGATACTCCGGTAACCTACTACGAAGACAGTTCAGGATATTTGGCGACTGTTACGATTTCTCCTTCTCGAGCCAAGTTTAGAAACAAAATACACAAGGGGTTAAATATAAGGTAAAGTGTGAAAGGGTTCTGGGACTGGGGTAAAGACGTTATTTACACATAAAATATGGTATATATCGTTAGAATGGGCTACACGCAAGCATACAGACAAAAACATGGCCGGAGAGAGAGAGAAGCGAATTTGTCTTCATAAGAGAATGGCCGGCTGTTCAACTCTCGCACACATATTTCAAACTGTGAGCTTCATCCTCTTCCATTTCTCTTCAGGGGTCACACTCCAGCTTTCAACCTCTGCTCTACCCTCCAATCATTCTATTATAATCCGCGTCTCTCCGTCTTACAGAATTATATGATGATAGTTGTATGATTCTTGGTGGAGAAAAAAAAAATAATCCTTCATGGCGAGACACACACTAGACGATTCGCGTACTGATATAAAATTGAAATTCTTGGGTAATGGTTCCACATAACAATAAAAATATGAACTTCGTAAAATAAAAACTCTGATATTTACCATGTAATATAGAGATTATAATGATTTTTATTCTCCTGGTTTTAACAGATTTCCCAGAAGGGAAATTCAGCTATTGACGTCGTACTCGTGACGCGATTTTCTAAAAATTTCCGGAATGTTTATCGATCCTACCTAAGAGATAACAAAAATAAGGTCCGTTCAAAATTATATATATATATATATATATATATATCTGTTAACGCTTTAGCGGTCACAATTCTTATTTAATCCTAACCAAAGTGGATATATTAGTGATGGGAATTTCGTAAATTCGAAATATCTCCATTATGATGCGTCGAATTGAAATATCGGATAGAACCAATCTTATTGAAAATAAAATTCACTATAAATAGTGTTACGCACATTTATTCTTTATCTTAAGTATTAACAGAGATGTATTATTTTTTTAGTTTTTACCACTCAGTGAACAACTACCCTAACTCATGTCATATTAGCAATAAGCTCTTATGTCATAAACCACTTTATTCCAAGCTTAAATACCAAATTCATTAAGCGGTTACTGTGAGAAATGTATGCAAATACGTCATCAATTAAGATTTTGAGGTCGTGTATAAAGTTTAACGACATCTCGAAACTTAATTATTTACCATATAATTCTTTGATATTTAGCTGTTATGAACAGTTTTTTTCTCTCGCGACTGTTTTAATTTAAACGTAATAGTCGCCTCACTCCCTTCTGTAGGCATATGAGAAAAATTTCTTATTATAAAAAGAAATTACAGGCTTCAGACGCTACCAGGTTGTTTTTTTCACTAATTTATTTATTTCCTTTGTAATTGTTACATCAAAGAACTCAAACGTGGTTTATCACAATGGACGCCTCAATTCTTAGCCCTACATAAACGTTAATCAATGTTATTAAGGATAGATTCCTGCCACATTTTTTTTTTATACAAAGGTCTATTTGTGAAAGTTATTTCATTTACCTTAAACCTACGCTGCTTGAGTTTGATAATATATGTTTACAATGAGTTTAATAGTCATTGAAAACAGAGGTAAGAGCTAAGCGTAGAATAAAGAAGAGGTCGTTTTTTGTTTAATCTTTATAACTATAGTTAAGGTTAGATAAGTGTCATAGTTACTTCTAAAAATATATTTTAAAAAATATTTTGGGATGAAATAAATTCTCAATAGTTAATTTCAATCTAAGAGGGCCCTCCTCGAAATTAGTACATCTTTTGGCTGTCGTTTAGCTAGTACGTTATAAATTGTGTCTGTGTTGTCTTTAAATAAATTTTGTTAAGAAAAATAACTCGTTACAATTAGGCAATTATTTATTTTCGTTGTGATTAGATTAGACTTCTGTCAAGTTAAGTGTAAAAATATTTGAGGAAATAATTGAGCTAGAATGTGAAATACTAGTTTTAGGATTGATATCGTAAAGAAAAACGGAATGAAATCCAAGTTAAATGGCTGAAATTGGAAGGAAATGCCAGGAAGGGTAGAGGTTTGGGGCATGCATCACCAAGGGGAAGACGAATAAATCTGTAAGGCTGTGAAAGGATCTAGATCCTGGTTCTTGGAGATGCTTGGACTGGGGGGGGGGTTGGATTGGGCGAGGGGAGGGGGTGGATTGGAGGCTGCAAGATTGGAGGGTGGCTGGATAATTGGAGGGGAGGGGGAATCTACATTCCCACCCGGTGTCGGCATCCCCTTATTGAAAAACGTGATTTGCACCCGGAGCGACTACAGCGCCACCTATACGCCGTTTGACAAATTAACCCCAGCCCTGGCGGGGACTTTTGATTCCTTCAACAGCTGTAACAGATCTTCCGGGGACGGCTTTAAAAGCTCCGATGAGATTCAATTTCCGCGACATGTCCGTCTTTCCATCCTTTCTTCCCGAGGATTAGAAGAGAACCTTTTATTCGGACTCCTATAGAATGGTACAGTAACAGGGTGTGATTTGGAACCTCTGACATTTTAATTTTATCCTTGAACGTATTGAAGGAAATTATAGCGTATCAAATTTGCCGACACATAAATGAACTGTGACTCAGTAGTAAGAGATAAAGCCACGTACAAATATTTTAAAAGTGAATTAAAATGACAACACGTTGTTCAATGCGATATAGATACATATATCCGAGATACTGTTCTCATACCTTCCGGTGTAGAATGTCGTCACTGATTGATGATCGAGCTGGGAAAGGCTTTCGGTGCTACGGCATCATCTTCAAGCCTGTCAAACGCTGTACTGAGTTAGATGTCCGTTGGTCAGCAGGTTTTATTCATTCTATTTATTTATTCATATAATAATCGCATTTCGCAACAGGGGCGATTTAGCGACGAATCAGTTATTTAATATACAGCATAATAATTAATATATAACATATTTAACATATAACCTATTTAACATATAACCTATAACATATTTAACATATAACCTATTTAACATATAACCTATAACATATTTAACATATAACCTATAACATATTTAACATATAACCTGCAACATATTTAACACATATATAACATATTAAACCTATAACATATAATTATTATATTTACGTAAGTATGCTCATTTCTGCAAATATTTTCAGTATTGCCCTACATTATAATTTTTTGAAAATGTTGTTTTGTTTCAAGTATTGTAATACGCGGTCTATGTACGGGCTACAGTCATGTAGTAATTCAGTCAAAGTGTATGGTAGGTCTATGTGAGTCCTTAGATAGCAGTCAGTAAGTATATGTTTTATAGTAAGTCTACAGTTACAGTGTTGGCAGTAGGGTTCGTCTTCTCCAGTAAGTAGGTAAGTGTGAGTTAGTCGTGAATGGCCAATTCTCAACCTCGTTAAAACTACTTCTTCTCTTCTAGTTAGCCTTTTTGAGGAAGGCCATTCACCAAGTGTATGTTTCAGTTCTCGAAATTTGTTATCAGTTGTGGTAAACCAAGTTTTCTGCCATGAATTGAGTATCATTTGTTTTACTTGGGCTTGAATATCTTGGTATGTACAGTATGTGTTGTCGTGAGTTCTTTTTTGAGTAGCTGACTTGGCAAGTTCGTCTATTTGTGTGCTTTGTTTAATGTTTGTATGTCCGGGTAACCAGTACATAGTTATATTTTTGTTAAATGTCTGGATTTTGTGTAATATGTACGAGATGAGTGGATGTGAACTATATATGTTTTTTAGTGAATGTAATGAGCAGGTTTTATACATCCTTTATGCGTACCAGGTTGTTTACGTTTTAGTGTGGGTATGATTGTTTACACCTTAGGTCTAGTAGTTGTCCAGTTTTTTTTTTCATGTGTTACTTGAGTTTTATGTATGTTATAAGCAAAGATAATATGAATTACCTGCATTAATATCGTATGTACTGGTGGTACTAAACCTTTATTTAATGTACCATAAATCATAGGGGTAGTTTTCAATAACAAAAGAATTCGTTTTAAAGTGGCTGGATATTCAGACTTCATCATATCTATTCTAAAATAAAATGTTCGTTTACAAAAAACTGGATATTACATATCTTCCTACATCGCATTTAACTCCCTGATAGCATGATATTAATGCAATCCAATGGTACTGTAACTGGTGTTGATTTGGAATTTTCTTTTCGACTTTATAAAAAAAATTGAAGTAACATGAAAACAGGTTGCTAGCCGTCATATAGGAACATGTACAATATGGTTAGTTTTCTGTAACCAAGAAATTCAATTCGAAGTAGAATTGGGGACGTCGTAAAGCATTATCAAGAGAGCAAGGTGTGCCCAGACGGTACCCTTTCTATTCTTTAATGAATTTCTTCATTACAAAAAAATGTCCTCATATGTTCTTATATCGCGTTTAACAACCCGCTGTCATCATATTACTTCGTTTCAATAGTACGTAACCGCTTGTGATTTACAACTTCCGAAATTTTAATTTTATCCTGGAACATATTAAAGGAAATAATCACGTACTTAGTACAAAAGCATGCAATTAAGCTGTAATTCCCTGGTAAAATCTGTAAAATTATATCTTTATTAAATTTAAGAAAGTATTTTTTAGTTACAATTATAAAGTCTTCGTTCCCCCTTACATTTTGTGAAAATACCCTTCCGCCCTGGCGAGCTCATTAAAACTGAGATTCCCAAAGCAGGTTATGCCAGCTAGCTATAAATTGATTATTTTTAAGTGAAACTTTGAAGCCGAATATTTCCCTTCATATTTAAATTTCATTATTTAGTTTTAAGGTAAAATGTTGTTTAATACATCATTAAGGTAAAGGTCTTAAAGTCTTTTTTCCTATTTTTATTATGTGAATATTTCCTTTAATTTTTCCTATTATTATTTTTTCCTTTATCGACTATTTGAACGTTTTCAATGTTGAAAGTGGGTTTTTTTTTTGTTTTTTTTTTTTTTGGAAATGGAATGATTCATTAAGGCGGATTTACTTTCGTTATTGTCTATATTTCTTACATGTTGCTTTAACCTTTTTCTTAGCCTTTGCGAGAATTCACCGATATAGGTTTCATCAAGGGGTTACAACTCATTTCATATGAATTATATTTAGATCTTGATTATATTATTTTATCCTACTGAAATTGTTTTGAAGTTTATTATTATATAATATAAATGGTTAAGAATGATGTTTTTATTAGTGACCCTTGTAACTAAACCATGAAGTTTAACCTTATTTTTAGCAGATTTCCCTTAAGGGAAATCAGCTATTGAGGTCTTACTCACTACGCGATTTTTGAAAAAATCCTCGAATGTCCATCGATCCTACCTAGGAGATGACGAAAATGAGCTCCGTTCAAAATTATATATATATATATATATATATATATATATTTGTCTTTAAACGCTCTAGCGGTCGCAATTTTGGTTTGATCGTTACCAAACTCGATATTTAGTCGTTTTATGCAAACATAAAGGTCATTATCGTTAATGGCTGAAATTGGACCAGTGGGAGGGGAGTTTAGAGGGGGAATTTTGAAAATTCGAAATATCCACGTTACTATACGTCGTATCAGAAAACATTATAAAACCAATCTTATTGCAAATTAAATGCTCTATAAATATTGTTCTATACATGTGTTCTGTATCATGAATATTAACCGAGGTATTTGGATTTTATAGTTTCCGGCTTTCAGTAAACCCTCACTCCTACTCATATTACATAAATAATAAGCTGTATATCATGAGCCGCGTTATTACAAGGTTAAATACGAAGTATTGTTTTCATTGAACTTTTACTTTGTGAGATATATGCGAATACGTTCTGTTGCCCCCCGCCCTTCTTTTGTTCTTGGATTACTAAAATTTATTGTAATTGAGATTATTTAGATTATCATATCGATTGCGTGAGCAATAAGTGGTACTTAAGTTATCGAGGTGAACTAATATATTATAAAATTGGCCCTAGCAATAAAAAGAAAAATTATAATACATAATTCATCTTGATCCGATCATTTTCATGACCTCCGTAAAGTTAGTCACACTGATGAATTCCATCCTTTGTCTTATTACTTCATTACAGATCAATTCTTATTATATACCTAGAGCATACTGAACCTAGGAGATGTGTAAAAAAGGTAATATATGACGTAGGAGTCTATCTACAGGCAGGAGTGAATGTAAATTACAAAATTTCGAAATAAGTGAAATAATGAAAAATAGAAGCACTAACTGCACTAGATGCATGTGAGGAAAAATAGAGGATTTGTTGTAGGTTGATAATGTTTTTGTTGTGGAGGGCATGAAATATGTAAGGGTTAGCTGATGCTGGTGATCTGATGATGAGGGAGGGATGGACTGCAGAGACCATCAAAGTATTGCATATTGCATGAGGGTGTGCCGAGAAATATTCCGGGGCTGAGAGTTTTAGGGGAGCCACGGAACGGGGGTGGAATAGAAAATATTGATATTAGGAATTAAGAGTAGATCATCACCTACAATAATACGGTTAAACTATTTAATAATTTAAAAAAAAAACGGATTTCATATTATTAAACCTATTTTGGCAGATTTCCCTCGAGGAAAATCGCCTATTCAGATTGCACTAGGGCAATCCTATATTGCATTCCTTCTATGTCCAACTTTATATGTTATATAAAAATATTATTTATTGCTTTCTGCAATTAAGGCTAATTGGGGCGGGTTATCTACAGGTTACCACCCTTTTATAGCCATGGTGGGACTAAGGGCTTTATTTAATGAATGCCGTCACTAAATAAATTCCAATTACCCATACGGGAAGTGTATGTTATATAATAAATATTAGAGTCGCCCAAATTTATCTATATATATAAAATTGTAACCTCTGTCTGTACATTGATTTTTTTCGGGAAATTTCACGATAACTTTTCGTTTCACATGTCATAGACACCATAACTACATTTTGTTTCATTCGTATCTGTTTGTTTGTTTGTTTGTTTGTTACCTTTTCACGCATAAACGGCTGAACCGAATTTTATGAAACTTGGTATGTATATTACTACTAGCCCAACTTAGACTTTAGACTATATTAATATTCTCTAAGATGAACAGGAGTGGGGGTTATAAAGAAGGCCTAAAATTAAAAATAGCGATATTTCGTTTCCTATTGATTTTTCATCAAATATGCACATAACAAAGTTATTTATTTTGTAATTTAGAGTAACTTTTATTATATGTACTTTTGCCGTACACGGAAGTATAAATGAGTTATACGCTAAAAACTATAGCGGGAGTCCACAATTTTCTTTAGCACAAAAGACTCAACCGAACTAAACCAAACTCGCTATGTGAATTAATACTACCGACGTCCTTATAATAAGCCATACTAACATTTTTAGGGACGGGCAGGAGTGGGGGTTATAAGGGAGGCCATAAATTAAAAATAGCGATATTTAGTTTCCTATTGCTTTTTCAGCAAGTATGCACATAACAAAAGTTGTTTATTTTGTTATTTAGAGTAACTTTTGTTAAATACACTTTTGCCGTATACGGAAGTATAAATGAGTTATACGCTAAAAACTATAGCGGGAGTCCACAATTTTATTTGGCACAAAAGACTCAACCGAACTAAACCAAACTCGCTATGTGAATTAATACTAACGATTCCCTTATAATAAGCCATACTAACATTTCTAGGGACGGGCAGGAGTAGGGGTTATAAGGGAGATCTGAAATTAAAAATAGTGATATTTAGTTTCCTATTGGGGTTTCGGCAAATATGTACATTACAAAAGTTGTTTATTTTGTTATTTAGAGAAACTTTTGTTCTTTACAATATCGTCGTATACCGAAGTATAAATGCGTTATACGCTAAAAATTATAGCGGGAGTCAACAATTTTATTTGGCACAAAAGACTGTGTATTAGCACTAAAGCCATCCTTATAATAAGCCATACTAACATTTCTAGGAACGGGCAGGAGTGGGGGTTATAAGGGAGGCCTGAATTTACAAATTTTATTATTAACAAATCCACAGAAACGACGGGCATTAGCCCTAAACGCTGGGACGGGTAAAAGTCAAAATATTGTGCAAAGTAAAGCCTTGCCAAAAAAATACCATCACCATCCAGCCTCAAATGAATTCCCGGGCGAAGCCGGGCATCTGAGCTAGTGAATGTATATAAATATTACTGTCATACCAGTCGGTGGAGACCATCGTCACTGGCTGATGGTCGAGTACAGCTGGCATTGTGCTTTCGGTGCGATGGCACTATCTTCAAGCCCGTCGAAACGAATTTATATGTAACTCGCACAAAGTAGTTCTATTATAAAAACAATATATGGGATTTAAACTTAAAATAACGTGGTTCATGATATAACAGCGTATTGCTAGGAGTCTAAAAACTAAAAAGTGCAAATATCTCCGTTATTAATGAAGATAGTGAATAAAATGTATATAACGATATTTATAGTACATTTAACTTGCAATAAGATTGGTTCCATACAATTTTTCGATCCGACGTATGAAAGGGTAATATTTTGAATATCCGAAATTTCCCTTCAAATACCTCTCATTGCTTCGATTTCAGCCATTGACGAACTTGACCTTTAGTTTTTCATGAAACGCTTCTTTATCACCTCTCATTTTGATAAAAAAAAATTGTGAACGCTAGAGCGGTAACAGACAAGTATATATATATATATATATATATATATATATATATATATATATATATGATTTTGAACGGACCTCAGGTGGATCGTATACTAAGTAGTATTGAAGGATATTTGAGGAATTTTCAGAAAATAGCGTCGCGAGTTCTTTGGTCCCCCGAAATAACTGAAACTATGACTACATGGAAATTCAATCCATATTGTTCTGTACGTTTGCCAGAAGGTCCCATCCCCTAAACGTCAAATGTGAGCGATTACTCAAAATTTTTGCATAACGTTGTCAGAGTGAGAGAGAAAGAAATGGCATCAGCGAAAGAAGAGTAAAATGAATAGATACCTGGACAGGGAGAGAGCAGGTATAATGACAGGCGTGGGAGGAGAGGCGAGGCTTTACAAATGATATAACACACTTAAAAAACTAATTCGAGCCTTTTTTCGTGTCTATGAATATTCAATAGAATTCTTTAAAAGTTCTCTTTTTTTTAATTCATTCTGTAGTCTTATTTTAAAACATAATAGATAGGGCTTAGATATGCTCCTTTTTTCAAATGAAATTATCACAAAATTTATTATTCAGGATTATTCATTCATGGACGATTATTATTCAATTATATAGATTCCTTTAAAATTCTGTTTCATGGGTTTATGGTTAGTAAATACGTCTTTTCAAGTTTGAAATTAGTCTTTCTGTTATAGAAGTAAAATTTCTGCTTTCAGTTTCTGTAGGACAATTATTTGTTTATTGTACTACTTTTTTTTTGTTATAATTATCCTTTATTGGGTGACAAGAAATTTAAACAAATAATTCATAGTGTTCCTTCTGATCACTACAATATTACAAAACGAAACACAACAAAATTTGTTTTATTTAAGTAGAAGATTGCTTATAAATGCAAATGACTAAATGTAGGCTGTCATATTGCCAACTTATTGTACTGCTTGAGCTAGCTCACTCTTATTTTCAAATTATGCATGTTACCCATGAAGACTGTATGCCGAGGACATTATGTTTTCGATAACTCTTCACGATATTATTTGAGTATAAGCTTACAAAGTGTTACAAATGTTTACTCAAAAACTCACCAACTGCCTCTGAAATAGTAAATGGACATTGTAAATTAAGAGTCCGTCCTACGTCTTCATTCTAAAACCAGCGTTCCACCTCATCGAAGTATTAATATAAATTAATAAAATATTCTAAGATATGGTAGAATACCAACTACCTCTTGCTGGAGGGTTTAATTAAACCATTTACTGTTCATGATTTAGAAAATTTATATTTAAAAGTAATTTGATGAAGACAGTAAATTAACACTGAGGTAACTCTGTGTTATATTCCTTCCCTTATTATATATATGTTCTTGCGAGACTCAGATTCGCCCACACCTACCTGACACTTAATGACGAGGACTGACAACCCTATATGCAAATACTGCAACAAGCACTTATCGATAAAACACATACTGACAGACTGTATTCAAAGGAAAATCCTTGATATACCCCATGATATTACAGAACTACTAACTCTCAGCAGCCAATGTATTCCACAAATACTGACATATCTAAAACATATAAACCTTTACAAATACATATACAATAGATCTACAATATTCTTAAGAAGATTTCAAAGCATTAACTTATATTATATTCAAATAGACAAAGCACGGATATGAAAAACCTCAGATATTTAAGGAATATTTTCCATATTATATGAATAAAGTACATCATCAAGTTTTAAATGAAGGGATAAATATGTTATTCTAACCACCCCTAAACAGAGATCTTGCCAATCACCTTTGATGTGGCGCATATACCAAATAAATAATGAATAATTTCTCTCAGACAACCTGGAGAACAATAAACTCACATCATTAGCACCGTGGCAGGTGTTTTGTAAAACATTAATATCAGTTGTTGACAATTTTCTCCTGGCGAGGCACAAAGGATTGTGAGAAACATAAAAAGAGAGACTTCGATTAACTTATTTATTAGAAAAAGTTTTCTAACTCTGTGACCTTCAGGCAGAACATGTAGGCGAAGTTGGAATTTGAGTTCATCATCGAGAAGTAAGAAAGAACCCTCCCCCGTTGAGTATTTTTTTACATATACTCATGGCAGATTAAATATGTTTATAAGACGATGAAGGGATGTTCTGCCGACCACCGTTCAAACTTCCCGTCTCACTAAATATATTCCGAAGGCATACTGTTGCATCCTTTGACTACTGTCCGCGGTAGTCTATGCAAGGGTTTAGACTCTATCTAAACTTTGCCTTCTCCTTAGAAATTCCTCTCTGTCTTCTAATCCTCTGTTTCCGAGCAAAGAGCCCAAGGTATCCGGGACTAAGTAATTTTCCTTCTTGAAGAAAACAGCCGTTTTTTTTTTAGCCATGTTACCCCTTCCACGGCGTACTTATTCCTCGTCTCTTCCCTCCCCCCCCCGTTTTTTTCTTCTTTGTTTATTTCCGTAACAAAATTTTTGAAAGGCCCTTTGATGTAGAAAGGAGATAGATAATGATTTTTATTAAGGTAAGAAGACCTTTGCTTGTAAAGATCTGATCAAAGAGAAGAGGAGAACCTTTGAGCCGAAAGATTGGTCCAGATTAAGCGAATCACTGCGAATTCTAAAGCCACAGCTTATACATTCACTCAGTCTCATTACGCCTCAAACACTAATGCCATTTTCTCTTCAGTGAAATCTGAAGTTCTTTTGTACGTTTTTATAGGCCAACAGTTAAATTGCTCTGTACTCTTGTTTTATTTAAGTGTTGTTATTGTTATTATTTCATCAGATCAAAAAGTAAATTATTCCAGTCTGTGATTCCATAATTGAGTTATTTACGTAACCACAATAGGCTAACACACACACAAACACTCATATTTATATATATATATATATATATATATATATATATATATATATATTTATTTTTGGCAGAAACCCAGTTGTTTTAACTTAAAACGAATATCATATATATATATATATATATATATATATATATATATATATATATATATATATATATATACTAGCTCAAATACCCGGCTTCGCTCGGGAATTCATTTGAGGCTGAATGGTGATGGTATATTTTTGGCAAGGCTTTATTTTGCACAATATTTTGACATTTACTCGTCCCAGTGTTTAGGGGTAACACCCGTCGTTTCTGGGGATTTGTTAATAATCAAATTAATTTTTCATGTAAGAATCACTGTCCTGCATATTGTCATATTTCCCGTTTCCTGTGCATTATGCATAGGTTGGAATTATTAAGGAGAAAATATTGACATACATTTGAATTAATTTTTTCAGGTGAGGTATCTGGTAGTTCATATTGAAAAGAAGTGTTGAGCAAATTTCTCTAAATAACAAAATAAACAACATTTGTTATGTGCATATTTGCCGAAACCCCAATAGGAAATCACTATTATTAATTTGAGGCCTCCCTTATAACCCCCACTCCTGCCCGTCCCTAGAAATGTAAGAATGGCTTATTATAAGGAAGGCGTTAGTGCTAATACACATACTGAGTGTTTTAATTAGTTCGGTTGAGTCTTTTGTGCCAAATAAAATTGTACTCCTGCTATAATGTTTAGCGTATAACGCCTTTATACTTCCGTATACGGCAAAAGTGCATATAACAAAAGTTACTCTAAATAAAAAAATAAACAACTTTCGTTATGTGGATATTTGCTGATAAAGCAATAGGAAACGAAATATCGCTATTTTTAATTTCAGGCCTCCCTTATAACCCCCACTCCTGCCCGTCCCTAGAAATTTTAGTATGGCTTATTATAAGGAAGGCGTTAGTACTAATTCACATACCGAGTTTGGTTTAGTTCGGTTGAGTCTTTTGTGCCAAATAAAATTGTGGACTTCCGCTATAGTTTTTTTAGCGTATAACGCATTTATACTTCCGTATACGGAAAAAGTGCATATAACAAAAGTTACTTTAAATTACAAAATAAACAACTTTTGTTATGTGCATATTTGCTGAAAAAGCAATAGGAAACGAAATATCGCTATTTTTAATTTCAGGCCTCCCTTATAACCCCCACTCCTTTTTGTCTTAGAGAATATTAATATAGCCTTAAGTCTAAGTTGGGCTAGTAATAATTTACATACCATGTTTCATAAAATTCGGCTCAGCCGTTTATGCGTGAAAAGGTAACAAACAAATAAACAAACAGACACCAAAGAAACAAAATGCAGTTATGGTGTCTATGACATGTGAAACGAAAAGTTATCGTGAAATTTCGCGAAAAAAATCAATGTACAGACAGAGGTTACAACTTTATATATATATAGATATATGATACATCACCAATATGATCCATTACGATGAGCACGGGGTGAATCCCATATTAAATATCATTCTTGAATTATTCGAGGAATATAAAAACAGTAAATCTGTTAGTATAATTTCCTTACGCAAGGCTATTGAGATTGAACTCATATCAAAACTCAAAACATTTTTGTACGCCCATCTATCATACATATATGATGGAAATGAGATCCGTACAAATTTATAAATATATACTACGAAACGTAGTATAGTTTCATGTAACTATTTAATCAAGTACGTTATGATTGAGGTACGTTGTGTGACGGTTCAAAGAAAGGGGGAAATGCTAAATTTTCAATATATCAGGCATTATAAAATATCGAAAAATGTTATATAACTAATATTCCTAATAAAGTAATTTATTTTAATTGCAGGCTACCCGTCATTTTTCTATCTTGAATATAAACATAGTTATTTCTGTTTTTTCGCTCTCAGCATTCCATAAAATCACATTAGTTTTACTATCATTTTACTAAGAAAAAAATAGACTTCACAAAAAAAAAAAAAAAAATGGTTTTCACAATTGATTAGAATTTTAGAACTCTCAGAATAAGAACGCAATTGAAACAATCTGTTAGCGATTTCATACATAAATGTCACAAGATAGTTACTAAAATTGGATAATTTACTTGATAAATAAACATGGAAATATGGAGCTTACTATCCTATAGATCAACTCATTAAAAGGTAATTAAAAAGAAATAATTGTTCATGAGCCCTTATGCGCTTACTTATGTTAAGGAGAATAATTGTCTTTTAGCAGATTTCCCTTAAGGGAAATCAGCTATTGAGGTTGTACTCATGACGCGATTTTCGAAATTTTTCTTCAAATGTCCATCGATCCTACCCAGGAGATGACGAAAATGAGGTCCGTTCAAAACTGTATATATCTATCTATCTATCTATCTATCTATATATTTGTCTGTTACCGCTCTAGCGGTCGCAATTTTTGTTTAATCGTTACCAAACTCGATATTTAGTAGTTTTATGTAAAAAAAAAGATCAAGTTCGTTAACCGCTGAAATCGGGCCAGGGGGAGGGGGGGTTTAAAGGGGAGGATTTTTGAAATTTCGAAATATCTTCGTTACTATAGGTCGGATCGAATAATTGTATATAACCAATCTTATTGCAAATTAAATTTACTATAAATATTGTTATATACGTTTATTCTCTATTTTGAATATTAACCGAGATATTTGAATTTTTCAGTTTTCAGCAAACCACCACTTCTACTCATGTTACGTAAACAATACTCTGCTACATAATAAATCACATTATTGGAAGTTTAAATACCAAAAATTGTATTCAAGAGACCTTTATTATACGAGATACGTGCAAATATGCCCTGCTGACTCCCCCCCCCCATCTTAAAGTTTTGGACTACTAAAATTTTATTGATTGAGATAACAATTATTCAGACTCATTATTAATTACAGTACTAGATATAGTAAATAGTTCTGAATAAAATAATGTGTTATATTTTGATATA
The DNA here is from genome assembly GCA_019009955.1 of Riptortus pedestris. Lineage (NCBI taxonomy): Eukaryota > Metazoa > Arthropoda > Insecta > Hemiptera > Alydidae > Riptortus > Riptortus pedestris. Next base: position 40,580,232 of record CM032232.1, on the reverse strand, counting down.
TTTCCGTAATTGTTTTTCGTTTTTCTTTCCGATGTGAGGCAGAGGTTAGGTTAGAAATGTAAACAAACGGGTCGGCCCCCGTTTGTTTACATTTCTAACCTAACGCTTCCTGTCGGCAGGTTATTGAAATTGGATGAAACATTTCTTATTTCCGTTTGTATTTATTCACGATGTTGTTGTGTTAGCAGTATGTATATTTATCTATTACTAAACATCACGTGGGAAATCTGCTTAGTTTACGCAGCCCCTGCGTGACGGACTTTTCATTACGTGAAGTCCAGGAAACAGTGGAGGGAGGTATTCAATGACATGAAAGGAAGGCGTCAATGGATACCGGACCAGCAAGACCTTCAAGTAATGAGGGCTGGTTGGAGTTCTTTAGTACTGCTCTATATCTAATTCTTCAGCTGACTGATTATTGTCATAATGAAAGGAGCACTACGATATGCCCTCTTGCTCCCCCATAATAGGGGAGTAAATGAATAAAGGCTTCTTTGTTGAGGAAATGAAAGAAAGTAAGAGGTAAAAAAAAAAAAAGTCCGTCACGCAGGGGCTGCGTAAACTAAGCAGATTTCCCACGTAAAGTTATACAATAGAGAAATCTCCATATGAGAGCCAAACGATGACGGCAAAGGGCCGATCTAGCTTTTCGCGGGAAATTCAAAAATCCGTTATCGGCCCAAATTTCATAAAAATGCAAATATCTCGGTTAATAATCAAGAAAGGGAATAAATGTATATAGCAATATTTATAGTAAATTTAATTTGCAATAAGATTGATTCTGTACACTTTTTCGATCCGGCGTATAGTAACGGAGATATTTCGGATTTTCGAAAATCCTCCCCTTTAAACCCCCCCTCCCACTGGTCCGATTTCAGCTGTTAACGAACATGATCTTTCTTTTTACATAAAACGACTAAATATCGAGTTTGGTAACGATCAAACAAAAATTGCGACCGCTAGAGCGGTAACAGACAAATATATAGATATATATATATATATATATATATATATATATATATATATATATATATATATATATATACAGTTTTGAACGGACCTCATTTTCGTCATCTCCTGGGTAGGATCGATGGACATTTGAAGAAAAATTTCGAAAATCGCATCATGAGTACAACCTCAATAGCTGATTTCCCTTAAGGGAAATCTGCTAAAAACTTTGTTAAGAACTAATGAAGTAGAAAGGCGTACAAATGAAAGCGACAAAACAAAAAGATCATTAGGGAAAGACAAGTAAGAAATGGGTATATGTGATGTGGCCTGAGTATGGAATAAACCTGGTTTGAAGAAAATCTTAGTCTTCAAACACATACGCAAAACAAATATTTAGTTTTAGAGAATTTTAGAGCTGATATTAATCCTGAACGCCATATTTTAATTCAAGCTGTACTCGGTGACAGCATCGACTCAATAAAACATATTTTAAATCAAAAATAAAATTAAAATCATCTGTTCGATCCCAGCTCAAAATCCTTTAAGAACAAGTTGATTAATTTTATGTATAAAGGCAGATGGATGTGTCGGAGGGCCTGGCTGTGCGAGATAAAGCCCAATACGTGTTTACCCATATTTCTTATTCAGGATGGAGCCCCCCCACCACTACCACCCCTAGCTTCGATTTCCCCCTCCACCTTCTTGGCTGGGGGTGTGAGCAGGGCATACATATGTAACGCCCTTTGCTCGGTCGCCGGGGACCCCTTACATCGTCCTCGTGTCCCGCTCAGGTCGGAACCATTTCCCTTCGAAATCAACGCCTCCGCTTGTACGGTGGATTGGAAAATGGATAGCGTTGATTTCGGAAATGTTTTGCCCAATGATGTAATATACAGTAATTAATAGACAACCTGATATTTTTATTCTTTTTTAAATCCGTTGAATAATCATCTACGCGGTTGATATAATACATTTGATATGAAATAAGAAGATTTTTCTCGTGATTGCAATATAAAATGCATTGATACATTTGAGTATGGTTTCAATCCCGTTTCTAGTGTATAATACAATATATTGCAGGTTCAAACTTGAATTGTCGGAAGTTACGTCTAGGGAACATCCGCTCTGCTGACATCACAAACATCAGCATTTATTCCCTTTATAATCCCTTCCATTATTCCTCTTCTGGTCATTTCCCCAATAGCTGTAGTTACTCAGCTCAATTTTAAATTTGTAATTGTTATTATCAATAAAAGTGCTTTTTAAAAGGTCTTTATACTTATCCGATGTCCATGTTCGGGCGACAGTTAATTAACATAAAAAACGAAGACAAAAGGAACACAAATGAAAACAAAACAGTACAAAAAAACTAACAAATTTAAACAAAAACAGAAGTGGAACATAAAAGAGAAAAGGAAAACAAAACAGAGGAGGAACTCAAAAGATAAAAGGTTATAACCAGAAAGGTAACGCAAAACACAAAAGGAACCCAAAACATGAAAGGATCACAAAACAGAGATGAAACCAAAACAGAAATTAAAAAGAAATAGAAACGCAACACAGAACAGAAATGGAAAACAAAGTAAGAAATAGAACACAAAAGCCGAAATTAAAAACAAAAACTGACTGGAACACAAAAATGGAACTGGAACTCAAAAAACGAAACTGGGACTCCACAACCGAAATGGAGCTCAAAAAACAAGAATGTAAATCAAAATACATAAATCGAAAACAACAAAGAACAAAATAATTAAGCAAGGGAACAAACAAAGGCACAATTCAAAGCTAGATACAAAACTGAAAATCGAATCTATTGAGCTACATTGGACGATAGGGACAATAAACCGAGAATAGAGGATATTTTAAGTAGAAACATATTTCTCTATAAAAAAAAAAAGAAATATGTGTCCTTGGCTTTGTTGGTAAAGCACTGGCGTTATCGCAAGGAGGTCATGGTTCGTATCAGTTCAAAAAAAAATCGCCTCAAATATGAAAATGTAGTAATATCGTTACTTATCTAACAGCGCCCTTGAATATTCGTAAAACTCATAATATAAAAAATGGTTCCTTTATTTGTTTTATTTTTTTGCTTGGCTAAAGAGTTTTTACGAACGCCAAGAGTCAGCAGCTACCCTCTATCTGTCTACTTAATATGATACGAAAATACGGAGGACTGAAGATAGCTGGAGCTGCCAGGTCGAGGCCTAATACAATTTCGGGTTCGTTAAGGGCTTTCAGGGCGAATAAAGGCAGGGTAAGTGCCCCATTTAGGGCGCCGAATTACCTTTTTCAAACAGATACTCTCTACCTTCTATCCACATTCCCCTAACATCCAAACAGCTAGCCATTTTTCTCTGCCCCCGGCACAGATAATACCAAATGGTAGTCGTAGAAATTCAAAATAACCGCTCATTTATTTGTGTACTCACTTATAGTCTGGCTCAAGGAAAGAGAGAGCTTTACTGATATTACTTGCTTTTTAACCGAGATAACCCGGTTTGTGCTGAATCTTGACATGGATTTTTTTTTTTTAACTGAAACATTTCTGAGTGTAGTTAGGCATTTAATTTAATTATTGCCTTGGATAACTTATAGGTGTCTAATATATTTGAAAAACAACCAAGTCTTCCCATTAATAACTCTACTTTAGCAATAATAACTCTAGATACAACGTATATAAAATATGTGAACTAGTAGAAAAATGCGTTATTCATAAAACACAATTCTCTATAGTATTCTCCGCTTTTTTCTCCAAACTCATAAGTTCCTATGGACCACTCAACATTCTTGGATTAGTATATTTCATGGAGACTTATATTGGTAACAGCAACACCTCTGACATGAAGATTATCCATATGAAATAATTAGAAATGAGTATAAATGAAAACATAACAAGACAATCGGAATGGCGCAGATCTATTAATACTAATTTATATAAGTAAATTCAGAAGTTATGTATACATAACTATTCTAACAATACATTTAAATAACTTGACATGCCTTTCAGAATCTAAGTTAGACCACAAATTTAAATCAGGGAAAAAAAGAAAAAAGAAATTATTGTTTATTATTTCAATCTTCTTTTGTGGATTTTAGTCATAAAGGAAGCTCTTCATTAAAAGGACAGCATTCTAAAATTTATTTCATTAATCAGAGACAAAAGGAAAAAAACCCAGAAACTTTGTTGCGAAATAACGGTAGAAAATCGTTGCAGAAACCAGGCCTCAGTTAATATTCAATTTAGAAAAAAAAAATGTATAGAACAATATTAATAGAATATCATTTTTAGTAGGATTTATAGTAAAGGAGTTATATCAAATTTACGATTCCCACCCCCCCTAAACACCCCACCCTCTCCTTTCTCTCCGATATTCGCCGTTAGTAAACTTGTTCTTTAGTTTTACATGAAGCACTTGAATTTTGTAACGATCAATTAAAACTTACGTCGGCAAGTGTGGTAACAGACAAGTATATATATTTTGAATGGACCTCATTTTCGTCATCTTCATAAATCTTCTCCCCTTAATGGACATATGAAAAGCATTTTTCCCTCTTTAAATAAATCCACAATATCTCTTTTCCTTCATGGAAATCTGCTACTGAGTAAGTGACTTAATCATTAATTAAAACATATTGCTGACAAACAAATGTAATTATGAACCTTGAATATTTTTACCTCCAAACTGCCACCATATTTATTATAATATCCCTCGATCTATTAATTTATAAATCATTTGCTCACGAATTATTTCTAATATCACCCAGCCATTACTCAACGCTGTAGCGGATTCCACAGGTGGCCAAATACCACTAATCAAAATGGTAATATTACTTACCCGCTGTTAAATGTGAGCAAGATTGGAATTATAAAGTACTTGCTAGAGAAGCATTTAAAGTAACAATACGAAGACGTTATAACGGGGGGCGTTATTGTAGTTTACGGCGTTTCGCAGTTTCAAATAGAACAAAGTTTACCTATTAAGTCCAAAGTAAGTTTAGACGCACATACTTTACCGGAACCTGGATGTTCATATAAAATTTACAACTTGATTAAAGTAATTAGCGCTCTTAGTTGCTTTTCCCCACTACTTGAATTCTGGGGCATTAGTGGGCCAATATCTCTTCAGAGGGCGTGCGAACTGAGCCCACTTATGATATTAAAGCTGCAATATGTAAGCTGGATGAATGTTCCCAAACTTGAGAACTCGTCGAGATTTGCCTGAGGATGAAGAATTCTCTCGTTTTCACTACACAAAAATTTCTCTAGCGTGAAGAGATCTTTCAAATTCTATGAAGTACTACTAACTGGTGAGATATGAGGAAAAATATCTAGCCAAACGCAATCTCTCTTCGTTTTTTTAATGGAGGAGTGTACTTTCACAAGACTATCTTCAGTAGTATATCCACAGATAAAATAAAAAAAATATATAAACCAATACTTTATAATTTTTTAACCATATAAACAGAATATGTAAAAACGTAGTTAATAGTAAATCCATTATGGTCTGGTACATATTTGTTTTCGAGTAGTATTCTGGACATTGGAGATCTTCCTCCTTAAATGAGACTCGAGAAATTCGCAATCAGAGTTTTACATTGTGAGTGATCAACTTATCGTATAGCCCCATTGACGAAGGAGGACCTGAAATTAGTTGTCTCCTGCAAACTGGGGAGCAGTAGACAACATTATACCCAAAAGGGATTCTGTAGACAGTTCAACCTGTGCACGGGATCTAAGAGATTCACAGTCGATAGTTATCCTCAGGGGCTTTCAGAAATATATACTCGCTATATTACAGCTCCGCGACACAAGCTCGCTCTGGTAGTGATGTGAACAAATGTTATCTCTTGTCGGGGATGAAACCTGGTCCTATTTTGACCTTCAGCGTATTGTGAGTAGCGGTTGATGTACCCACATCTTTATCTGCACCCCAGTAATATATAAATATATATAACTCATTCACATAAATCATAAAAATAATTATTTCAACGAAAGGATAAGAAGGTCAACCACCTCAAGCCATAAATAGTCTTTATTAACTGAAGAGTACTTAACTGCAAAGAACCGCTTCATCTTCAGTGCTCTGTGACATACCAAATACACATTTATATAAACACATACATCATAAATAAATAATACAAGTCATGATAAAGCTAAATAATCAAAATAATAGTCAAGGTATTAAAAAGAAGAGAAAATTAAAAACAAATATATATTCACAAGTTAAAACTTATTACAAAAGTGCTAAGACAGTGATGAACGACGTAATTCGGCCTTTTATTTACGTATCTCTGATTCTTGCTGAGTTCGCTGGATATTTCCACTTCTTACGAAGGCTATGTTTATTATGTTCGTCATATTTTAATGGCAATGGTCACTGTTTTACCATATGGCCACGGTATGTTTTATAAGGAAATCGACAAAATCTAGCCACCTGTTACTTACTCTTGTGGTTTGTCCTCGAGCTCTGCAAGTAGGAGTTGAGAAATTGCTTCAGTAGAATTGGAAAAAAGAGTGACACCACCCAGGACTGAATTTTAAAGAACAATACATAAGTTGCATTTCTAGCTCAGAAGATATCTAAACAAAATATAAAACGAAAAGGGTGTAACATACGTGCGTTGGTAATAAAAGAGTTCGTTGGTCATATGTTCACTAGAAATATATGGTCTAGATACTAAATATTAGGACACTTTTTTTGAGGCAACTAACATAAATAGCAGGTAACATTGAAGCTCATTGTCCAAATAATTGTAGCTAATGTTGCTCGGTAGCAGATTCCAAGTCCAGTACAAAGAGTGAGAGCCAACGTTGATCTGGTGGAATGGCAAACGATTATATAGTTCGAAACATATACGTTCTTAACAATGGACCGTAAGTGACCAGTATAGAACATAAAGAAAGTTCAAGCAGCCTGTTGAATGCAATTAATAACACAAATCAGCTGAGTGTAAAAACTGTCAAAAAGATGACCAGGAATTGAGGTCTGAGACGTTTCCTCGTACTGGAAGGCTTGCAAGATTGATGTCAAACAGACAGGTTATATCACCGATCACTGCTCAGAACGAGGAAATCACACAACAGTTCCAGCCCACTCGAGGTAACCCATAGATCGGGTGATGTTTACCCAAGAAGTGCGCCTAGATCTCAAGAGTACAGTAAACACATTGATGCCATCCTCATGTCTTCTTGTAAATAATGTTTTCATATGTGGTAAAACTCCCACAAACAGAATTCAAATATCTACATGAAATATATACAGTTGTAACATTTTTGTAGATACTTTTCCAATATATTGACTCTAAATAATGTACAGAGGCTCTGGTGGCAATGTTTTATAAGTAATAAAATTTCGAATTATCTGAAATAAAGGAGACTTTAAGTAGTAATGAGTATATTTTCATGCTATATTCTTCTGCTTCAGTCTATCGGGCTAACAACACCAGTTGATTACTAGAAGGACTAAATTATCATTATTTCATTTAGTAAATTTAGCTTACTGCTTTTTAGTGGAATAACATTTTTAGACGATATCCTTTAAGGGATATCAGCTATTGAGGTAGTGCTCATGGCGCGATTTTCGAAAAATGTCTTCAAATGTCCAACGAACCTACCATGGAGATGACGAAAATAAGGACCGTTCAAAAAAAATTATATATATATATACATATATATACATATATATATATATATATATATATATATATATATATATATATTACTTGCCAAACTGCAATTAAAAGAATTAAATATTGCTGAACTAAGAGAATACGTATCTAATTAACATATCTCCGATACAGTTAATAGTCTACGTCAAAGAAATGGATTTTTGTACTCAAATTACTATTTTAATTTCAATAAAGTCAGGGAGAAATTTCTTTTTATAGAATATTTCAAATTAAATTTTTCTTAGATATAAAATCTCTCTCTCTCTCTCTCTCTCTCTCTCTCTCTCTCTCTCTCTCTCTCTCTCTCTCTCTCTCTCTCTCTCTCTCTCTCTCTCTCTCTCTCTCTCTCTCTCTCTCTCTCTCTCTCTCTCTCTCCCCCTCCCTCCCTCCCTCTCTCTCTCCCCCTCCCTCCCTCCCTCCCTACCTCTCCCTCTCTCTTCAACACACACACACACACGCGCACGCGCGCGCACCCACACACTCACACATATACACACAAACAAACACATGCTGACATATACGCATGCAAAGCTGCTCAATTAATAATCCTCGATTTAGGCATCAGCTGATAGGAGTTAAACAAAGTTAACTTTATCCTCCGCACTTAAACGTAGAATCACAGTTTGATTTCCTCTTTCTTGTCGATACCCGTTGCGGCTGTGGAGAAACAGTCGTAAGAAAGAACGGTACGACTTGGATGTGGTTTAGAAGTCGTTACAGGCTCCATAGGCGTAAATCTGCTGAATCGTACAACCTACCTGTTGGATAGAGCAATCATAGCCATGTTACAACGATACCTTCCTATTTTACAACTAATAAATATTGAGCAATGTCGATTAGTTAACATCATTTAATTGAACGTAAGTAACCATTAACCCAAAATAATGACTGCAGTTCATTTTAAATTGGTTAGGGGAGTACACTTAAGCATTTTAGCAGCTTTCCCTTTAGTGAAAACAGCTATCTAGGTTGTGATAATGATGCGATTTTTAAAAAATTTCCACAAGCCTCCATTGATCCTAAATAGGAGATGACGAAAATGAAATCCGTTCAAAATTATATATATATACGTGTATATAATATTTTTATTTACGTCCACTTTGTGCTCCTCGGATAATTGGAACAGGATATCAACAGGTTACCACCCTGTTCTAGCCAGAGTGGGACTAGAGATTTTATTTAATGGGTCTTCACTAAATAAATTCCTATTGCCCAGAAGTGAAACGAACTCATCACTCTAGGTTTACCATTGTCTGTTTCCACCCTGGTGGTTTTAATCGTTGTGCAATAGGTACCAAAATCAATATTAAAAAGTTTAATGGTTTATGGGGGTAGGTGGTTTAGGGGTGGGGTGTTTCGAAAATTCATAATATCTCCGTTATTATAGGAAATAGTAAAGAGCAAACCATATTGAAACTTAACGCTCTCCCCATACAAGTTGTTATATACATACTTGTTCTCTCTACGTTTAATAATATGCATGGAATTGCTATATTTTTAGTTTTTATACATTTAAACGTCAAATTCCAAACGGTGTTATCAAATTTTGTTAACATGAGCCCTTTAGCACCGTCATGTGAAATACATGTAAATAGTATGATTACTTCATGAATTAACATGACACTTCTAATTACGGGATTTTTTTTGTAAATTAAAGAATATATGGTGAGATGAGTTCAGTAGTGAGTCCTACCGAAATGTGGGAATTTTCTTAGTTTACGTAGCCTCTGCCGGATAGGTGTTTGTAAGTAGTATGCATGTATTGATCGCTGTATAATTATATCATTTCTTATGTAGCTCAGTAATATGAAACACCCCGATTAACTATTGGATATTAAAAGAAAATGACATTAAACTAATGCAGGCAAGATCACCAAATCAAATAAGAAGTATCCATTAGGAATTTAATTAGTGAATAATTTTAAACCTTTGTCAAACGATTTGAATTAAAAAGCGGGAAGTGGGAGCAATATCGCAAAACAAAGAATGAGTGATTGTTGATAAATTTGGGAAATAAATGTCAAATTATTCGTACTTAAGCCCCGGATGAGGCCGGTGATTTACGAGCTAGGCTTTGCCTCTCGTAATTAATGATGAGTTGGTGTCTCTCCCGTCTAGTGGTACGAATTTCGACAAAAACCTCCCACCAAAACCCCTGCTAATTTCGGCCCGTATGAAAAGCGGTGCGGTCTTTAAAGGAGAGGCGTAGCGGCTAACCCAAAGCAGCAAATCGGATTATTCGGCCTCTGAGTATTGAGGTATTAATGCATCAATACATTTTAATCAATAGTTTATCAAACAACTCAAAAGTAATTAAATTCACAACTACTTTGAGCTCTTTTAGTCTTTGTTCCAAAAGAGCCTCAGCTGCTAGAAGAGACTAGCATGTTTACAGCTGAGCTTGAAACCCTGAAACTTGCGATAGACAACATACCTGAAACTACGGACACGGACATCATAATTTGCACTGACTCTCTTAGCTCATTACATTCATTAAAAAACATATACAGTTCACATCCACTCATCTCGTACATATTACACAAAATCCAGACATTTTTTTTAAAAATGTTTATTCGTTTATTTGCAACAACATTATACATATTACAAGCAAATGATGTGATTACAATTGGCTTGATTATTCACTTGAGGTGGGAAGTTGTCCATTGACAATACCCACATTGGAATGAACATGGAGTTATTCTGAGCACTACACAAGGAGATCTCTTGGCCACTTACGCTTCAGTCGTCGTCTTGGGTTTTCTGGAATATGGGTAGATGAAAGTGATTCGACTAGAGGATTAGGATGTGCGGGAAGGAGAGAGTGGAATTTCTGATATCGGGATTTTGCGAGGACATGGACAAAAGGAATGTTGAGGTCGTTATGGAGAGTTAAATTGGATACATAAAATGGGGAATCTGTAATTTTGCGGAGAATTCTGGATTGGTGGGTTTGGATTTTGTAGGAATTTGAAGGTTTAGTGGAACCCCAAAGTTCAAGTCCGTATGTCCATATTGGTCTGAGTACTGTTGTATAAATCAGTCGTTTGTTGTGTAGTGAAAGTTTAGAACTGTTGTCAAGTAGTTTTAGTAGAAGTCTGTACCGTCGATTCCCTTCTTGTCTTTTTAATGTGATGTGAGGTTTCCAAGTTAGTCGTTTGTCTAATGTGAGTCCTAAATACCTAATTTGTGATTTTTGGGGAATTAGTGTGCTATTGAGTGTAACTGGAGGGCAAATGGAACGTCGGAGGGTAAATGTTACATGGCTTGATTTGTAGCTGTTGACCTTGATCCTCCATTGAGTCAGCCAGGATTCTAGCAGAGCTAGGTGTTCTTGTAGAGATGCCGATGCCATATTTGGGTCTGAGTTGGAAGTCAAGATTGCAGTGTCATCTGCATACGTGAGAAGGGAAGTTTCGGGATGTGATGGAATGTCAGCAGTATAGGCAAGGAATAGGAAAGGACTTAGGATACCCCCCTGTGGTACACCTGCCAGCTGAGGGAATAAGGATGGGACTGAGGAACCAAATGAAACTTGGAAATGTCTGTCGGAGAGATATGATTTGAGGATGAGGTAGTATGTGAATGGGAGTGTAGTTTTTAGCTTGGACAATAAACCTTGGTGCCACACCTTATCAAAAGCTTGTGATATGTCAAGGAAGACTCCAGTGCAGTACTTCTTGTTTTCGAATGAGGTAGCGATAAAATCCACTATTCTGTGGCATTGCTGGACTGTGGAATGGGCATGACGGAAACCAAATTGATGGGGAGGAAGTATGGGGCCGAGGAGGGGATACAGGCGTTTAAGGATGAGTTTTTCAAGGATCTTTCCCATTATGGAAAGGAGAGCGATGGGACGATAAGAAGAAGGGAGTTATGTCGGTTTTTTAGGTTTAGGGATCATATGGATGACGGAGAATTTCCAGAGTAGAGGGAAATAGGTTGTTCTGAGGACAGCATTATAGATGTAAGTGAGAAAGAGGACTGCTTTTTTCGGGAGATGTTTGAGGATGCGAGAGGTAATTAGGTCATAACCTGGTGCCTTGTTGGGAGGGAGTTTTTTAATGATATTAATGACTTCAGAGGGATTGAATGCAGGAGGAGGAATCGATAAGGGAAGAGGTATGTCCAGTTGATTGGCGACAAAGGAAGAATGGTGGGGGTCTTGGATATCGTCGTTAGGAGTAAACACCTTGGCCAAGTGATGACCAAATGTTGTTGCTACATCGTAATCTGACCTGACCCAGGTGCCGTCCTCACGACGTATGGGAAGACGGGAGGATTTATAGGAGAGAAGGCGTTTGGTGGCTGTCCATAAGGAGTTGTCAGAAGTGTTGAGGTTCTTGGTGTATGAATGAAAACAATCATTGTAGTACAGTGTTAATTCTGTTTTGAGTTTTTTGGTTAGTTGGTTCAGCTTTGTCTTGTCAGAAGGATACCGAGTGTTTTGCCATATTCGTCGTGCTCGTCTCTTTTCTTGGAGTAGAGTTCGTAAATGTAGCGGAAGGTATGCCTCTTTTGGTATTGTGTTTGTCCGTGGTTTTGTTTGAATCGAGTAAAGAAGGGATTTTTGAATTGTAACTGTTATATATTGTACTGCATTGTCTATCTCTGTTTCCGTTTTTAAAGAAATGTTTAGGTCAAGATTCTTGTCAATGTATGTTTGAAAGGATTCCCAATCAACTGGTCCAGGTGTGAGGGACGGTTTGTCGGGGAATCGGAATAACTGGTAATTTGAGTTGAAAAGAAGAAGGACAGGACTATGATCGGATGAAAGGTCATCTAGTGTGGACGCTGATGAAGGGATCCGGGAAAGGCCTGAGGTAATGAAATAGTCTAATATATCAGGGAGTTTAGAACGGGAAGTGGGCCAGTAGGTGCAAGAAGAGGGAGTAAGGACGTTAGAAGGAAAGGTCGAGAGGGCCTGGAGGAGAGCATGTCCTCGTAAACCAGACATTAAAAAAAAGAATAACTATGCACTGGTTACCCGGACATACAAACATTAAACAAAGCACACAAACAGACGAACTTGACAAATCAGCTACTAAAAAAGAACTCACGACAAAACATACTGTACATATCAAGATCCCAAGCACAACATATGATACTCAACTCATGGCAGAAAACTTGGTTTACCACAACTGATAACAAACTTCGAGAGCTGAAACATACACTTGGTGAATGGTCTTCCTCAAAAAGGCTAATTAGAAGAGAAGTAGTTTTAATGAGGTTGAGAATTGCCCATTCACTACTAACTCACACGTACCTACTTACTGGAGAAGAGGAACCCTACTTCTAACACTGTAACCGTAGACTTACTATAAAACATATACTTACTGACTGCTATTTAAGGGCTCACATAGACCTACCATACACTTTGACTGAATTACTACATGACTGTAGCCCTTATATAGACCACGTATTACACTACTTGAAACATAACAACATTTTCCAAAAATTAAAATGTAGGGCACTACTGAAAATACTAGCAGAAATGAGCATACTTACGTAAATATAATAATGTTATATGTTAAATAACTGATTCGTCGCTAAATCGCCCCAGTTGCGAAATGTGATTATTGTATGAATAAATAAATTTAAAAAAAAAACAAAAGAACCTCAAATATTGCAGAGCAGTAAGGGTTGTACGTTCAAGTGTAAATTTGGAACGTATATTACACAACCAGTTTCAAATTCATAAGAATTTCAAGTATATAAGAAAAATGCTATCTGAATTGAAGCTATATTTGTTAAGGTAGTTTCAATAGCTGAAAAATCAATTAATTGACTAATTCAGTGATATCATATATACACAAAGATATGTGTGTGTGCGCGCGCGCGTGTGTGTGTGTGTGTGTGTGTGTGTGTGTGTTTGTGTACAGAAGATGTATACACAGACCTTTTATTATTTATGATAGTTGAGCCATAAGATCAGAAAATTATAGTTTCTTCACATAACAATTAATTTCATCGCCTACGCGTTTCGAGTGGGGCTATTTCTATACAAACTTAGAAAACAAAAATTCAATTACATGTTTCCTACCTAACTATCATTAAAAAATTTAACATTTTAAAAAAAAATTATCATAATATTTTGTAAGACAAAGTATAGATTTAAAAAAACAATTCTAATATCGTGCTTATTACAGTTAATTCTATGTCAAATACCGTTAATTTAATATCAATTTGACTTGTCTTAAGTAATTAAGTAAAAAGAGTGAATTTGCCCGTTGCAGATAGGCCTAGGAAATTATGGTTAAAATTGAAGTAGGTTAGTTTACTACAACGATGTCACTCAATTGATTGCATTAATAACGACGTACCAAAATGTTTTTAGCCTTTTATATTTATCAGGACGACTATATTATGTAATATAGTATTATATATTACAACATAAGGAATATATTTTAAAATAGAGTTGATGGCTGTGAGTAGAAAAAAATATTAGTCATATAGTAGTAAGATATTAAAGAATGCATTTAACAAACTTTTTGTTAACGGATAACAAATATTATACTGTTATTAATTATGAAACTTAATGGATGTAATCAAAATGTAGTTTAAAGTAACCACCAAATTAATCTTTAATGAGAAATCTATCCACAATATGGATGTTATTACATTTCCTTTTTCTAAACATAACACAATAAACCGAACGCTTATATAAAACTTATTATATAAGCGTTCGGTTTATTAAATCAAAATTCTCTATTGACAAAATTTTGTTTTTGAATTTTCCGATCTTAGATATTGGCAAAAAAAAGGCAGCACTGGAATACTCGAATAATTTGTTTGACAACATTCATCTGGAATTAACCTACAGCCATTTCTTCTCACCCTCCCAACTCAGGGAGGGAAAAACTAAAAGGAGTTAAAAATTGAAGAAAAATAGAGTCAGTTCAATATCATCTAAAAACATTATTATTTATCAGCGTCTACGTTCTTCCAATGTCTAAAGGTATCTACAGGTTACCACACTTTTTTTGCCATGGTGAGACTAAAGATTTTATTTAATGATTCCGTCAATAAATAAATTCCTATTGCCCAGGCGGAAACCAAACTCAGTACTCTAGGTTTACCTTATGAGATTAAGGCCTGCATCATCTAGGTACTGGCAGAAGACATGTTTTGATAAGCCTATCGTTTTCATTGGAACATCATTAAACTCTCGGGTTTCTTGAAAGAAATTGTTCAATTTATAACGTTGGGGATGAGTATGCCTACTACACTCCAGAATGCATACCTAATTAAAATTCAAACAAAGGGGCATTTTTTTTTTGTTTTAAAAGTCGTGAAGTTGAGCCCAGCTTAGATTTTGAAAAAAAAAGAGATCATATAAGAGAAGTTAGTGAGAGCAGTATAATAATCAGACCATTCTGAAAAAAAAAAATCAAATACATCAAAGACATACGTTTCAGTTAATTACCTCGGCAACAAGTGAATAATCGTTAGCTATGTTTCAAGGATAGTAAATAGTAACATTCGAAGCTTTAAGAAGACATCCCTTAAAAAGTACACTCTCTCTTTTGAATTTCTCCCGTTATTCATTTTACTCCTTTCATGAGTTGATTAAAAAGTCTCTATAAACATTAATTTGAAATGAAACACCAGAAGAAGCAAAGAGAATTGAAATAAAAACGTAAAAAACGGAGATAGAATTGCCATTGCTTCAAATGAAACCCTCCCTTTTTCTTATTTTTCCTAATAATCCATGATAGGGGGGTTACTGACCCTACTAGCATTTATAAAATGTAATCTAAATTTATTTACCCTTCATAATCATTAAAATATTTATTTAGTATCCAAGGTTATTCAAAGTAAATTCATTTGAATGGAGTTTGTTAAACTCAGTATTTGTTTTTTAGAACATTCCTTCTTTGGCTTAAACCATTCGCCGTATGTTTAAACATTTAAGTGGAGATAAAGATATATTTATTTGGTTGTTGGTTTCTTCAACAATGACTGGGTCATATTGACGCACGTAGGAGATATCCTTAGTTAGCGCAGCCCCGGCGTGACGGACTTTTTATTTATGTTCGTCTCAAGAAGTGGTTGGATAAAAGAAATTTTATTGAAGTTTGTTTTTTAAGATACACACTTAAAATATATTTAATATTAAATAATTCCTAAATGAGTAGTTTTACAAGTTAAAAATATCATTTACTACTTCATATCCAAATTGGATAGACTAAACACCTACAATTTGGACGCGGAAAATTAATATTTTTATCCCGTAACCCACCAGAGATCTCATCTTGGCAAAAGTCAGAGATTAAGGACTTGTTAAGACTAAGCGAATAACGTAATATTTGAAAATACAAAACTGAAACTATGTCTCTTAATCTGTTAAAATAATTAGATAACATACGAGCACGTGCTCATATTTAATTGAGGAGGTAACATTCAAACCGTGCTTTGTCCATTTGTTTCATGCAAAGTGTGCTTGGTCCAATTTATTATCTAATGTTTATTATACTTATTACGCTAAACTATTTTAACAATGTATCTCATTGACAAAACATTTATTTAAACCATATAGGAGTATTTTTCATTACAAAAAACAAATATATATATCTTTTATATTCAATTTCATGGTTTCCTAAAAAGTACATTCATCCGGACAAAGCACGGTTTGATTGTTACCTCCTCAATTATAACTTGAAAATACGTCACACATGTTCATACTAAAGGATGATGTTGCTATGGCAACATTAAACTCAACAGGCACCGCCAAGACAATGATATTCCAAATACGACTACTGTTATAGTTCTATAACAACTGCCGTTCGTTGTATTACATGAATTAAATGTATGTATATCTCTAGAACTGATATTCGTTCAGGTATTAAATTTGTTAATATCGTGCCGTCAATCCATTAAAATTATGACGAAGCCATGTTCTATTCAGGTTTTGATACCATTCAAACAGAATGTGCATATCATTATCGTATTATTCTGGTATAGGCGATTTCCAAACAAACTCCTAATTGAGGGGAAAGTGAAACGCCAACAATCCAGCACGACAAACTCCGCTTGTTTGCCGAATCCAAACAGCGAAATTTACTTTCCCCCTCATTAACAGAGCTGAGCGAGAATATCTTTATTATTAATCTGCACTAAGCTGTGCTTTAGAAATTTCGAGCAATACATGTATGTATTATATATATGTATAATGCTTTTTTCCAAGGGGTGAGCTTCCACACCTCATATGTGAATATGACAAAGTCGTCAACGTAGAACACGCGTTGAGGGTTTAAAGGATTTCGAATAACAACTGTTAAGTCAGTCTTATCACTGGTCAGTATGGCCGGCTCATAACAGCTAACAGAGAACAAAATTAATTCAGTAAAAGGGAATACATGCAAAATACAAAGATTTTAATAATTTGTTTGTATTTAGTTTAAATACTAATTTAATGTGGATACTATAAGAAACTACATCAGGTAGAGACTGCGTAATCTAAGCAGATTTTCCAAGTGATCTTATAACACACTTTTGATCTCATATCAGCACTTATTCTTTATACAAAAAAAAAAAAAAAAAAAAAAAAAAAAAAAATAAAAAAAAAAAAAAACCGATGAGTAGAAAGGGAGGAGGGGCTCAGGTTAGCCAAGTGAGCTAAAGCGTTGACCTTGATCTCACATGGTAAACCTACAGTGGCGAGTTCGATTCCCGCCTGGGCAGAGGAATTTATTTAGTGACGAAATTCATTAAATAAAATCCTGAGTCCCATCCTGGCTAGAATATGGTGCTAACCTTTATATAACCCGTCCCAATTAGCACTAGTTGTAAAAAGTGGACATTAATAAATTATTTATTTTTTTTTTAGAAAGGGAGGGGTTAATTGTGGTAGAAAACAAGAAAGTACGAAAAACTCGCTCAATACTTCTCGTTTTCGTTATCTTCTCGTTAGGATCGATGGACATTTGAAGAAAGTTTTTTTAATCCCATCATGAGTACTACTTCAATAACTCCTCTTGAAATATTCTAAAAATTCAACGAAGTTATTGTCATACCTCTCGGTGGAGACCGTCGTCACTTGCTGATGGTTGAGTGCCGCTGGCAAGCGCTTTTGATGCGATGGCATCATCTTTCAGCCTGTCAATAGTTGTACTGAGTTGGTTGTCCGTCAGTCAGTGGGTTTTATGCTCTGTTCACCGTAGTATTTGTTTACGTTTAGTCCATATCTGTTTACTTACCACTAAGATCTGTCAAACGAGGGGTGTTGATGTTCAGGTGAATTGTTTTCGTGTGGTGGGTTGTTTACGTTTTAAATCAAGATCTGTTTACTTACCACTCAGATCTGTCATCGGGTTGTGTTGGTGTTCAGGTAGTGTATTATGTGTGATGGAACAATTTACCTGAACATCAACACCAAGATGATGCCATCGCATCGAAAGCACTTGTAGCGGTACTCAACAATCAGCCAGTGACGACGCTCTCCTCCGAGAGGTATGACAATAGTATCATTTATATTGGCAGTTCTAACCCTTTATTTGAATTATCAATGAAGTTACTCTATTTGTGTCACTGATTTTTTTCTAGTCTCAAGCACAAAAACGTTATTACTGACAGCTATTTTAACTTACACTACTACGCTTTTCAGCCATAAAATTTAGTGATCACAAAAAGTGTTTTGGATAAATTTCATGAACGTATATGTATGTACAAAAACTAATTATTCCGTATGTATATAATAATCTTTCTAGAATTTTTTGTATTTCATTATACGTTTCGCCACTTCTATACATTTGTAGTTAGGGAATTTGTATACAAGTATTTCCCACCAGTACATTTTTTTCTCTCCTTACACTTTTATCACATTCCATATAATCAACAAGAACAAAGCTAATATTAATATTAATTAACGACTACTTTTTTGCTACTATGGCTAATTGGAACGGGTAATTAACAAGTTACCTCCCTTTTCGAACAAGTGTTGGACTAAGGATTTTATTTAATAATGTTTCACTAAAAAAATTTTCTATTTCCCAAGCGGGGATCGAACTCGCCAGTCTGGGTATACCATGTGAGATTAAGGCCAACGCTTTAACTAACATGGCTAACCTGAGCCCAAACCTTATAGTCAACGAGAAAATAAAAACATATGGGGTGACTACACCTACTATGAGGATATTGTTAACACAGTAAAATTATTCTGTCTTAGTTAAAATGAACTAACTAAATAAAAAAATATTCTAAATAAGGAAGAATAAGTAACTCATGGGTGAAAACCTCCAGATAGCTTTCAAAGATGGAATTTTCGAGGAAAAAAAAAGGTGTAACAATAGAGTCAATTTTCAATAAATGAAAAAGGCATGTTATATTATTATTATTATTTATTAAAGTCCAGTTTTTGCAAATCAGGGTAATTGGGACGGATTATCTACAGCTTACCACCCTTTTCTAGCCATAGTGGGATTTAGGATGTTATTTAATGAATTGCCTTACTAAATAATTTCTTTTAAATCGAACTCGCCACTTTAGTGGATGTTATATATTCCAAGAGGTAATAAGATTGTCAACGTTATTAATTCATTATAGACAATTTATAAATTGATAAATTTTACAAAATGTATTCATGGAATTGAATTCATGAATGTATTCATGTATCTAATTTTATATTGGATGTATTATATGAATAAAAATTGTATTTAATTATGTGTAATAAAGAAAACAATAATATTTGCCATTAACATTTAATGGAAATAAATACAATTCATTTCATTTCAGAGCTGATATGAACATATATATATATATATATATATATATATATATAAATTATTCATATTTATGTATTTAGAGTTAAATAATTCTCTAGATAAAAATAAAAATTATCCCAATATGGCATCGATTTTCGTGCGCATACGCATACACATACACACACACACACACACACACACACACACACACACACACAAACACACACGCACACACACACATACACACTCACGCTGTAATAATGGACAGAAATGAAGAAAGCAAATGGTTTCTGGAATGATTCAGAGAGTTATGGATACATGAAAGTCTAATATTTCAACACAGAGGGGATGATTTACACATTTAGTGGTGGACACATTTTTCGAGGACGCGGGACGAGTTCTGGGTGTGACAGACGTCAACCCCAACTAGCTGACAGCCTCCGTGACATCTGGGAGCTCACCCTGCAATAAAACTCAACACCCCCGACATAGCACAGCTTTAATAATAATGCTAGATTATTTAATATTATATTAAAAACATTAATATTTCTCAAGTATTATAAAGAATATGCTCTGACACAACTTAATAAATAAAAATATCTTATACTTGTATGTAGTTTCGGTTTAAATTACCAAATCAACCAGCGATGCCAGAATGAATTAGTATTCTACGCTATTGAACTGTTTCATGGTCATATTAATAACTAAATGAAAACTAAAAAGTCCGTCACGCAGGGGTTGCGTAAACTAAGCAGATTTCCCACCCTGAAGTTATACAATAGAGAAATATTCATACGAGAGCCGAACATTTACGGCCGAACTAACTTTTGTCGGGAAAATCTTCCGTTATCGGCCCACATTTAATAAAAACACAAATATCTCGGTTAATATTCACGATAGAGAATCGATGTATGGAAAAATATTTAAAGTAAATTTAATTTGAAATTAGATTGGTTCTATAAATTGTTTTGATCCGACGTATGGTAACGGAGATATTTGGAATTAGATAATCCCCCCCCCCTCATTTTGCACAAAACGTCTAAATATCGAGTTTATTAACGATTAAACAATAATTGCGATCGGTAGAGCGGTGACAGACAAAAATTGTGCTGATGTTTTCGGTACTATAACCCTAGTCATAGTGCAATAAGAATGTATAATAGTCTATAGATATATTTAGTCTTGGTAAGTAATAATAAGGAAAAAACACCCTTTTACAACAATGTATAACAACAATGTGCAATATTATAATGTAGTACATGTAATTTTTACAGCCCTGAGGAAGAGAAAATAAAGATTCTCGAAATATCGGCATAAACTAAGATTCATTTCACCAACATTGACCAAAACTCCGAAAATAACAACACACCACACACACACACACACACACACATATATATATATATATATATATACAGGTTTGAACGAGCCTCATTTTCGTCATCTCCTGGGCAGGATCGATGGACATTTCAAGAAAACGTTCGAAAATCGCCCCCCCCCAAATTCCCTTAAGGAAAATCTGCTAAAAGAGCCATTATGAAATCTCCAACACTTCAATTATTTTTAATTTCTGAGAAATATTTATTCCACCTTCCAGGAGTCAAGCCTGGATATATAATGTTTTTTTTTCCCCCTCGAATTTGAGATAAGTACATTTTTAATTATTCTTCTTCAAACCGGTAATTTACAGTTCTTTCACCCCTTTAAGGGATTAATGTGGAATATGGTGAGTTAACTTATAGAGTGGACTTATAATTGGGTCTGAGGTCGTCACGTAGCTTCATTGGTAGAGTACAGGAAGTTCTCAAGATGGCTTTGTCTTCCGACAAGTGGTGACAAGGTTTCCCGCAATTAAATAACTTCTCAAACTATTAGTTTACCAATGACCCAGCTTGCCGTTATAAAAAAAAAAAAAAAGAAAAGAAAAGAAAAAAAAAAGTCTTTCATCCATTCAATTAAATTGATTAAAAAAAATTATATGCGGAAACCCTTCAACGATGGATATTTGGGCTGCAATATGTAGTTATCGCTGGGTTTTGCATGTTTCATTCAACAAAGAAAACAAATAAAGGTATTTATTAACGTCCACTTTTTGCAACTAAGGCTGATTTGGGCAGGTCGTCTACAGATTACCACCCTATTCTAGCCAGGGTAGGGCTAAGGATTTTATTTAATTAGTTCAGTCACTAAATAAATTCATTAAATAAAATCCTTAGTCCTTGGGAAGGTCAGGTGAGCCCCTCAGTGTCACGAAACCAATGATGTTACCAATTAACCACATTAAAGAAAAAAAACAAAAAAAAATAATAATAATTCAATTAATACACATGACTAAAATAAATTAGTATAATAATAGTTATGACTATAATGTATGACTAATAAAGTATATGACTATAAAAGCAAAAAGACCTAGTTGGATTTTGTACTCAAAGTCATTCCTCACGATCAGGTACATTCTGAACATTTGTGAAAGTGGGTGTATAACATTTTTCACAGATCATGTTTGCATGTTCCAAGCAATACACAACCGAACATTTTGGACAGCCGCACTTTGAATATCGAACCTCCTTCAAGTTTCAGCTGAACGGGCTCGGCTCATCCTTCAGATTAACTGGCCCGAGACCAAAGGTACACGAAGACTCCCCGGGGGTCGCCACGCTCTCACATACATTGTGGCGATAGGATTGCCGGCAGACGCTTTGGATCCTAAACATACTTTTCTGCCGGTCTGTAATGTCCTACCATTTTATTTCCCCTTTTTTCCTCCGTAAAAGCAATAAGAGTTTCCCCATGTCGCCGAACTACGGGGACCTATGGGGCAGTCCGAAGGGGAAGACAAGCCCGGATGGAGGCCTTAAAATATCAGGGTCGTGTCAGAGTGGGATCCAAGATGTCACTCAGCTTATCCGAGAGAGCTCTGGCTAATCCAACCCTCCTGTCCCTCGGGGCCTTTTCAATTTTCTCCGCCCCCTCCCCCCTCCCACTTCCTCGCATCCTTTTCGGCACACTGATAACATATCAACACCTAACCCTACATAACTACTAGCTGCAACTCATCCTTCAGTGTAACTAACCAACATAGGCATAATCTATAATAACTGGATAATAGTAGTCAGGCCCAATTTCAATTTTTCTTCGTTTAAGCTTTAAGAAATTTTAGATCCACATGTTTATCTATACTGCTCAAAAATGAATAGGGATATTGGCTGTTTTGTGGTATGTATGGGGCCTATCATTTTTTTTTTTTTTTTTATTATAAATATCATTAATATTTATTAGAAAGTATTGTCTTTTTTCCCCCATAAAAAAGAAATTTAATTAAGATCGATTTAATTAAAATTAATAGGATAAGAAAAAATAACCAATATCCCTATTCATTTTTGACCAGTATATATTCAGATAAGAATTAAAAAAAAAAAAAACTTTTAGTAAATTCTGCCAATATGACACGGGTCTACGTCCAGAACAAATAAGTATCATAAATCTTTAGCAACATTAAAAAAACTTGTGAAGAATTGGATGTCTTTTTCTCTCCCCAAGTACACGATGTTCTTCACTTCCAACAACACTGCTGTGTAAAAATTAAAACATTTTTAATTAAAATGAATTTGAATATTGCAGCTTACTATTTAAATAATTTTAATTATTAGCAAAAAATAGTAGCGAGATAAAATTGTATAGTTTAGTATTGTATAATTATTTATTTTTGGCATTTACACGTTTTCTTTATATTGATTCAATTTCAAAAACACATATCTTTTTAAATATTTTACTTCCAAATCAAATATTACATATTTTTCTTGCAAATGATCATAATTTGTTACCTGCACGAATTGACTAATGGCACCAACCAACGATCTGGTTTAAGTGTAATGATCTTCCTTATGATGAAAATGATATATTTGATATTATAGATACCCCAGCTTTCCCATCTCTTTATGCTGATGATTTTTGTTTTTATGTACCAACCAAAAGCATACAATATATCCAATTTAAATTGCAAAAAAAAAATTAAACAACCTTAAGTCCTGGTCATCAAAAACAGAATTTCAAATTTCCTCTAATAAAACAGAATGCGTTCACTTATGTAAGAAAAGGAAGTGTTCTCATCCAACTTTGACATTTAATGAAAACAAATTACGTTTTGTGGGTAATGTCAATTACTTAGGCCTACATATGGGCAAATGATTGACATGGCTTGTCCGCTTAAAAAATTTAAGAATTCAGTGCCGAATGAATATACTAGAAATAATTTGCAATAGGAATTGAGGGTGCAAATAGAGACACACTAGTGTTTCTATATAAAACAATAACAAGATCAAAGATAGACACCGGATCACAGATATATGATTCTGCCTCACACAGAACACTAAAGCTATTAGTCGCGATCCATAATTCTTGCTTAAGAGTCGTGACAGGAGCGTTCTCTCCTTCTCCAATAGACAGCCTCAACGTAGAATGCAGAGAACCATATCTAAGCTTACGAATAATCTTCTTAATTTCATCTTATATCTCCAAACGTAGCAAATCTCCCGATCTTTCTTCATTCCAAAATGTGTTTGGAACCCAAAAGAGATTCAATAATCACATCAGAAATACGATTAAAGACGTATTGAGGGAAACAGTTATAGAAATGATTTAACTAATAATAACAGAACGACGTTTCTTCAAAACCTGGAAACCGTCTGAAAGTCAAATTGATTTCAGTCTACATTCCGACAAGAGAAAAAATTGTTACCACCAGCTTTAAAGTATGACTTTCCAGAATTAAAGAAACAATTCATGAGTGACATCTGGGTTTGCAGGTGCCTCCAAAGTGAAGATGTCATATTGTGGATGCTCGTGGATTATTTGGAGCAAGGCACCGAAGTGTAGTATAAGCTTTGTATATTCAATTTTTACCCCTAAGTTGATGGTTATAAGCCAGGCTATAAACGATATAGAACAAGTACAACAAGAATCCGTTCCATAACCGCTACGGACTCATACGGCTCACCCCAAAGTCTTGTGAATCGAAAGTCACGATTTCACCTCACAGACCTAGTAAAAGGACAAAAACAAAGCTCAGAAAAATAAACATACTTCTTGTTTGGGTTTCCTCACATTTTGGTTTGGAAGGTAAATGGCGGATTTGGAAGCTCGTAGTGCTCGAGAAGATAAATCAACAGTAACCTTCATCTCCCTAGATAATTAGACACGAGTGTTTCCAAAACTCATATTTCGAAGGTGGAAGTTAGACTGGTCGAAGAAAAATGACAAAAAAACTACGACAAATCAAAGAAATTACCGAGCGATGGAATACTGCAAGTAGAAAAATCCGAAAAGAGGAAGTAGTTAAATAACCGACTTTTTAAAAAAATATGTTTGCATTAGATCCCAAAAATTAAAGTTTGCAGTGGCATTTAATTCAAGTAAACATTTATTAAAATAGTTAGCAATTAAGAATGTGACATAGTCAAAATATAGCTTCTTACATTAACGCTTAAGATTATCACACTTGAAAGTGAATGCTAGAAATAGAATTTTGTGTGTGTGAGAGAGAGAGAGAGTGTTTGTGTGCGTGCGTGTGTTTGTGTGAGAGAGAAAGAGAGAGAGAGAGAGAGAGAGAGAGAGAGAGAGAGAGAGAGTGAGAGAGAGAGTATAAGGGGAGAGATTGAAGGAGAGAAAGAGTGAGTATATTTCACCGACTGGCATACTCCTGAATCTGATTTGGTGGACAGAGGTGAAACTGGTTTTTTATCTTGGCCCCAATATCTGCTCCAGTAATTCATGTCCCCAATACAAACGGAGCCATTCAATAAGTCTTGGAATTTCCTATTTAGAATCTGTCATGTCACCTGACAGCCCAGATCTGATACATGCCTCGCCCAACTTGTTATCTCAGGCCCTCAGCTAGTAAACAAAACCTTCACCTGTAATCAGCCTATTTTTCTTTTCCGTTTTTTTGTTAGTAGACCTTAATTACAAATGGCCGTTCATTCTCCCTACGCATTTTTCCCTGACATTCATGATTGTACTGTTACCATGTCCTGTTCTGAGTACATGTAATCATTCTAATCCATGTGGGTAATAATTATATATAATTCCCAAAGTGAAAAATATTTAAAGGCCAAATGAACCATGAATGAAATGAATTCTCCATAGGGCAGACTAATTTCGCTCAAGAACCAACTGCATTTCATTCGAAGCAAGACGTTTCTAGTACATTGCAGAAAATAGTTCATGGATTAATAGTTATAAATCAACGAGAGATTAAACGTATTCTCATTCTCATAGGACTTATTTGGCTAGGTCCTGATAATTATTAAATCTAATCATCATGTGAGGCAAAAGGACCTCCCGTTTGTAGTGATGATGACTTAAACTACCTCTTTCAATATATAAACTATAGGCCATATGGTCTGAAGATTCTTCAGAACGGACAAGTTTAAATGCAGTTAAAGTGTTGATGCATGTTAATAATCAAGTACCGAATCTAGTAAATGTATATGTATTCTTGGGATACGTGAGTTTTACTCCAAGCTGTAACAATATATATAAATATTTCTGGAATTGATCATATGAAAGGTTCAAGTTGCACTTTGAAACTTAGGAGAAATGAGTTCTTGTGGTCAGACAGTGAATTAATGTTCTACATTTATTTATCAACTTCTCAGGCTACAGAAAAGAAAAAAAAATATAAACATTTGGTTGTATAATTGATGAGATTATTTTGTTGAGCATTAGTTTAATAAATAAGATTGCCTGATGGACACCAATAAAAAACGCAACTCGGCTAGTGGGGACAAATGAATCTATTTATTTATATAACACGTTGGAAAGCAAGGCGAACTATTTTTACGTATAAGTTCGAAATCGGTTTAAGTGTTTTTAACAAATGATATGATAGTATATGATTGCCGATATAATAAATGAGCTCGGGCCAATACATATGTATAGGCCAATTATCCAAAGTTTTTAGTAAGAACACATGTATCCAGAGGCTGTAGAATTCCTTCACATTGTACATTTAAAACGTATTGTAACCCAAATTAGGTGTTCCTTAATGAGATTCAGCCCCTTGGGTCTTCTTCAAAGTATTATTAGAAAAAAAAGAAATTGGAAGATGATAGGCACATTATCAATTCAGAATCAGAAGTCTGGATAAAACATTATAAAAAGTTATACTGAAACATATTTATTTATCTTCCAAAGGTACAATTCCGAACGTCCTGTATCTAAAAGCCGCCTAAGCTGTTTTACCCGATAATAAGGTGCGAGCAGAATCACGAAAAACGGTAACATATGTATTAATTCAGATGACTTACTTATTTAATTAACGATGCAAATCATGTTATATACGAAAATAATTAAGTCAGTTTCACATACGAATGTCAGTAGGACCATGGTTAACTCAAGATGCTGAGTGTGCAAAACACGAATGAATAAAAGCTTGTTAAAGAAGACGATCCAACTAAGAAAAAAAATTGTTTACTTATCCAGCTATTAGTATATGTACATAAAAAAAAAGTTGAATTACAGACAATTCCTTGTCTCAGTTTTATGTTAAATGTCGCAAATAAAATAAGAGCAAAGAGTAATCTAATAAAATTAATTGGAGATAGAGAGTAAGTCGATAACATTAATTAAGATAGTTAATCAGATTAATTGATGATTATAAAAATATGTATATATTTTTAGTGTACCAATGCGATCAGCTAATATGTATTGTCCGTTACTATGATGTTCGTATTGACGTGCATTGTAAGTTAGAATCATTTCACAACTTATTATAAGTCCTGAAGAGATGTCAAAGAGAACTTGAAGTATAAATAAGTTTAAGGCATTTCATTTTTTTCATGTGTTCACCATCTGCCAGTTTACTTCAACGAATTTTTTTTCTGAAATTTACGGTTAACAATTAATGAAATAAAATAAAATGTTATAAATGCCTTGAAATTAGTAGGTTTATCAAAAAGTTAAATTGCAAGTAATCCTTTGCTTTCAGTTAAATGTTGCAAATCTAATAGGAGCGAATAATGACCTAATCCAATTAATTGGAGATAGAGAGGAAGTCGATATTATATTAATTAAAATAATCAATCAGATTAATTGGTGATTTTAATTAGGACGAGATTGGTTAAGATTGAAGCCTTTATTGGCACCGTGTGGTTTGCTGTAGCTAAGTAATGCGAGACTATTTAGCTGTCAGAGGATTTCAGCCATTCGATAATCCTTCTATCTCTGGATTCCCAGCTGTCAATCAGATACACAGAATCCCACACATTCTGCATTTCTTGCAAGAATTGGCTCTTTCTCATCGTCATTCATCATTCATCGGCTCCTAGTCTCAATATATTGCTCCATAAACTGAAAAAGTTTGAAACTATTGTTAAAAAAGATATTTGGATTGAATATATCAATAAACAAATAACTAAAATGTATTATAGTTATTTCCTTTAATTTCAAATTTGATGGCTAGGGTCTCCAATAAAAAAAAAACATTTCTTTCCGGTGTAAACTTTATTGAAACTGCCCAACATGTTTCATGGCTTTTTTTCCACCTCTTCAGGTTCTATCCCTTTTAAAAGAAAAATATGTAGAAAATTAATAATAACATTCATTTATCACATCCCTTAATAATTATTTTTCTATATATTGTATTAGTAGGTGCCTACATCTATGATATATTTATTAATCAGTCAAGTTTCAACATCGGAAAGGAAATGTTTTTTATCGGAGACCATTGCCATCAAATTTGAAGAATATATAAAGAATATTGGGTCCAGAGTTATTGTTGGTGATTGATTTATTCCGTGTTTTGGCGGATTTTCATTATTATTAATGATTTGTTTTTTGTATAAGTAAAATAAATGAATAAAAAGCGTTGGCTTATTATATGCTAGACCATTCAATATTTCATTGATTTCCAGAGTAAAATCGCCTTTTATTTTATAAAACTGATTTTATTGGCTAAATAATTTCCAACAGGTCTTGTCTTAGATATGTCGTTGAAACTTGAGTACTAATAAAGTTAATGGCTTGTTTTTTTTTCAGTTTTGAACTGATTCCAATAAACTTTAAGTCTTATCCATGCAATTTTTACATTATACGACAAACATTAGATCATATTCTGCACATAGTTGAACACTTATTTCGATCTGATCTTTGGATACAGAACCATTGATGATCGGTATGACCATTAGGTTGTACTTTGGATCTGGGTAGTACAATGTGCATATTTCAAGAATGTCTCTTTTTGAATTTCGCATGGGAAACATGCCTAATTTACTCAAAACCTCATAACCGAGATTTGATTTTATTCCACCAACTGTTGTTCGCATATATATATATATATATATATATATATATATATATATATATATATATATATATATATATATATATAAGATTAAACAGTTGAAATGCATGACGAAATAATATCTGTCCAGAAGAAAAGAATGTTTTACTCTATTGTATTTTTACCTCAATGAAATTTTGCTTCGGATTGAAATGTTACAAGAATATGAGTGTAATATTCTTAATTCATTTCTAAAATACGGAAATTGTATTGAGAACATTGGCTTAACAATTTCTTATTTTCTAAGGTTAATGTTGTATTTGACGTACACTGTTAATAATAATTATGGGGATAATTGAACTATTATAACTAAAAAATCACTCCTAATTATGATATATTACTTATTTATTCAATTCTGTTCCAGATATACCTGAAGCCCAGATCAGCCTTGGTACATCATTGAAGGCCGATGACATTAAGGAAGGAAACGACGTGTACTTTGACTGCAAACTGAAAGCAGTCCCAGCAGTCTACAAAATAAAATGGAAGCATAACGTAAGTTATTTATTCAGGTCTTCTTTCAAGTATTGTGTTGTAACACATGAAGTGTCCGGTTTTTTAAACCCTAATCTTTATAAAGAATTAAAACGTTGTGTGTTTATTCCAAGCAAAATATTTACCATCTATAATAAACATTTGTTAATCCTCTAGTCGCAAGCTATGTTTGTTTTTGTCCCAAGTAGGCTTACATATTTTAGTTTAATATCAATCGGGAACATGGAAACACGCGATTTCCGGATAATTTTCTTTTACGAGTATAAACTTGGTCATTCCGCGGCCCAGTCAGCAAGGAATATTAATCATGCGTTTGGCGGGGGAAGTGCTAATGAAAGAACTACTCGTAGTTGGTTT
This sequence comes from Riptortus pedestris, assembly GCA_019009955.1. Taxonomy (NCBI): domain Eukaryota; kingdom Metazoa; phylum Arthropoda; class Insecta; order Hemiptera; family Alydidae; genus Riptortus; species Riptortus pedestris. The sequence goes on along the minus strand of CM032232.1, from coordinate 40,550,721 downwards.
TCAAAATTTTCTTCAGGAGATACGATTTTAGAAAATCACCCCCGTGGACGACCTCACTCATCAGTGGAGGACGAAGATCTTAAAAAAGCTGTTGAAGAAGACCCTCATAAAACAGTCAGAGAACTTGCGCCAGAGCTAGGCACAAGTGATATGACGGTCTCCAGGCATTTAAAAACGATTGGAAAGGTGAAAAAGCTCGATTCCTGGGTCCCGCACGAGCTCAACGAACGTCAGCAGTTAAAACGCCAAGAGACGTGTGTTTCTTTGCTTGCTCGTCAAAGAAACGAACCATTCCTCGGACGCGTAATAACATGTGACGAAAAGTGGATCATGTATGACAATCGACGCCGATCAGGGCAATGGTTAGATTCCCCTGATCTATCTCCTACAGACTACCACTTTTTTCGGAGTTTGGACAACTTTTTGCGAGGAAACTTTTTTACAGATGATTTAGACATTAAAAATGCATTTTCTGAATTTCTTTCAACAAGTGACACAAACTTTTTCAAAAGTGGGGTAGAAAACTTGGTAAGTCGTTGGCAGAAGTGTTTTGAAAATGATGGTAAATACTTTGAATGAATAATATTTCAGATTCGATCTCAATTTTTCATTTTTTTCCTGATTCTACAAACGGTCATTTCATATGTTACAACCCAATAGAATTTATAGTTTTAATTTAGAAAGGAAGGCGTTACACAGCTGAAGTAGGCTAATCTAACTTTTTATGAACTCTGAATACAGATGTGTCTGGATTCAATGTAGGAAATAATAAATAAACTCTATTTTCAATATATATATATATATATATATATATATATATATATATATATATATATATATATATAACGCTGATAGATTTAGGTTTTGTTGAAAGACAAGTAAAATTGAATTTATATGTAAATTATATGTATAGTTTTATGTGAGTTTAGGCTAGTATTTAGGCTTTAGGTATGTAGGTTAGTTAGTTAGGCTCTTGCTGCCACTTCTTTGAACAGAAGCAAAGGAGTCGCAGCTGCGGGTTCCCCTAGGACTTTTCGGACTTAAACTAAATCTCCCAAATGTTGCACTTTAATGCTTAGCCGTGGTCGGTGAGCTAGGCTAAGTTACCTGGCCCAATTCATGTATTCAAATTTTTATATCTCTTATTAAATGGAGACCGCTGGTATGGGGAAACCCAAAGGTACAGCGGGGGCAGAGGTGGAAATATATATATATATATATATATATATATATATATATATATATATATAAAACGCCAAGTCTATGATTCTAAACAAACAGCTCCCGTATTGAACAAAGTGTTACTGCACTAATGCACTTACAAAAAGTGATGCAACCTGTTCAAATATGACGTTTTGTCTTAAACATTTTAAATATATTAAGATTAATATAAAACACTAGTACAGTAAAAGTTTCGTTTTTTAATTGATTTGTCTTCACGTCTCTTCAATGCCAAATTATTTGTTTCTAATTTTCTAGTTAAAAGGTTTTAGTCTGTGGAATAACCATAGTTTGTGTGCTCACAGCTTCACAAGAAAGTGGCACAATCGCTGGAATATCGGGTCTCAAACAACTGTTTGTTTTATTTTTACAGAAATAACTTCAGTATTATTTTCAAACCTCAACCAGGCTTAAACTTTAAAAGAAAATAATTAAAATGTTATTTATTTACATCTGATTCGTTTTACTACGACTAATTGGAACGAGTTATCTACAGGTTAACACCTTTTTCTATGCAGGGTTGGACTAAGGATTTCATTTAATGAGTTCATCAATACTCGTAAATGAATTTCTATTACAAAGGCAGTAATTAAGATCGTCACTTAAGGTTTATCTTGTGAGACTAAGACCAACGCCTTAACTCACTTAGCCCCCTAAAAAAAAATAATTCTTCGAAAAATGTCTCTCCTTCCGTCATAAAAATAGATCTTAAACCCTTTAGATTCCGCTGAAAATGCTCGTGAGATATAGAATACCAAAGAAAACTCTCATTTCAAGTCTGCAGACCTCAAGCAAGGCCTATATCAATTCTCAAGGCCGCACAACACTATTTTACTTTGTAAATTGTATTAACCTGCCAATATTCTAATAGCTAAATAAAACTTTCTGCCAATTTTATGAAAAAGCCACATTCTGCTGAAATGTCTTATTGTCAAAAATTGGGGCGCTTTCAAAATAATAATAAAAAAACGATAGTTATTATACGTTTATGCTCTACACTTTATCTTCGTTGCTTTTAGGTTTCCTTTAAGGAAATCATGATTAGAGGTTGTACTCATAAGACCTTATATACAAATTTCCTCAATTGTCCATCGCTCCGACCTAGTAGATATCGAAAAAGAGCTGCGTTCAAAATGTTATATACATACTTGTATGTTACCTGTTCTTGCGGTCGCAATTTTTGTTTAATCGTTACCAAACATATTAATGGGAGGAATCCTGCCAGTAGGAGAGGTTAAAAAAGGGGGGGGGGGTTCGAAACTTCAAAATATCTCTTTTATATAATGAATCATTTTATTTGAAGATTAAATATTGTTTTCAAAAGATATTTACTAGTTGATTTGTTTGTAAATACGTTGTGTGATGACGTCATCATTTAAGATTTTAAGTTCATAATTCGGAAGTGTTTATTGGTACACTATACTCGATATTTAATTGTTTTATTCGATACTGAAAATAATAACAGTTAATGGCTGATATATGTGCCGTAATAGGGAGGGTTTAGAGAGGGTAGAATTTTAAAACTGAAAATATCTCCATTATTTTACGAAGAATTACAGAATATGCGGTGAGATGATATCACAAGTGTCTTATACCTGCATGTGAGAAATCTGCTTAGTTTGCGCGACTCCTGCGTGACAGACATTTTTATTCAATAAACTACTCAATTGCTTCACGATAGGCTTTGGAAGAATTGATACAAGTTAATCGGCTAAACTTGATAATCACATTGATTAATATTTTTGCAGGCTACAATTAACAACTAGAGGGAACCACTCCCAGACTTATTTATTCTATGATAAAATCTATTGGTAATTTTCTACTCAAAGATGTTACACAAAAGGAGGAATCCTTTTTTATCTGCATTATTCATTTACCATTCTATCCAACCTGGAATATACTTTTTTTAAAGCCCTCAATGTTATTTTTCCATTCATATTTATTCAGGGAAAAGTCGACCGATTCTTTGTAAACGGATAATTAAAATTCTCTCTGAAGAAAAGCATTTAACTTAATTTTATAATCTATTGTTAAGATGAAAATAGGAAGGAAGAAGATTTTCTTGGATAATTCCCATCCGACTCGCCAATTAAATCAGCTTTCCCACAAAAGGCATTAGTCGGACATTGTATTCTATTCTTGTGCTTTTCCATCTAGACTTCGTTCTTACTAATTTTATTTTTTCTTCTTGCTTTTAACTACTCCTAGCTCCGTCTATAATATTAAAAGTGTCTTTCTCTTCTCTTGCGAACTTTCCTTTGGTGATAAAGGTACAAAAAATTAAAAGTCCGTCACGCAGGGGCTGCGTAAACTAATCAGATTTCCCACGCGAATGTTTACAATAGGCAAATATAAACGCAGGCAAATAACACTATCTTGAATGTTAAGTGAATACTTACATACGGTAATGAGAAATCATTCAGTCGATTTACAATACAAGTTAATAATCTCTACAACAGAAAAGGGCTGAATTGTAAACAAACAGGCCAGCCAACCTTCTAGCGCTGAATAGGTAGATAAACCGGAAAGACAAACAATTAATGAAATATGTATGAATATAACATATTAATTTGACTGAAAACAATTTACTAAAGCTAGTGTTGTAATTCGTAATGAATCAGAATCAGTTTTATCTCAATCACTTGTAATGAAGTAGTTCATGATATAACAGCTTATATTAATAGGACACTAGTATGTGGGAGGGGGGGGGGGGTTACCAAAATCTTAAAACTAAAAATATCATGGTAAATACTTATTATATGGAATATATGTATAGAAAAATATTTATAGTAAATTTAATGTGGAATAATATTGTTTATATACAATTTTTCGATCCGACCTATATTAACAGATATATTTAGAATTTTCGAAATTCCTCCCTTCTAACCCCCCCCCCCTCTCCTGCTGTTCCGATTTCAGCCGTAAACGAACTTAATCTGTATTTTTACATACAACGACTAAATATCGAGTTTGGTAACGATTAAACAATAATTGCGACCACTAGAGGGGTAACAGATATATATGTATATATATATATATATATATATATATATATATTTATATACATATATACACATACAGTTTTAAACGAACCTCATTTTCATCATCTCCTTGATAGGATTGATGGACATTTGAATTACGTAAATTGCGTCACCTCAATAGCTGATCACCCTTAAGAGAAATCTGCTAAAATTAGTACACAATTAGCTTCAAATGTCCACAATATTAATACCTTAAAATATTTGGAATAAATATTCTAACAAATACAACGGTAATTACCATAATTAAGTCAAACGCCCTTTATACAGCCCCGATCAGTGTAACGTAGTTCATTTTCAACCGAATTTAATTTAGCCTTTTCATCCTTCAGCCCACTAATTAATCAAAATATCTGTCTGTAATTTAACACATAAAAGAGCAGTTATATGAGACGTATTGAAACAAACAGTTTTAGTATTGGCTTATCAAAACGCTAATTCTAACGAATCAGACAACATTGAAATTAGGAGATAACAAAAAAGTATTAACTGATACATGTGTAGGACGGAATTCAGAATATGGTCGGATAATTGTTCATGCATTACTTCTCATTCTGGTACATTAAATGTTGGGATATATATATATATAGCCAGACAATTCTGCCATAATTCAACTCCAACTCTGGAAACTTTAATATTAACATATTTAAGTGTTATAGATTTATTCTCGAATATTGTACAATTCAAAATTAAAACGACCGTCATGAAGGGGATACGAAACTGAATGGATTTTCCACGTGCTGGTATAAGATACTTGTGGTCGCATTCTTTATCTCTAAGAAAAATACCAACAAATAAAATCCATTTTTGTTGGCCAAGGATATTGGTGTCGGCGATGGTAAGGTGAGCCGAAATAAGGACGTACGTTTCCCTCTTTCTCTTCCTTATCTGGGCTCTGTGTCTCATAAGATTGGAAAAAAAACTCAAGACACTCAAATTCGACACTCTTTGAAAGCAATGCTCCCGAGGGTCAAGGACCCTGTTGACTCACTCAACAAGTCGGGAGTTTACAGGGTGGCATGCTGTAGCTGTGAGTTATCGCACATCGGTCAAAGTGGGAGAAAGATTAGAACCCGGCTGAAAGAGCATGTTAACAGAGACACAGAGTTCCATGCCCACATCATGAAGGTGGGCCATGATAAATCTGCTATAAAGTATGAGATGCTCTACGGAGCAAAAAAAGGCAAGACCCTGAGCATAGCCGAAAACCTATTCATAAAACTAGATAGGATGGAAAAAGGAGGCCTGAATATTAATAAGACGGGAGAAGGAACCAGGTTGAGGCATGTCTCGGAAGCCTCTCTCATGGCTCTCCGGTCCCGAGGCCTCAGTCACAGGGAATCCTTGGTTCCTGTCGCATCATTGTGAAGAGGTTAGTCGTTGTCTTGCTTCTCTATTTTTATTTTTATTTTACGTTTTCTGTATGTATTCCTTTCTGTAGCTCCTCCGGTGGTTGTTCCTTCATTTTTATTTTTTAATTTTAATTGGACTATTCGCTTTTAACTATTTATTCTATTTTAGACTTAACTGTAAATATTCATTTTTTATTCATTTGTTTATTTTAACTATTTATTGAAATTGTGTATATATTCTACTGACAAGTTTTTAATTTTAATCTGTAAAAATAGTTTTTCTTGTTTTTGTAAATATTCACTGTTTTAACTCTTGACCATCGACATGTACATATATTTTCTAAATTGTTTAATTAAATGACATATTGTACAATGTTTTTATGGTATTTGTTTGCCAGCAGGGCACTGATGATGGAGCGTATGCTCTGAAAGCGCTCTGTCACAACGAATAAAGAATAGTAAAGGAACGAGGCGTTTTTTCTTACCTGAGATAACAAATAAAATAATTGGAGGGGGGGGGGGTTGTAACGAAGGCTGAAAACAAGAAAGCGCAAATAACTCGCTTAATACTTGAGATAAGAAAAAAGTGTAACTAATAAGCAATAGCTTAACATGATTGGCCCTGTTACATTTTGCGATACAACTCATAATAATGGAGATATTTTGAATTTTCAAAATTCCCCCTTTAAATCCCCGATTTCAGCCATTAACTAATATGATCTTTAGTGTGCAATGAAACAGTTAAATATAGTGTATGGTACAGAAGAAATAAATGTTTTCTATTCACGTCCTCAAAATCTAAATTTATGACGTCATCGCACTACGTATTTCCACTTTCAGTTTATACCAAAATAGAGTATAAATGTATATAACAGCATTAATAGTAAATTTTATTTTCAACAGGATTTAGTCCATACAATTTTTTAATCAGAAGTATGGTAATAGAGATTTTTCGAAATTCCCCTCTAAACACCCCCACCCACTGGTTTGATTTCAGCCATTAGCGAGGTCGATCTTTAGTTTTGTATAAAATGCCTTATATATCGAGTTTGGTTACAATAAATTAAGAATTGCATATATATATATATATATATATATATATATATATATATATATATATGTTTGTGTGTGTGTGTGTGTGTGTGTGTGTGTGTGTGTGTGTGTGTGTATATTATTTTTAACGGACCTCAGTTTCTTCATCTCATACGTAGGATCGATGGGTATTTGAGAAAAGTATTCGAGTATACGATACTTACCTTCTTGGTACTTGGAATACCTTCTTAGGTTTCTGAGTGAGGATATTGAAACGTCCCGTAAAAACTTCCATTACTTACTTGTTACACAATTATTTCAAGAACTAAACTATTTATAGAAAATTACCAATGTAAAGCATATAAGAACACCCAGAGAAAAAGCAACTACAACTAGGTACTTACTCACGCTTTACAAAGACTGAGTCTCGAAAAAGAGATAATGAACATAGATATATACAAAAAATACAACAGAAAAGCCTGAAATGACCTTAGAAAAAAATGCAATGATCTTTCAGCTATTTGAGATCTGGAGCGAAATGTACAAACAAAAACAATTCAAAAATTACCAATAACCTATTGACTAAGCCTCAAATTAAAATCAAAACCATTTTTGACGAGTCAGTTCCAGCATGAAAAAACTCGAATTATGCAATAAACAATCTGGCCATTGGTGCAAAAACAATACTTAAAATAACGAATTAACGAAGAATTTTCACCTTCGATTTAGATTTGAACTTGCGATAAATTCTTTAGTATTTTAAAATATTCAACAGATCCAATGAAAAGACAATTTGAGATAAATAAATTTCTTATATATACATCCTTAATTTCTTCCCATTTTCTTGTAAAGGGTCACCAATAAAAAAACGCTTTTTTCGCATAAATTTTGTTTATACTGGCCAACATATTTCGTGGGATATTAGTCAAATGAATATTACAATGTTTACAATTAAACTTTGCTAGTAGTTTGTCAATATTTTTTCGTCTAACGATAAAATTAAATCATCAAAATATTTGTGTATAAATTGGATATGTATTTCACAATCCTCTATTAGTTCCATTAAAAATTGGTTCAAAAAAATATTGCTTATCGCTACGGAAATGGCATTCCCCATTTGCATTCCTTATGTACGTTTGTACATTTTATCATAAAATTTGTAACATCCGTTTTGACAACCTAACGTCTTAGATATATTATCTTCTAAAATTAATCTTTATCTTTAATAAGTGTATATTTCACAATTTTTCCCCAGTTATTTCTTATTATTTTTATTATGTAGTCGATCGGAATATTTGGATACAAATCAATTACGTAAATGAAACCAGGTAGGACTTTTGTATTTTAAAGTTTATTTCTTAAGTCAATAGCGCTGAAGACATCAAAGGGGATTTGAATTTTGTCGCGAAATAATCTAGTTCAAGGTTGTCGTGAATATAATCGATTTGTAATCAGCAGACTTAACCTACTTTGGGAACCTCAGTATTAACGACCTTCCCAGTGAGAACAGTCGCAACGAACGTAAGAGGGAATGAGCACTACAGAAATGTAAGCAGCAATCTGTATTTAGATTTAGTAAATATACCACGTAAGCAGGCACTTATTCATACTCTATCTAGTAAAGAATCGTCATAGGGTTTTGCTAAATTAATGTTTTTAGATTTTTTTTTTAATTAATGTAATTATTTTTTGTAAAGGAAGAGACCCTGAAGAGGTGGTATATAGCCGACGAAACTTGTAGGGCAGTATCAATATAGTTTACGTGAGAAAATTGTTTTTTATTGGTGACCCATGCCAAGAAATTATGGGGAATATATAAAAGTATTGGGTCCATAGTTAAAATTATTCATCGACGCCCACCATCTAGAATATCCAAGTTCCTAATATACTGTTAAAATTTCATAAAAACTTAATTTGCATTTATAAGAGAATTCCCTGTGTAATAATTAATTAATTACTTCAGCATAAGTAACGGGAGAAAACTAATTGGAAAGAATATATGTTGAATTATAAAAAAAAACCATAATATCTTTCATAATAGCATGGAAGTCTGTGAATTATAAAAACCATTATATCTTTCATAATGCCACGGATGTCTCTGAATTAATTAAAAAGTTTAATTAATCTCTTAATTCATATTTCACACAGGTCCGTGGATACAGAAGTAATTAATGTCTTTGTGGTGAACATGTCACCACCACTTCAAAGTATGAGGGGAAAATGTTAGTATAATTTATTTTTCATTTTTAATTATAATATTCTTCATAGAATCAAATTTATAGCGCATTCAATAGTTTATATTAAATTTTAACTTCCAATTATTTTTACAAAATGCAAAAATCTTCTCGAGTGTGATTAATCTTAATTCAATTGAGGCAGAAAATGCCTTTAAAACACAATTGTGTATAATCGGTAGTTTCTCGTATAAACTAAAATAAATCAGTAAACTAAACAGATTTTTCACTGATTACTATGACATAATACTGATCTCTTCTAATGTCACAATTTATATTTATAATTAAAAACATCTACTAAAATCCATACTTGGATCATGTGTGGTGTCTCACAGCTTCACGTGTTGTAAGTGGTACACAGCCTTTTCACCGACATTCTGCTTTGTCCTGCTTTGATTTTCATACAGAATGGACAACTGACCACAATCAGAAACATTCGATTCGAAACAGTTCTTTTTCGACATTTATTGGTTAGAAGTTTGTGCTATGAAATACTAAACCTCAACCGCATGTGTCATGAAATGTCACCCATTATTTTAGGGACATAGATTTATCACCACCCTTAATTAGTAATATGACCTCTTCTCTTTAACCTCTATAATCAAAACTCTAAGGTTTGTCTGATTTTAAATTTAAATTCAGCAAGGATAATTTTCTTTTTTAGGTTTCAGAACATTATATGACCAATACCATAAAAATTGGCAATCTCCATTTTCTGTCTGCCCGTTAGTTACTATTACTAAATTACTCAAGAACTACTACTTCTGAGATACATCATAGGCTATAACAGAATTCTATGTTTCAACCGCGAGAGGGGAGGGGGCTTACATATTCGTCAATATCTTCATTAACACTGGTTTTATCGATAAAATGAAAAGATCAAATAGTGTTCAGAATAACGATTAAGGTCATAGAACCTGATTACATTTAAGAATCTCAAAGATTTTCCCGATCCATAATATGTCGTAGATAGTATTGGTGCATTTTTTGTATATGTATCATTTTCTGTGCATGTGAGATATGAATATCGTCAATGTGCGATATTTTATCATTTTCTGCCACATGTAGGAGTGGGAGTCTACAGTCGAAGCTTATATTCGTTAATGTATTCGTCAGTAATGGTTTCATCGGAAAAAATGTTAAGGATAAATTGTGTTCAAAAGTTATTTTCGGAAATTTATTAATTTTAAAATTCTGACCTCAAACTTCAAATAGAACTCAGAAGTGCCCCGTGTGAATGCCTAAAGTGAATATTGGATTTTTAAGAATATTTATATAGGGAATGAATTACACTGAATTAGTAATGAGGCTTTACCAAGAATAAACTTAATGGCTGGTATGCATTTTTTTTTTTTTTGAGATCATTTTAAAACAATTTCATCAAATTAAAATTCTTGTCTGTCTGTTTTTCTACCTGTTTGTTACCTAAAATCGGATCAAAAGAATGTTTTTTAACTTTCACATTTTATGTGTACTGTCCCAAGAAACGACAAAGACTGGCGATATGAGATTTCGATTCTTAAAATAAGACTAGTTGCTTACTTAATAGCCAAAAGATATATTTGTCAATATCTTTGTTCAAATCGATTTTAATGAAAATAATTTTTGAAAAAAACTGTGTTTGAAATATACTTTTTACTGCTAAACCGTTATTTAAATGAATGAAGGTTAAAATTCTGCTTACCAAACTCTAGCCGATATACATCACTTATTCATGTTCTATTAAAACGTCTCGATTGAATTGAGCCTTTTTTTTTGTATTTGTACTTTGAAAATAAATATAGGTAACATGCGTTCTCGTTTACTTTATTATGATTGAGAGGAGTCCGACATTAGTTGAAAGTCAACTAATATATTCTTCAATATTTTCTTTAATGTACACTTATCTAAAATATGTACTGAGACAAATTGTATTCCACATCATTAAAAGTTAATTTTTCATGAAATTGAAATTATACTTCCAGTTTACCGCCTCATAACTCTCTTGTATTTAAATAAAAACGGCTTTAAATAATTTGATAATAATTGTTGTAACAATGGAAAGATTTATGTAATATGTGTTATATTCATATGTGTAACAATGCTTATTCCTTTTCATCAAAGACAGATATTCCAAAATAAATTCCATAAAGTTTATCCAATCAAAAAAAAAGGGAAATGTACTTTACAGGAATTTCATACAAGAGAATGGCTGTACAAAAAGACGCACATATGTTCAGAATCAAAACTTTTTTGTTTGTAGGACCATTAAAAACTGAAAATGTGAAATTAAAAAGAATGTTACTATTCAATGAAGCATTTACAGAGAAACCAAGAAAAATGCAGGACAAGCATGGAACTTTTGTAAGACGGTTATCAACATCTCATAATCATGAGATTTGTGGAATATTTTCAATAACTAAGAAAACGATAAGAAAGGTTAGGAATCTTTACAGCACAAAACCTGACTCCTAAAATCAATGAACTATCTGAAAACTCAGAAAATAACAAACATTTTATTAAAAATGTTTTTTTTTTAGAGCCGTGCCAAAAATAAAAATTATTTTAAAGGTACTTGTAGAAAATATTTAAGAGACATAATGTACGCTAAAAATCGTCTAATACAAGATAGTAAAGCAAAATTTCTTTTTTGAAAAGGTGTTATGAGCTATCACTACTTGTCAGTTATTATCACTCGTTCATGGGCGCTATGGAAAAAGAAAAAAATAACAAATCCCTTTTACTTAATAATAAGCCAATTAACACTAAAGGTATAATAGTTAGAAATAAATTATGTAAGCGTTGGCAGGTTCGTAATACATTTTGTAGATAAAAATAATTGGGGTATCTGAAGCGGAAGAGCAATTAGAACGTTCGCCCTTGGTAAGACTAAGGGTGGGGAGTGATTTCGCGGGAGATGTGGCAGGGTCTAAATCAAGGTAGGCGTGGGGGAAAGAGTGGGAAGGAACGGAGTAAGAGAGAAATGGAAAGAGTGGGAAAAGAGAGATAGAAAGAGAGAGGGAGCGAGAGAGAGAGAGTTAGTGGGAGGGGGGAGGGGGTTGGTAAGAGATAGAAAGAAGAGAGAAGGGGAAAGCCCACCCTTAGACCATAAGTCAAAAGTAGAAGGCATTTTTCACTCTGCTACAACAACAGGTAGATATCCTGTTCTTTCATATTTTCACTCCGGCTCTCTAGATCTTATTGAATACCTACAGTTTTCATATGGTTTTATTAATACCCTAAAAAAAAAAAAAAAACTTTATCGGCAATATCAAACGAGCACCAGGAAAACGAATTACGGTAAAGGTTAATAAAAAGTGATTCCCCCTTCCACTCCCCCAAAGAATCTCAATGCATTGGCACAATCCATCCCACTTCTGAAATTATTTCTGAAGTACTTAAACGTTTTCTCAATATACGTCGTGATCCAGAAATTCCTTCAAGACTGCTTGCTAGTATTAATAAATTTGGCTGAAACTGAACATCATTTCTATCAATCACTAGTTGTATGACTTTTCCAAAAAAAAATTAAGCGCTCCTTGTAATATTTACCAACTTTTTCCCATTTTCTTTCAGGTAAAATTATAAATTCTGAATACAGACGGACAATAAAATTGATTGATTGGAGATACAAAGTTCATCGATAATACCTTTAATATTTTGTTTCTTCACCTCTGTTAAAACCATAACTAATAAAAAGTTCCATATAATAAGCGAACTGCAACAAGCTCTCTTTTGGAAAAAAAGGTGAAATCAGTGTTGAATTTACATTATATCACCATTATGGATTTTACCTTATAATGGGTGAGTGTCCATCGAAATACATAAATACTAAAAGTAGTCAATGTTGTATAATAAACTAATCATGTGCTAAGAAAACCAATACTATCCGAGTTCTTATGCATAGGGGTCATTCATTCTTGGTTCCCTTTGATGCAACTTATCGAATTCTAACACCTTTATTGGATTTTTCCTTGGAATTCAGGTAAGTAAAAGTTTCCTCCTGCTGGAAATTCTATTATTCCTTTCCTTATATTGGTTCACATGTTCTTCTTGGCTTATCGGGAAGGAGCTGGTTCTGTTGTTGTACGTTTCCCTCTAGTTCTTGGAGTCAATTTAGACAGAGATGAATGATCAGTCGTAAGAAGAACTTAACATACCCTGTGCTGTTACTTGTAAAAGAAACCAGTTCTTTTACCACTCATCGACTAGTTGACATATGGCCAACCCACAAAATATTAATAGTAAACCTAAAATTATAGCTGTCATCACATACAGAAAATCTCACACCCTCTCCTTTGTTATATACGTGAATTATGGAGTAACGTATGGACGAACTTCGATGAATTTATGACGAAAATAGATACATCACCCGTCGTTTTCGCCATTAAATGAACATCGTATGTTTCCATTGAACAATATCTTTGTATGAATAATATCATTTATAATAATATTATTTATGAATTCTATTTAAGCATTTCCTCGTAATAGCGATTTTTTTCGTTAATTAAATACTACGAAAAATAACTTATTTAGAAATTTGGAATAAATAATACTTAAAGGGGTATTCCAAACCCCAAATTAATTTTTTAATTTTAAATAAAATTACGATAGACCCCCCCTCCAGTTTTAATAATTGTAATGCATATGAAGTAATAATTCACTGCATTAAAAAAAAGTGGAAATATTTTCCCCAGAATATTACCCCTAGGATATATTAATAATATCCCCTAGACGTTAATATACGTCGAATCGAGAAATTGTATATATTATTTGCAATTTAATTGCAAATCTAATTTTCTATAATTGATATTATGCACGTTTTTTTCACTATGTAGATAAGAATTAACCGAGATATTTACATTTTTTTTTTAGTTTTGGCGTTCAGTAAACTCCCCCCCCCCTCCTAGAGCACAACATGCCTTGAGCCTTTCTTATTAACAATAAGCAGTTATATTATGAAACACATTATTTGAAGCCTAAATACCAAATATTGTTCTCATTGAACTTTTACGTTTTGAGATAAATGCAAATACGTGGCGCACGTCGGAAATCTGCTTACTTAACGCAACCCATGCGTAGCGGACTTTTGTAAAATGTATTACTCAGCAATTCTCCTATAACACTAATCTGATATGACATTATAGAATACATAATAATAGATAGATTAATCTGACAGAGTTAATAGAATACAGAAGATTGTACTCCCGAAGCGGTGTTGAATTAAAAATAAAGTGAAACATGTTGAGTTTTAATAAAGAGAAACAGTTTTTTTTTTTTCTAAAACTGATAAGAAAATGTATCTTTGAGCGTTATTTAAGACGCCTGTTGGGAGTCGACATATTATTAGGCGCCAAAGAGGTTGGTTCAGTATCAGTGGTGTTCAATATTATAGCAGCGTTGCTTAGCTCTATGCTTATTACGAACTATTAACCCGCGTTCAACTCCTCGATTTAGGAGGCAAGTCACGTCCTGGGCTTGAATTCGATATGATGGCCACCCAGAATCGATATCTGATATATGGCTCCCTCCATCTTACACACTCTGAGGGGAATATCTTCACTAGAAATAAAACTCTCAAAAATATAATTGTGCCAACTAGTTTTCTAGTGTAGAGACAGATTCATTTTGAAAAAAAGTCCGTCACGCAGGGGCTGCGTAAGTTAATCAGATTTCCCACGTAAAGTTATACATTAGAGAAATCTCCATACTTGTGCCGAACGAAAACGGCCAAACTAGCTTTCGGCGGGAACGTACAGAAGTGACCATAGCTCGTCCGTTACGCTTAATTAAAATGCAAATATCTCGGTTAATATTCAAGATAGAGAAAAAAAATAAATAACAATATTTATAGTCAATTTAATTTGCAATAAAGTTGGTTCTATACAATTTTTGGATCTGACGTATAATAACGGAGATATTTCGAATAACCCCATCTCCTACTGGTCTGATTTCAGCCGTAACGAACTTGATCTTTCTTTTTACATAAAACGATTAAATAACGAGTTTGATGACGATTAAACAAAAATTGCGACCGCTAGAGCGGTAACAGACTAATATATAGATAGATAGATAGACAGATAGATACATTTTTGAACGGACCTCATTTTCGTCATCTAGGTAGGATGGACATTTAAAGAAAAAAATCAAAAATCGTGTCACGAGTACGACCTCAATAACTGATTTCCCTTAAGAGAAATCTGCTAAAAAGAATGATCTGGATTAAAATACAAATACCACAAATTTTTAGTCGTTGCTCTTTATTCTCTGTACAAATCTAGAGCCATTGTTCCAATTCTCGCATGGGATATAGGATTTGTTTTTAGAAGATTTCCAATAAGATCTTATTTCTTATCGGCAGAAATCGGACATGGGTAAGTCGGGGGTATAGAGCAAGGGAATTCGAAAATACAAAATATTTGTCCTTCCGTAAATTTCTCTGTATATGCTGCTCGATCATACACGACATTCATCTGGTTACTGGTCATTTTAATGCGGTCCAATATTTCATAACACGTTGGCCTTATATTGTCCTCCTTAGCCAGAATAGTGTCACTCTTCTGCGCCGTCGACCTGGCTCCTCCTGAGCCAACACGGCTAAGTTGTACATCAATGACGCACTCCTCTTCCGGTCACTGAAGTACACAAAAAGACTGCACTGTCCTTTACTTCACATAAAAAACACTTTACCACACTGCACTAAGTCGCACTGAACATCACTGGAAGACCGCTGAGCACCAACTAAACTGTCGGCCGATTTGCACATGGTTATATAGAGGCGGCAACATGAAAGGGCGCGGTCTCGAAGGCACTGTACTCGTTAGTCTGGAACCTACTGGCGCCAGCAGTCCCTCGGTCGGCTCGTATCATCTCCCTCGCACCTCCGAAATACGCGGCTCTCTCTGCTAATCCTTCATGTATTTAATTTTTGCAACTATATATATATATATATATATATATATATATAGACATATACACACACACATATATATATATATATATATATATAGCTATTGAGGTCGTACTCATGACGCGATTTTCAAAAATTGTCTTCATATGTTCTACTCAGGAGATGATGAAAATGAAGTCCGTTTGAAATTATATATATACATATATATACGAGTATATATTTCACATAGGGGAAATCTGCTAAAACGAAAGAACAACAATTTATGTTCAATCACTTGCAACATATTGAAACATATATCAATCTAATAGAAATAAATATAAAACTAAACGCGTAAGTCCTACTTCTGTTATTCATTTGATTGCAGCTAAGACATTTAAGAACGCAGAAACATGATTTATGACGTATTACAAATTTAGGAAATTATAAAAATTGACAGAAGTTTCTATTAACGAGGATCAAGAGAACTTGTGTACACATAATTTCAAATTTCATGAATTCACATTGCTCCTTTACAAAAGTTGATAATAGATTGGTCAAAAGATTTCTGAAAGAGTAATAGGAACAAAATATAGCCAGAAGCACTTTGTTATTTAGTATATTATTAGTGAGTGCAAGAAGTCTAAGAAACATTTCTGATACGTGATCATAAAGCTAAGAGAGGATTACGAGTGGTTTTTATGAAAAAGTATTAGGTACGAAAGTGAAAAGTTATCTCTATTTGCAGTGGAAGGAGAGGCGCCGACCCCTAACTATAGAATAATATCAGTGATATTAAGTTTATCACTGTGATTTATCAATATCAGGTTCAGGCCGACCCCTCCCCACTATCTCTCACAATTGCTGAGAGAGCTATAAGTCTCCATCTGCAGCACACACCTATTGGGTATCAAGAGCACTGGAAGAGGACAGCTTCTGATAATATTCACTTATCAATGGCTAATGATAATTATCAGATAATTTAGTTGTTGATGATCGCAAGTCAGGAGAATATACTGATATTTTATATTTAGGAATTGAATAGAGAGATAGTGTAATATACTTTAAAAATTGTTTGTATCGGTTAGCATTTAGTGTCCGTTGGTCGCGTTGTGCAACACCTACAAAATAAACAAACAATTCATAAGACAACTAATTGAATAATTTATTTCTGTTAAAACCCCCAAGTTGTATTTTAAGACTTTTTTTTTATTTCCTTGTTACAGGTTATTTTACTTCTTTTTTTTTTTATAGTTTCATGTTTTTTTTTTCTCTAGGCAAAAAATCCTGAAGGTCCCAGGCATTTTTGTTAAGCGTGCCTTTCAGTAGACGACAAATTTTTGAATATTTTAGAGAAATATATTATTGATTAAATAATAAATTAAACCTCAACGGGGAAAAATAATGGTAAGAAAAGTTTGTTGAAATTGTTTTGTCAATTTTATCTATAAATTGATAATGCACAAAACGAATAATATAATATTTTCATAAATAACATTTAAAACCATAACGCTCTCTATTTCTGCCGATACAATGTGTTTAGAATATTTTAAATGTAAAGAAGCCAAATTACAATATTATAAATCAAATAGCATATTTTTGGTAACGAAAACCTTATGAAGGTAATGAACAATTGTCAAATGTGATGGGGTAATTCATTTGGTAATGAATATTACCTTCTCACTGGGGGGTTATGCAAATGCTTGATTTATGAGGGTGGACTGTATAAATGTGGTTAGATATGATAAAACAAATAAGTCTATTGAAAATGTTACATAGTAATATATAATATACAATGAATATATTGATTAAAAATTACAATATTGAATGCTGATGTTGAAAATATTCTGGGTTATTGTGCCTGGCTCCTTTTCTTTTTGCTAGTTATTCTTTCCCCTTTTTAGCAGATTTCCCTTAAGGGAAATCAGATATTGAGGTCTTACTCATGACGGATTTTCGAAATTTTTCTTCAAATGTCCATCGGTCCTACCCAGTAGATGACGAAAATGAGGTCCATTCAAAACTATATATATATATATATATATATATATATATATACATAAACATAGATATATATATATATATATATATATATATATATATATATATATATATATATATTTGTATGTTAACGTTCTAGCGGTCGCAATGTTTGTTTGATCGTTACGAAACTCGATATTTAAACGTTTTATATAAAAAGAAAGATCAAGTTCGTTAATGGCTAAAATCGGAACAGGGGGAGGGGGGTTTAGAGAGGAAGATTTTCGAAAATTCGAAATATCTCCGTTACTATACGTCGGATCGAAAAATTGTAAATATTCAATCTTATTGCAAATTAAATTTACTGTAAATATTGTTATATACATTTATTCTCTATATTGAATATTAATCGAGATATTTGCATTTTTATTAAATCTGGGCGGCTAACAGACGAGAGTGACTTTCCCGCCAAAAGCTAGTTCGGCCGTTTCCTTAACGTGGAAAACTTAACGTGGGAAATCTGCTTAGTTTACGCAGCCCCTGCGTGACGGACTTTTCTCCTTGTTCCTTCCATCTCTGACCTCTCTCCATCCATGTCCTCTCCTCTACCACCTGCCTTCTCTTGAATACTAGTTAATTGACCATGTTGGTTGACCTTATTAACAACAAAAAATACTTCTTTTATCAACGAACAGTGTGTTCTCTCAGAAAAGTAGCCAGACTCCTCGTCCCTTTTTTTTATTCTACTGCTTTTGTAATATGCTAAAAGCTGGGTGCTTGCTCCTGGTAGTTCCCAGGAGTGGCACAGATATAGCAGCACCATGCAGGGCCCTCTTGGATTGGTACAGAATTGTTTGAGAAACGGGATTTCTTTTGTGTGTTTCATTGAAATGGAACAACAATGAATAATTAAAAACAGTACTTAGAACTGCTATATATACATGAACTATTTAATAACAACCACTTTTTGCTGCAACGGCTAATCGGCAAAGGTAATCTACAGATTACCACCTTTTCTAGCCAGGGTGGGACTTATGGGTGTATTTAATGAGTTCGTCACTAAATAAATGTCTATTGCCCAGGCGGGAATCGAAATCACCACACTTACAGCAACTGTTAGACCAAACCAATGAAAAGTTAAATAAAAACATTATCATGTAAACATTTGGCCAAAGGGAAAGGAAAGAAGCCTATTAAAAAATTATGGAAATATTGTGGAATACCACAAGAATGACACCGCTGGAAATATGCAGCACTCGGCAACATTAGAGGTAGTTCACCGAAAAGAGAATTTTTTAATTCCTTGTTTTTTTAAACATTAAAAATCAGAAGGCTAGCATATAAATGCAGAATTGGTTAATAAATACTATCCAACATATTTGTACTAAAAAAAAGAAGAAAAAAACTGGACGTTATTGAATCCTAGGCAAAACCGAATTCATGTTCAAATATTTTATCAAAATTTAACTGGTGAAGATCTCGTCTATGAACCTTTTACTATTTTTTGAGGGACGGAAATATTAAACACAAAAAGCGACATTTCCAATAAAACCCTTTGATAAATCAGGCATGCAAAATATAGCCTTTTTATTTTATTCTCTTTTTTTTTTACTTATTTTTAGTTCATCTACAAACAAAAATAAAAGTAGGTCCGGTCCATTGCTACGCTCACTGCTTTTTGTTTTCCAGAGACCTATATTATCCGAGATACATTCCAATATCTTCTTGTGAACCCCCCCCCCCCACCGTCTTAAATTCTTGGACTACTAAATTTGATTGATTGAGATAAAAATTCTTCTGATTCATTATAAATGACAGTACTATATTTAGTACATAGTTTTAAATAAAATTAGTATGTTATATTCTGATATATTTCAGTTATTGGTTTTTCTTTCCGGTGAGCTGTTGGCTGACCTTTTTGTTTACATTTGAGACTCTTACCACAGGTAAGGGAAAGATTTCTTCTTACCATTCATATTTATTCACTTAATATTCACGGTGGCGTTGTGTTAGTAGTATTATTAAATTTCAAATGGGGAATCTGCTTAGTTTACGCATACCCTGCGTGACGGACTTTTTTGTTATCTTGCTTATATTTTTCCCTGGGGCTCATGTAAGCCATGTGAGTTATGGCGTTGGTCTTAATGCAAGCGACAAACTGAATTCTACACCTGGAAATAACCAGTCCCGATTACCCAAACTAGCAAATGTGGATTTATTTAAAACCACATATTTTAGCAGATTTCCTTTAAGGGAAATCAGCTATTGAGGTCGTACTCATGACGCGATTTTCGAAAAAGGTCTCCAAATGTCGATCGATCCTACATAGGAGATGACGAAAATTAGATCCGTTCAAATCTATATATATATATATTTGTCTGTTAACACTCTAGCGGTCGTAATTTTTGTTTAATCGTCACCAAACTCGGTATTTAATCTTTTTACGTAAAAAGAAAGATTAAGTTCGTTAACGGCTGAAATCGGAGCAGGAAGGGGTTTAGAGGGGGAGAATTTTGAAAATTCGAAATATCTCCAATATACGTCGGATCGAAAAATTGTATAGAATCAATCTTATTGAAAAATACATTTACTATAAATATTGTTTCATACATTTATTCTCTATCTTGAACATTACCCGAGATATTTGCATTTTCCAATTTTCAGCCTTCGGTAAACTCCCACTTCTACTAGTGTTACATAAACATTGCTCTGTTATATAATAAACCACATTATTCGAAGCTTAAATACCAAATATTGTTTTCATTGAACTTTTACTTTGTCAGATATACGCAAATACGTTCTGTTCACCCCACCCCTTCTTTTGTTTTTGGATTACTAAAATTTGAGTGATTGATATAAAACTGATTTTGATTTTTGCTTCTTAATTTGCAGCACTAGCTTTAGTAAATTATTTTCAATAAAATTAATATGTTATATTCCGATATATTTCATTAATTGTTTGTATTTCCGGTCTATCTATACAGCACTACAAGGCTGACTTACCTGTTTGTTTACAACTCCGCAGCTTTCCGTTGTAGAGATTATTAACTTGTATTGTACATTTACTGAGCATTCACGGTAGTGTTACCTGTATGTTTATTTATCTATTGTAAACCTTGGCGTGGGAAATCTGCTTAGTTTACGCTGCCCCTGCGTGACGGCCTTTTTTGAAATATGGCATCATGTTATAATGGGGAAAATAATTCAAGGTGTTTTAATTTTTTATTTTTGTAAAAAAGCTGGAATATGTCTGATTGAGGGCTACAGACCATTTTTCAGAGGAGGGAACAAGGCCCAGGAAAATGTATACAGCTTGCTAATTAGGGGGATAAATAAACATTTATTACCATATGCGAGAAGGGTTGTAAGGACATGAAGGGTTTTCACGTAGCATTCTGCATAATTCACTTAATGAAAGCACCATAAAGTATGGGGGAACTCATCACGAAGCCAACGTTTTAAAAACGCCACTCCTCAGCAGCCTGCATAGCTCACACTGCTCATTAGCCAGGATAAGACTCTCCTTTGGAAGAACACAGGAACGAAAACCATGTACATACATAGCATACAGATATGCTATTTCGAGTATCGGGTATAAATATCGGACGACCAGCTGTCCTGTCAAAAGGAGTAAGAGAGACCAAGGGAAATACTGGTTTTCCAGCTGTCATCTCATTACTTGGGCCCTAAAAGAGGAGGACTCATTAAAATTCAATTGAACCATTGAATAACATAAATAGGGAAGGCAGCTGCTCTCGTGTCGAGGGTTTTCAGAGCATCGCTTTCATCAGTATGTTGGCTCAATGTAGCCCCACTGGAAATTTAAGTTCTCAATTGAGTACATATACTTGTGTGAAGCCGATGCTCCATTATCAAATTGTATAATAGAATTGTGTGACATTAAAATCATAAAAAAAAAAAAAAAAATTGAATTTTTAACTGATATTATCTTCTTACCCAGTTGATAAATGTTTTTTAACGATTCACCCGAAACTAAAGACCAAGCTGGTTATTAGCTGAAATTGGTCTAGGAGAGATTTAGAGCCGAGGAGTAATCTAAAGTGCTAAATATTTGCACTATCATATGTCTGTGAGTTTAACCAATGATCTTAAAAAGTAATTTCCAATATTACAATTGGTAGTCTCTGCATTTAAATCTTAAACAAAAATTAACAGATTATTATGTGAATTTCCATCAGTAATTTCTGCGTATCTGACCTTCACTTAACCTATTTAAAGTTTAAGTTTCAGCTCTTATTCTCGCTAAGAGACAGGGACTCCATGTGAGTTAAAGCGTTGCCTTTAATCTCGCATGGTAATCCTAGAGTGGCGAGTTCGATTCCCGCCTGGCCAAAGGAATTTATTTGATTACGGAATTCTTTAAATAAAATCCTTAGTCCCACCCTGTCTAGAAAATGGTGGTAAACTGTAGATAACCCGTCCCAATTAGCCTTAGTTGCAAAAAGTGGACGTTAATAATACAATCGAGAAATCGACTTAGTTAATGAGTGTCCTTCGTGAACGAATTTTTTGATTCATTAAGTCTTCTGAACCTTCCAAAAGCTTAAACACAGCGGGCGTAATGATGAATCCGCTTATATTCTTTTGTGGTGGTTTTCATTTCTGGAGTTACTGACTACTCTAAAATGTTTTCTAATTAAATTTTCTACATAAAACATATTAAAATAATAGAATAATTTTTCGAAAAATTGTACTTTTGTTAGCATGCTCTAATCCATTCCAGATTCCATACCTCCAGAAGACAATAATAGAGAACACTTATTTTCAATCATTATGTTATCATCTTCAAAAGTAATAGTAAAGGTTTGCTGATGGTCTCAGAAATCCAAAAATTTTATATATGTGCACCTCCAAATAATTCTTTGGTATCACTAAACCTTTTGATCTCCGTTACAATGATCGAGATTGAACGTTATATGGTTCTACGAAAAATAATTTGGGAATCCATTTATCCAGCAATGGCATTAGCTCCCCTCGTTAATGCAAGAAGGATTGTATTTGAAGTTTCTGACATTAGATATTTCTTTTGTGGGGATGTTCATTTTATTTTATAATAATAAACAATTCTACAAGCTTTGAAATTGTTAATTAACAAATTGCTTTAATAAATGTCTTTCTCCATCAAAAGCTCACTAGTTTCGGGATCGGAATTATAATTAGAACATTTTGGAGAATATAATCTGATATATTGTATAATATATTTGAACTCGGCTCTCTGTATTGTAGTGCCGCATTTCGATTGTACCGTTCATTTGCCATGTTTGAATCATGATATATTCATCAAATATTCAAACTTTCAGTTCTCAGTTATTTTCTGTGTTAGATACAATTGTGAATCGTGTCTCGTATATTCATTTTAGCCATGTGTTCAGAACTAATAGAGACGAACTCTGACATTTTGTTACTCATATAATAAACCTCAGAAAGCCAAAAATGAATATTATATTTCTGAGTATATCTCTTACACGTGAGGAAATATTTGTTACATCTCGTCATCATATTTCATTATTGATATGCCTTTTGGGAAAGGCAAACTTTGATGAAAGTAATGTAGATTATTTTAAATAATCTTCATTCCCTGTAAAATATTTTTACGAAAATCTTTGATTGTTCTGATAAATACTCCACTAATCAAATAGGTCTTACAACATAATTAAATTAATTAATACAAAAGTTAGAACTTCCTATAGTATGTTATACTACAACCCAATCAAAAATCTCATAAAAAAAACACATAAACATTATCTCAGACGTTTCAGAGAATTGAGTCGTAAATTGTTAAAGTGATTAAAAAAGAAAACGCTATAGCTTGTAAACTAAAGAAAATTGTCTTATCATTAATCTAAACATCGTGAGCAGGCACTAAAGAGTTCTTACATGATTTTAATTCAATCTGTTAGAGGCCTGTGAATAAATTCGGAAGTGAAGGCAATTCTTATCTATCTCACTGATAATTCCAAAGCTGTAAAAGCAGCCATTATATAGGGCGATAATAACACTTATTAAAGAGTTTGTAGGCCCTTGAAGGGACGTGTCGAAGATAAAACCTAAACGACTTTACGAGTTGATGTAAAGTATCGATACTAGTGGCGGTGCCTAGCGGTTAACACGGTAGTTAGCTGCTTGGAGGCAGTAAAAATCGACCAGCCATTTCAGAACGACCACTAACTTGTAATTCTTCGGAGCGAGAACTTACAAACGCATAAAAAGAACCTTTTAATGCTGGAACAATTCAGTCTTTATGTTAGGTTTTCAATTGGATTTTGATCCTCGTAACAGATATGTGTAAAAACTACCTTGCTTTTAGTACTGTTCAGAAAAGAATTAATGGGAAAAACGAATACTCCTCCGAAGTTAAACACACTGAAAATGCCAGAGAAAGCTAAAGTTACTTGGTAAGTCATACAATCTAGTTGGTCAAATTAGAGTTTGGTGGGAGAGGAGTTGTGATAGTCCAATAGAATATTACTAATCAGGAGAGCAATATTACAAATCCATACACAGTTACCAAGTCAATAGTGAAGTATTGCAACGAAACATGGTCTCTGACAATGAAAACGAATTATTTTTCAGAGAGAGAAGGACTGTAGGAAAGCTAGCTGGAGCTGTTCAAGAGCAGCGTTCCGTAATACGCCAGAAAAATTAATTGAACCCTGCATTATACAATTATCAGTGTAAATTAAGTATACTATATACTTTTAGCAGATTTCCCCGAATGGAAATCTGCTATTGAGGTTGTACTCATGACGCGATTTTCGAAATTTTTCTTCGAATGTCCATCGATCCTACCCAGGAGATGACGAAAATGAGGTCCGTTCAAAACAGTATATATATATATATATTTGTCTGTTACCGCTCTAGCGGTCGTAATTATTATTTAATCGTTACCAAACTCGATATTTAGTCGTTTTATGTAAAAAGAAAGATCAAGTTCGTTAACGGCTGAAATCGGACCAATGGGAGGGGGGGGGTTTAGAGGGGAGGTTTTTTGAAAATTCGAATTATCTCCGTTACCATACGTCGGATCAAAAAATTGTATAGAACCAATCTTATTGCACATTACATTTACTATAAATATTGTTCTATACATGTATTCTTTATCTTCAATATTAACCGAGATATTTGCATTTGTATTGTGTATGTGGTCGGCAGGAGTCGGCTATGTTCGGGACATTCCGCCGAGAGCTAGGGCGGCCGTTTTCGTCACTAATCGTCCCTCGTGAATAGGTTTAGAGATTCATTACAACTACTGTTGTTATTAGGCAGATTTCTCTATTGTATAACTTCACGTGGGAAATCTGCTTAGTTTACGCAGCCCCTGCGTGACGGACTTTTTTATATATTTTTTAAGTTCGTTGAAAGTAAATACGGCTCACTAATCGCCTGTTCACCTTAACAATACTCCTCACAAAACCATCCATTTAGGTGCACAAAACGTTCAACAATACCCTTCATTAATTAAACTCTCTCTCTCAAATCCACCCTCTTGTCGGGAAAAACTCCGCGTAGAACAATTGTACTTGTGCTGCTACCCAGTGAAAAATTATGACCTATCTCCATCCTGAGAAAGTCTTTGAGTGTTATTACGAAATTACTTAAAGATGTTGTTGGTGTAGGCATTTCAACAAGATACTTATTAATTGCCCTTGCATGTCGAGAAGCACTGATGTTGTTGATAGCTGACACTTATATATCATTTCCTGAAAACAATTAACCTCTTCAGAGTTAGAAGAAGAACTTCAAATTGACACTTAACAGGCAGTAATCTGCTCAAGTGATATAGCAATCAATTATTACATAACTCATTTTCGAAACCTTTATGGTTGCTTTCTTCAGGTTTAACATTTTGTCCATTGTATCTTTGTTTCGGTTAGTTTTTAAATATTTTTCCTGAGAGTAGTCGACAATTAAGTACTTTATAACGAGACATCAAAATTAGTTTAAAATTAAGACTGTCTTCCATGTTGGCAAATTTAAAAAGTCCGTCAGGCAGGGGCTGCGTAAACTAAGCAGATTTCCCTCGTGAAGTTTAGTAAAAAATAAATAAATCTACATACTGGTAACACAACACCACCGTGAATAAATACAAACGGAAATAAGAAATGTTTCATCCAATTTCAATAACCTGCCGACACCGGAAAGAAAAACAATCTCTGAAATATATTAGAATATAACATATTAATTTTATTGAGAACTATTCACTATATCTAGTACTGTAATTAATAATGAGTCAGAATAATAGTTATCTCAATCAATCAAATTTTAGTCGTCCAAAACCTTAAGACGGGGGGAGGGGGAGTCACAAGGACATATTTGCATGTATCTCGTATAATAAAGGTCTCTTGAATACAATTTTTGGTATATAAACTTCGAATAATGTGATTTATTATGTAGCAGAGTATTGTGTATGAAACATGAGTGACGGTTTGCTGATGGCTGAAAACTGAATAATGCAAATATCTCGGTTAATATTCAAGATAGTGAATAAATGTATATAACAATATTTATAGTAAATTTAATTTGCAATATGATTGGTTCTATACAAGTTTTCGATTCGACCGATAATAACGGAGATATTTCGAATTTTCGAAAATCCTCCCCTCTAACCCCCACCCCTACCCCTAGCCCGATTTCAGCCATTAACGAACTTAATCTTTCTTTTTACATAAAACGACTAAATATCGAGGTTGGTAGCGATTGAACAATAATTGCGACCGCTAGAGCGGTAACAGACAAATATATATATATATATATATATATATATATATATATATATATATATATACACAGTTTTGAACGGACCTCATTTTCGTCATCTCCTGGGTAGGATCGATGGACATTTGAAGAAAAAATTCGAAAATCGCGTCGTGAGTACAACCTCAATAGCTTATTTCCCTTAAGGGAAATCTGCTAAAACCAACATTCTTCAAATAATTTCTTTAAAATGACTGTCCTAGGCAATTTAACAAAGATACAACACTAACACAATTACTTATTCATCCTTATTCTTTGGGGATATTACTATACACATTCTATATAATTTTCCATAAGCATGGTATACTTTGCAACCATATTTTATGTAATAATACGACCCTACAACATTGTCTTCGTCAGTGCCAGCCTATGAGATCTACTCATGTTAGCTTCGCTGAAGACATAAATTGTGACTTTGAAGGGCATTGACATTTGACAATTATCTCCTGAACACTCATTATATTTTTCCATCGAGTATAGAACTAATCTAGTCAATGTAATACAAATGTTTAGTGATATGCCGTTTATCCACGCAGTATATGATATTCTAGTAGACATTATTCTGTACGTACTGGTCTGTTTCTAAGCGAACAGGGAGTCCAGTTCCTCTCGCAACGAAAAAAGAGAAAAAAGTTCGTCATGCAGGAGCTGCCTTAAGTAAACAGATTTCCCACTTCACCCTCAAAATGCAATAGTCCAATGAAATTAATATTTGATATTTAAGCTTCAAATAATGTGATCCATGATATAACAGCTTATTGTTAATATGACTAGAGTAGGAGTGGGGATTTACATAAGGCCGAAAACTAAAAACTACTTAACAAAATTTATAGACACATTACATTTGCAATAATATTGGTACCATTCAATTTTTCGATCAGACGAATAATAACGGAGATATTAAGACTTTTCGAAGTTCTCCCCCTCTCCAACTGGTCCGGTTTTAGCCGTTTACGAACTTCATCTTTATTTTTAGATACAACGTTTAAATATGGAGTTGGTAACGATCAAACAAAAATTTCGACCGCTACAACATTAACAGACAAATATACAGAGTTTTGAACGGACCTCATTTTCGTCATCTCCTTGGTAGGATCGATGGGCATTTAAAGAAATTTTTCGAAAATCGCGTCGTGTGTACATCCTCAATAGCTGACATTCCTTAAGTGAAATCTGCTAAAAAGCCCATTAGAACGACAATTTACAGTTATCGTTAGCCAATAGTAAGGGCAGAATGAATTCCATTCGAGCTCAAAAGTATATGAAGCTGAGGGTGCTAGACCACAGCTGATAAATATTGAAGGAATTGCTGCTAAAAGAAAGTTTTTTGCCCATAAAACACAGCGGTAACTCCATCTAACTTTTGAAAAATAATCTAATTTTCCCTAGAATTACTCACAACTGGAACAAATCCGTCAATAATTTCACAGTCATCACAGTATTGTGGGTTTTTTTTTTTCATTAGAAAGGAAACGTTTCCCAGAATCTGTCCACAACGGCAATAGGAGATGGTGGGAAAGTAAGTTTCCCATTTTCCAACTGTACTTGGGGGATAAAAAAAAAAGTTTCTCTATTTAGTGTAAGAGGAACAAGGGGAGAGAATGTGTAGAATGAGAAAGAGAGATAAGGAAGGAATGTTGGTAGGCCTGAGTATAACAGTGTGCCAAATATTCCAGAGGCTTTGTTCTCGACCACTCCTACTCTTCGCCATTGTTTCCCCAACTGTCACTAAGATTAGTTCAACTTTTGTTGACCTGTCTCATGTGTTCAAGTACTCTCTTTCTTTTATAAAAATATATATACTCTTCTTTTTTTTTTTATTCATAAAAACGTTAAATTCTTGAAATGGGCCGTACATAACTGATTATTGCTCATAGCTGTGCTCAAGAGAATAAAGAATTATAAATCAGCCTCGGCTAATCCCCTCGAAGAAATAAATGTATAAAATGAACAAGCATTTGTCAGAAGCATCAGAAAAAGGTCCAGTAAAATAAAGATAAACTGATGTGTTGTGCCTACAATGATTATTATGTTGGATAATCGTCTCAAACCTTAAGGGAGAGCAATCCTTATGTGATGTGGTTATCAGTCACTAAGGTTGAAATAAAACTACATCAGCTTGCCGACGTTCCGGTGCTATCTCCGACTCTCCTTCTCTAAACAGTGTTTCATATTTTATATTATATACATTTCTTTTAGCATTTGACTCGATTGCAGTATTCAGATGTAGTACACCATTCAGTTCGCTCTGACAAAGGTTATAAATTACACGGCAACGTCGGTAGCAAAATGAAGTAGTTTTGTTTCCTCCTAAGTGACCGACAACCACAACACTTAAGGATAGCTCCAACAGTGGTCATCACTAAGAATATTCACTTAAAGAAGATATCAAAACAACATTGTAAAAATGCTGATGATATTGAAAACATAACCTTCTTTGACCGACCGTTCTTTCACATTTAAACATAAATGATAAAGATAAAGATAATTTAAATAGACGCCATGATGTAACCAAGGTGAATATTTAAAAAAAATGTCAACCTCAATAGCTGATTTCCCTTAAGGGAAATATGCCAAAAGATTACTGATATACTTACCTCATGGATTCATTCTTATAAATTCCTACTTATTTTCCTGTTAGGGAAGTTCAACTAAACCACTTATATGACAACAAGTCACGGAACTTCCTTATTGTTTAAATTTTCTGTAACCCCGTCTCCCCCCTCCACACCACTTACCTGAATAAATAACCCCCTTTGTGAGCGTAGTAACCATATTCGCATTATAAGGTTAAGAAATCTGATAAGATCATATTGTGAGAAGCGAACCAGACAATTTTCTAACAACATTTATACTAAAAGGATCTTGGAATTTATTTATTTATTTTCACAACAAAGAAAAACTGAAGCGCCCTCGCAGTCTCGACTGCCATAATTACATGATCTGCAACGTATTATATGATATGCACATAAAGCTATCAAACGAAATTGAAGTTGGTTAACAACAGTGTGTAAATTTGTGTAAGGTAAAAAAAATATTTTTCTGTAATCGTTGAATAATGGTAACATTACTAAACTGAAATGAGTGAAGAAAGTGAAACATTTTGCAATAGAGTGAAGAAAGTAAACACTTTCTTCACAAGTGAAGAAAGTGAATTGCCTTCTTAATTAGTAATAAATATAAATTAAAAACTAATTTGAAGTTGGAAATTAATGGCTTTTAAATGTTTCTTAACATTGTAAGAATTTATTTTAACAAAATAAATTGAAATGTGAATGAATTATTGATAGAAATAATCAATATATTTTAAAATTTAAATATAATAATAATCACCTTCCTTGTTTATAACCTGCACTTGTTTATAACTGCACTACTTCACAATCATCACTAGTTGTTTTATAACTATGCTTATAACTTTTCACAACCATGCTTATAACCTACCAACAACATACCATAATCTTCACAACATCCTAATTTTGTTCATATTCTGGTTAGATCTGATCATGTATTACACGATTACAGAAAAAAATTTAATATTACACTCGTGACGAAAGTAGAATTTACAACTCTCGTGAAATTACCACACTCGCCTCGCTCGTGTGGGTAAACGTTTCACTCGAGTTGTAAAATGATCTACTTTCGTCACTTGTTTAATAAATAACTATTATTCTTGTATACGCTTAGCTATTTAATTGTTTAGGAAAATAATTATTAGAAGACACGCAACATTGGAAAATGAAGAGGTTTATTAGAAGAAAATTTAAAAAAAAAAAAATGGTTTCTCCGTCTCCTCTACCAACGTGTGTGTTTGCGTGCGTCCGTTTGTGTAAAAATTTATATAGAGTTATATGTATACGGATTACTTTTAATGAATAAGGGACTCATTTAGAAGGATATTCCTTTTCGTAATTTAGGTAATGCACTGTGTGCTAATACTCAAAGTACATTCCCGGAATACGGACTAGCAATGCTTGATCAAAAGCTTGACAATGATAATCCCTATCTCCTTTCACCCACTTTATTTCTGAGCAAATAAATCCGAACAAAAGCAACCCCTCATCCCCTCAACAACTTGGTAATAGCGCAACTAGCAAAGTGCTAAAATAAAAATATATCGTATATGATCAACTACAATTTTCAACGAATATTTTACAGCCCAAAGCAGCCAGAATATTTTTTTTTAAATTCTGTACCTATTGTGGCTCATTGATAGTCTAGTTAATCAAAATTTCCTGGAAGTAAAAATAGTTGTGCGTAGTCAAGGCATAATTACACTTCTTGGATAGAATTCCTGCAGAAAAATCTAATAAACAGTATGAAAAAACTATACAAGCTCAGTCAATCAAAAAACTGACAACAGTTTTATTTAAAATATCAGAAAATGCTCGATTTGAATTTTCCATTGAAACAGATCAAATCAATATTTTCTCTTCATATACTATTTTCTATTTAAGGTAAATACGCTTTCGCTTTTGTTAATGTTGCTTTGTGTGTGTGTATGTGTGTGTGTGTGTGTGTGTGTGTGTGTGTGTGTGTGTGTGTGTGTGTGTGTGTGTGCGTGCGTGCGTGTGCGAGCGTGTGTGTGGAGAATCATTTTTCAAAATTTTGAAGAACATGACTTCTACATGCTATGTCCTTTTACTGCATGTTTTACACTTAGTGACTCCCAAAAAAGAAAATAATAATAATTTTCCATTGGATCTAATAAAAACTAGTTCTTTTACGTTAATATCCTCTACTACCCTGACCAAAAGAAATCATTCAGTCTATAGTATTTAAAATTAAAACCACATTTGTTTAACAATTCAACTAGTTTCTAAAGTAATTTTTATAAAAAGTTTATCTTGTATAATGGAAACACTGAACAAAAATGTAACATTTAAGCTCAAGCCTTTAACGGCTTTTTCAACTTTTCTCGACCATAAGACGTTGATTCTAATTGTAGCATAACGTTATTTTAATGTGGTTTCCTTATATATGAGTTTGAGATATTACGTTTTAATAATGTCAAGCGAAATATTAGGTATAGTCATAAAATTCCAATATTGCTTTCACCTGCTCGCAACCTGAAGATCAGGATCATTATGATTTGTTTCTCTTTTACTCGTCTTTCTAAGTTGCAACTTTTATTAAGCATTGTCTTTGTAAAAGTAAATTTCATTTTTTTACCCCCGTTCTAGTTACAAAATAAATTGTTTTCTTTGAATACTGTTTTGCTACGACAGTTTAAGCCCTACTATATTTTTGAGGGGGGAAAATATGATTATTTAAGGAAATTTAAGCCGGAGGTAAAGAAAATGCCAGTATTTTTCCTTATTTTCAAATATTGGTGACTTAATTAAGATTCAATAAAAAAACTTGTATAATGTTGTGTTGCAGGGACAGCCTCTTAGCCACAGTATTGCCAACGGCGTGGTTATCAGCGAAAAAAGTCTAGCCTTGCAAGGGGTCAACAGGAACAGTGCTGGCAACTATACCTGCGTAGGCTCCAACACAGAAGGCGATGGCGAGAGTATTCCCTTCTACCTGGACGTTAAGTGTGAGTTATTAGTTTTTAATTGTTTTTAATTCTATTTTAAAAGAAATTTACAACGTCAAAATCAAAACCCAAATTCACTTCACAGACCCAGTGAAAGGTCAAATAGAAAGCTCAGAAAAAAACATATCAGTTGTTTGGGTTCTCTCACATTTTCGTTTGCAAGGTAATGAAATGGTGGATTTGAAAGCTCGAAGTTCTTGAGAAGATAAGGAAACAGAAACCTTCATCTCTCCAGATGACTGAAAACGTTTTGAGTTTTGCAAAATCTCATATTTCTAAGGTGGAAATCAGACAGGTCGAATAAACATAACAACAAGCAGTGACAAATTAAAGACATTACTGCGCAATGCAATACTGCAAGTAGAAAAATTCGAAAAGTGGAAGTTGTTCTTACCCGTATCCAAATTGGACAAACAAGATTAACACATAGTTATTTTTTGAAAGGCTTCTTTCCTCCAACCTGTGATTGTTGTAATGTCCACCTTACTGTCTCGAATCTTCTCCTTAATTGTAAAAAAAAAACAATCTTCCAAGAACAGCTATGAACCTTAACCCGAGCTTAAGAGGAATCCTTGGAGACAATGAAGAAGACATCAAAAAGCTTTTTGAATTTTTGACAGATACTCCTCTGTTCCAATAACTATTGAACTATCTATAGCTAACGACAATAGTAGATACGGTATATTGTAATAAATAAATGAATTAAAAATAAACGATACGAGTATAAATTTTATACTCATAAACTTGTAACTTTACTTCAAAATTAATTTTGATAAATTTAACTCTCTATATTTATTATTCAAAGTCATTGAAGTCAGAGTTTTTCCTTTAGTGAAGACAATCTATGCTAAAATATTGACTGGACACATGATATCTGCAGTTAATTAAGGGCTCCGGTTAGCCACGTGAGTTAAATCGTAATGTATTGTTAATCTCACATGATATACATGGAGCGGTGAGTTCGATTCCCACCAGGGCAATAGGAATTTATTTAATAACGAACTCAATAAATAAAATCTTCGGTCCGACCCTGGTTAAAAATGTCCGTCATGCAAGGGCTGCGTAAACTAAGCAGACTTCCCAGTGAAGTTTTACAAAATCTGGTGAAATCTGCATACTGGTAACACAATACCACCGTGATTAAATACAAACGGTAATGAGAAATCTTTCAGTTAATTAAAATAAATTCCCAACTGAAACGGCTTCTGAATTGTAAGAATAATTTATATTTTAATAATTCAAATGTTAGTAGTCCAAGAACTAAAGAAGGGGGGGGGGGGGGGGTGCGGATGAACAGAACGTATTTGCATAAATCTCACAAAGTAACGGAGGTAAGGTTAGAAATGATAGGAAAGATTAGAAGAAGCTTCCACCTGAGCCGAGTACTGACGGAAATAGCCGACCTAATCCGAACTATACCTGACCACAGACTTTATAAAAATGCAAATATCTCGGTTAATATTCAAGATAGAGAATAAATGTAAGGTGGAAATCAGACAATAAACAATGTTTATAGTAAATTTAATTTTCAATAAGATTGGTTCTATACAATTTTTCGATCCGACGTAAAGTAACGGAGACATTTCGAATTTTCGAAAGTCCTCCTCTCTAAACCCCTCTCCTACTGGTCCGATTTCAGCCGTTAACGAACTTGATCTTTATTTTTACATAAAACGACTAAATATCGAGTTTGGTACCGATCAAACAAAAATTGCGACCGCTAGAGCGTTAACAGACAAATATATACATAGATATATATATATATATATATATAATTTTGAACGGACCTCATTTTCGTCATCTACTAGGTAGGATCGATAAACATTTGAAGAAAAATTTCGAAAATTCCGTCATGAGTACAACCTCAATAGCTGATTTCCCTTAAGGGAAATCTGCTAAAAGTGGGCGTTAATAAGTAATAGTAATAATAATAATATATGTAATTAAAGAAGGGAAAAATACGTTGACTTGGTATTACGAATGGGTGTGTATGTTCTCTCGTTAAAAATAGATGTTTTTAAAGTTAATTATTCCTTTCTCCCCCTTCATTTCAATAAGCAAATAACCCTTAGTGAACGCATTTGCATAAAATACGTTCTAAAGTTAGCAAATTACTTACAGATTCAATTAATTTAATTATTGCACTTTAATAAATTACCGGCGCTACATTGAAGAAAACGTTATATATTTTTAGAAATTTTAGTTACCTTTACCTAGGTTTATTGTTAAAATTTATTTTTATTATATTGGAAAAAAAAGAGGAAGGAATATCGAAACCTTTGGCTATAGGGCGAAATGCTGCATAAAATGAATCCGAGAGGAAAATATTTGTCAAGATCAAAAGCTGCAATCTGACTTTAAATGTGACATTTTATACAACGTAAAAAGTTTGTGAACTTCAATCTCTGCGTTCGAAGCGTAAGAGCAAAAACTATTTCCTTTAAGCCACGGGAAACTATTTTCAGTGAATCAGAATTCAATATGAAACTATATTTCAGACCCTTTTTTCAGTTATTTCGATAAAAAAAAAAAAAAAAAATCCTTCATCCCTTCAGTAAGTGTATTGTATTGTTTATTTATTGTATGAGCTACGTAACACTAATCTAATTAGTGGAAGTTCCTATAAATTATCAAATTTATTACCCGCAATCTGTTGGTAAATGCTTGAACTACTGAGTTGTTTCTCCGGATTATGACGGTATCTGACTGGAGATGTAACTACAGCTCTACCTTGGAGAGATGAAAGCGTCCAAGTCTTCACAAGTCTTTTTTTTTTAATATTTAAGCACCAAGCGCTTTCAAAGAATATTGTCTCCATCCTCAGAGCTACTCACAAAAACAATAACATCTAAATACAGCATAGCAAAACGATAATAACAGGCTAGTAGGAATCAATTCATCTAAAAATAATCCCAATATTCATTGTAAATATGAATAGACAAACGACAATAAACTAAGACAAATAAAACAAACGGTTAAGGAATGGCCATCAAGTAACAGGAGCACACGAAGAGAGGAAGTTGTGCTGACCAGACTACGCATTGGCCATTCCTTGCTGACCCACAGACACTTAATGACAAGCAAGGACACACTGATTCGTAGATATTGCAACGAAACTTTGACTGTACATCACATATTGACTGACTGTCGACGAAGAGACAATTTAGACATTCCACATGACTTACAGGAACTTTTGACCGATAACAGTAATTACCTAGACTCAGTCATTTAACATCTAAAAGACATTAACATATATAACACACTATAATCTACACTTTCTACACACCACTCTTCACTATTTCCTACATTAGCAGGGTGTATAAACTTTAATTTTATTTATTTATCTATTTTACTTTTTTATTTTTTTTTGGTTATCCCTATTTCTTATTTTTCTCCCCCCCCCCCTTCTATAGTTACATTTTCATTTATATTATGTTCATTAACCTGATGTTTCCATATCGTACAATATTTTTTGCTTCATATATGCGAATAACCCGTTTCAAAAATCACCGTTTGCCACATTTCACTATTTTTCATTTTGTTTTTTTTTTTTTTTTTTTGTTTTTTTTTGCATTTCGCTTTTTTTAATGAAACTTTAATAATGAGTAAATCGCCTGCGTTGCGTAACTCATTTAAATAAATATAAATAAAAATAGATCCAATATTAAAACTAGGAATGTGAGAGATATATTGGTACATAGAAAGAAAATTTCATATACTCACCTGCATGCATCCACTCAGTGTTAACGACAGCAAGTAACTGGCCGACACGTGGTGGTTAGATCCAGGTCCAGTAATCTCCTCATTGCAGAATTATAAAAATCGGTATTTTTATTCAAACATCGCTCACAATAAAGTTTTTTATTCATTGCAGGCCTACTAAAGAAATTTGTTTTTCTACCTTTCTTGATCTTGCTCAGTATCCAGACTTTGGGGGCAGCTTCGCTACGACCTTCTTGTACTTGATGGTAGAAAAGTTCCGAGCCCGTACGATGCCTATGCTCTCTACAGCGTGTTTTAATCTTCGTGCGTTACCGTTATCCTTAATCCAAGAGCAAGAACCGTCCGGCAAGAAGGATGAGAGGACAATCTTAAACCATTTCCCGGCCTCCAATCATAGCAGACATAGACATTTTAATGTTTATTTCTAAAGGGTTATTGGGGGGGGGGGTTGAGTTACCTAATTTAACAAGGCAACGCAGAGCTAGACAGAAGTTCGAGTAAAATGTGAAATTACATTATTGATAACGCCCGCTGCTGCTCCCTGAAAGGAGATCCAAATGTATAATGTTTACCTACTTGGTAGAAGTTCACAGATGACACTAAATCAGAACTAAAGGAATTGCGAGGTTACTTTGTAACATATGTGATGTAATAAGAAAAGTCCGTCACGCAGAGACTGCGTTAATGAAGCAGATTTTCGAAATCTCCCCCCCCCCCTCCACTAAACTCCCCCTCCCACTGTTTGGATTTCAGCCATTAACGAACTAGATCTTTTTAGTTTTACATAAAAGGTTTAAATATCGAGTTTGGTAACGATCAAACAAAAAATTACGACCGCTAGAGCGTTAAGATATATATTGTTTTGAACGGACCTCATCTCCTGGGTAGGATTGATGAGCATTTGAGGACATTTTTAAAAATCGCGACATTAGTTCGGCCTCAAAAGCTGATTTCCCATAAGGAAAACTGCTGATACCCTATAGTGGCGCCTGATACCTGTTGAAATAATGTCTGTCAAACATCCATGAAGGTAGAATGAATGCAGGAAGTGGTAGGAAATTCCTGGCCGGGATCCGCGGGGAATGGTCCAAAACGGTGGAGGTGAACTTCCTGTGAAGATATTAAGTTAGGAGACCTAAATCCCGGGACCAAGAGAACATTTGAAATTGATGAAAAAAATACGTCGAGATACAGGAAAGAACTGCTGGGCCATGTTGTTCCTACAACTTGGGTTGAGTAACTCATCATGATTCCATGGATAGAAGCGATATACTTACTATTTGTGTCTTTGCCATGACAACAATCCCCAATTCGGAGGGTACAATATAATGGCAACCAGCTTATACAAATATGATGATTTATACAATGCTTAGGAATTTCCTTCTCAATATTATAATATTGAAAGTGGTAAATACACTTACAAAAGTCGCTGGGACTGCAGGATTTCTACTTGGTGTATTTTGATTATCGAGCTTCCTCGGATGTTCAAGATTATATTTTAATAAACGTTTCCAATTCTTTGTTTTATTTTTCTTCCAATCCACACCCGTCTCAACCAATCTCAAATACGTATAAACAAAACTTCACCATTTAGGAAAATGTCATCACCGCAAACAGAAGGATATGAACTCTAGCTATCGTGTGAGGGCACATTCATATTTTGTAGAATGCCAGTTTCATACTGGAAATATATGAGTTCTTTTATGATGTTGACTTAGGTTTTTTTTTTATTTTCCTCGAGTCATACGAATATATCCAAATAGTTGGAGTAGTAAAGAAAGTACGGTTATAAAAGAGACACCATAAAAAAGGCAATGCTTAAGTAAAAAGCTGCCCGAACAAGGAAAACCTACAATTTATATGGTGGACTAGAAATACTTATGGGCAAAATATTAACTCATATACTTAAAAATCATAAAATAGAAATACTTATCATACTATTTAAAGACAGAAATATTCTTTTCTCAGAATAAATAATAATTTAGAGCCTTCGAAACAGCTAAAGGTGAAGGGTGAATACCCTGATTTAGCTTGAACTCGATTTTATTATATATTTATTGCGAATATTTTTTATCAATTTGTCTCGTAATCATTTTATATCCACTCGTTTCGTTCTTAATCACTTTAAAACGACTCAAAGAAATTTATACATATTCCTAGATATAACGACGTCTATATGAGAAATAGAGGGTTTACACTGGATTGAGGAGATTACTTCAATGTCAAAGCACATATCGTATTGGCAGCTGTATGTGTGACTTTTTAAATTTATCTGTTCGACAAACTTGCGAAAAAGTGTTTTACAACCACTATCAGGACCTGGAAGTTTGACAGGAATGAATCGGACGCTGAAACGAAGAGAAAATGTTTAAATTATCAGAATTCAAGGAATTATTCCATGGAATATACAACAAGAACACTTCAAGCAGCTGTACAACTGAGAATGATTATTTTAACATCCTCTCTGTGGGTCTGGAAATATCAGCGGAGCCAAATATCAGAGATGTAGAAACTGACTTTGATAAAGCCGACAGAACTACCGACAGGCTCGCATCTAACGATTGTGAAACCGGATTCCCCCCATTAGAGAATACAATCGTGACTAGGTCGATAGAATGAGCTCGTGTGAAATAGTTTTTGTGATGGTGAGGCAGCTTTATCAGAAAGAGAAGGAGCATGCTGGATCAGGTATTCACCATTAAACAAACATTCAAGAGCCGGTGGAGGATGAAGTATAGCAAAACGTAAGTACACTGTCGTATTGATTTCATAGTAGCATATGACTCAGTTAACTGGGGTTGTATTAGAAAAATAATTGTGGAATTTCGATTTCTAATGAAACTTGTCCGACTGACAAGCGATTATAGAAATTCCATGTACAGTCGGGTACTTGTGGCAAGGGAGATGACTGACGGCATTGGCGTTAAGTTAGAAGTGAATACTTTAATCACGGTGTAGGTATCCATCAGAAATCCATTACACATGCAGTTGACCAAACTAACCACAAAACCATGATGGAGGGTTTTAGAAACTATGGTGGTTCAGATGGTAATGAGCTAGTATAGCTAATAGACCAAGAAATAGGTGTAACAAATTATAGAAAAAAAGATAATCCATTGTTTAGATGAAGATTTAGAAAACAATATCAACGATATATTAGTTGAAGTCGAATAAACTGTAATTAGTCTTCAAGGAAATCCGCCGAGCCTTGAAGACTCATAACCAATTTTAGGATGTTATAGGTTCACAAGCATGGATGATAGACCCCCCCCCCCTGGAGGCCCTGATGGAAAACTCATGAAGAAAGAACAGAAAGTTTGAGCCTAAGAACCATTGAGTCATAATTGACCAAGAATGGTTTTTACACAATGGAGAAAGAAGACAGAAGTAAAAAATAAACAGTCGATCTCATACAAAATTAAAATACAGTCACGCAAGGGCTTCGTAAATTAAGCAGATTTCCCACGTGAAGTTTTACAATAGAGAAATCTACTAGTAACATTTCAGATCACCGTGATTAAATACAAAGTAATGACCATATATCTCAAAAATAGAAGCTTACAACAGTCTCTAAACCATTTTCACGAGAGCCGAACAGTTACGGAAACGGCCTAACTAGCTTTAGGTGGGAAC
Organism: Riptortus pedestris; assembly: GCA_019009955.1. NCBI lineage: Eukaryota > Metazoa > Arthropoda > Insecta > Hemiptera > Alydidae > Riptortus > Riptortus pedestris. The sequence goes on along the minus strand of CM032232.1, from coordinate 40,511,329 downwards.
TCATGAATTGAACCGACATTAGCCGATCATATCTCGTACGTTATCCGCACACACTTAATAAAAATGCGAACATCTCAGTTAATATTCATGATAGAGAATAAATGTATATAGTAAATTTAATTTACAATAAGATTGGCTCTATACAATTTTTCGATCCGACTTATAGTAACGGAGATATTTGGAATTTTCGAAAATCCCCCCTTTCCACTGATCCGATTTCAGTAATTAACGAACTCGATCTTTCGTTTTGCACAAAACGAGTAAATATCGAATTTGATAACGATCAAATGAAAATTACGACCGCAATAGAGCGTTAACAGACAAATATATATAATTTTGAACGGACCTCATTTTCGTCATCTGGATTGATGGACATTTGAAGAAATGTTTCGAAAATCGCATCATAAGTACGACCTCAAGAGCTGATTTCCATTAAAGCAAATCTGCTCAAAGTAAGATCTTTTGATCATTGTGTGGAAAAACGATTAGCAGAAGCAAATTTAAAATAAGGTAGAAAATTGAAAAGCCATTGGCTAGGATGAGATGGATAAGTCTGGAAATGGAAATACCGCCAAGTTATACGAGCTAACCTAAAAGCACCTTGCCTTGGGAACCTGTCGCTGAATGTATGTAGTTAATAATTAGTTGGGTTTGTGACCCCGATGCCTAACAAATGAGGGGCTGTGCCTGGAAAGAGAATAAGCGAGAGAGCGAGTGGACAGTGATGTGTGTCGAGGCAAGTGCCAGTGGACCCTGTTCCAGCGGCCAGTGTGTGGTCCAGACCCTGGAATTGATGAATGGACCGGGGGCCTTGCGAGTCCTATATTTCATCCGCCAAGCCAAGCTCAACAACACACTGAATCAGTCATATACAAACTCGCTCCGTGTCGCACGGAAACTTTATCAAATAGTACTCATACCTACTCTCCTATAACTCTAGTTAATCGAATGGAAGAACATTACTGTTGAAGACGGTGAATGATGTAGGATCGAGCGGAAAGTCCTAACTCATTGAGCATCTAATAGATTTTCAAACAAATTTCATTCTAAACTCCTAGTACACCGGCTTGTTACTGGTTTAGTCAGGATTGCTATTAGTGCAATAATGTGGCACTTAAACTTCCATTTTATAGATTTTCCTTAAGGGAAATCAGCTATTGAAGTCATACTCATGACGCGATTTTCAAAACGTTTGTCCATCTAACCTACTCAGGAGATGACGAAAAAGATGTCTGTTTAAAATTACACACACACGCATATATATATAAATATATATATATATATATATATATATATATATATATATATATACACACACACACACACGCGCGCGCGCGCGCGTATTCTCTCTTCCACGCACACACACACACACACACACACACACGCGCGCGCGCATTCTCTCTTCCACACACACACATATCCGCTGAAACCGGATAAGGGGGAGGGGTGTTTATTTAAAGGGGAGGATTTTCGAAAATTCGAAATATCTTCGTTACTACACGTCAAATAGATGAATTGTATAGAACCAATCTTATTGCAAATTACATGTACTATAAATAACACCACCATCACCTTGCCTTAAAATAGAGCGTCCGCTCAGGAAAAGGGAAACCTTCTACTCCTCATTAGGTTTGATAGACCTATCCCCACCGACCAAGGTACAGGCACACTAGGGTCTCAGGTAAAAAAAGATATTAAAAAATAAATAAATAAATAATTGTCTCGTTCTTGGATATTAACCAAGGAATTTGGATTTTTCAGTTTACTGGCCCCACTCCTACTCATGCCACATAAACAATACTCTATTTTGTAATTCCCTTTATTCGAAGCTTAAATGCCAAATAATGTTTTCAAGAGGCCATTATTATACGATATACATGCAAGTATGTTTGGTTGAACCACTCCCCCGTCTTGAATTTTTGGAATACTAACATTTGAGTGGTTCAGATAAAAATAATTATTTTAATTCATTATAAATTACACTACTAAAAACAAATTTAATAAAATTTATATGTTATATTCAGATATATTTCATTAATTGTTTTTCTTCCCGTTTAAGAATATTACTAACTATATGTTCAGCTCTGTGAGGTTAGCTAACCTGTTTGTTTACAGTTGAGACGATTTCCGCTGGGGGGGTTATTAAAATTTAGTGAACGATTTCTCATTTCCATTTGCATTTATTCACTTAATATTCACGGTGTTTTCAGTATGTAGGTTTATCTATTATAGAACTTCACGTGGGAAAACTACTTAGTTAACACAGCCCCAGCGAGACGGACATTTTTCATTTATTTAACTAACTTCTAGGACCTATAGTCCTTGGGCCTACAGGCCCATTCTTAAAACTTCTTCTGAGAGTTCTGTCTCTCATGCTAACCACACCTCTGTTTGAGCCCCTTCTCCTCGATCCATTTGCACAACCTAGCAACCACAATCTGCCTTTATTAATAGTTCAGACCGTAATAGATCGCCCAACAACTCCAACATTTCGAGCTTGCGTCACAGCAAAAACTATGTTCACTCTTCTCAGAACAGTAAACCTTTATCGTTTCCTTTGACGAGAACTACATCTCGCTGTAATAAAGAACTCTTATTCTGATTAAACATTTGCATTGTCGCCTTTCTGAAAACACCTTTAAACCAGAGCTTCCTTTTCCACTGCATAAAAGCATCTGACACCTGCGAAAACTTGGGTGTTTATATCTCATTCTACGCGATTTCTCTCTCAGTTGCTTCTGAAACGAGCAACAACTTCGAAACAAGAACTCCCCCAAATCTACAGGGCTTGGAGACCCTGTCAGCTTAGAGGTGCTTAGATACTTGGCCTTCTATAAACTTATAATTAGCACCAGGTCATTCACTGCTAGGGCAAATTATTTCAAAGCACCAGCCGAAGAATGAGAACATGCAATCTATGTTCTAGGACTTATGAACACATCGTCAGCGTACACCATGTATTTAGTGAGTCAATTTATTATGGTTCCACAAATATCTGTCTTTATTTATCCCATTGCCACTTCCAAGTCGAAAGGTGATAATAAATCTCCTTGTTCTAAGCTTAACTCAATTCCGGTTTTGAGCTAGCCTTCCAGAGCCATCTAAGTCAATCTCATTAATGTTTTTAGAATGTCCATAAAGCCAGTTGTTTTTATGAAAATTAAAAATGGATTTTCTCTGAATATATCTAATCAATCTCTTTGCTACCTTATTTACCATAGGTTATTATTTAGCATTTTAGTATGCTAAACTTACCACTGCTCATAGAAGACTTTCTAAATGAATACCACAAAGCTCCTATTTGCAGAACGTTATAATTCACTATCTAGGTTATTTTGAATAAGTGAAATGGTCTAGTTTAAAGTGAATAAGATAGACATTTTTCAATGTTAAGTAATTCAGTTGCCCCAATTTCATTTAATATTACCATTTTTAAATTGACGTCTAATCTCGACCTCTAATGGTTAATTGAGGCGCAGTTTGCATACGTAAGTTAAGGTGTTGGTTCTTAATATTCTGCATAACCATAGATTCGTGTATTCCATTCTCGCGTGGGCAGTTGGAATTTATTAAGTATCGGACTTCGGTAAATTAAATGCATTAGCCCGCCGTGACTAGAAAACTTATAGTAGTAACCAATAGATAAACCATTACATAACGACAATTTTAATTAAAAACGTTTTTATGGTTAATAAATATTTTTCATACTTACTTTACAAAGCGCAAAATATTTGCATAAGACCTTTATAGTTTTACGTAAATCAGGTTGCTGCAATTTATTGGAATTTTATTTTTTACTTTTAGTTGAATTCTTTAGTGGTTGGTATCCATTTTGATAATATATTCCAATTTATTTTATATTTCTCTGCTTCGTTATTAATCAGCTTTCCATATTTAATCGTGCATCGTTGACATACAGAATTTTAAAATATTACCTTCTGCTTACCGTGTCAATCTTGACAGTATTTCATCAATTTGAGTCATTCTTCGAAATATGTTTATAACTATTTCTAAATATTCAACTATTTTACATTATTTCAAAAATATTTATGTGAGCCATTCTGACGTTAAACATCGGGAAGAAGTAATTTTACAGGGCTACTAATGTTACAGGCCTTATACACTAAGATTCACGTTTATTGTTAATTTCTTTGGGGGAGTAACATAATTGGAGAAATTTTAATGGTTGTTGCTGTCTAATTTTCATTTAGTTCTCCATTTGATGTGCTCTTTTTAGAATTCTTGCAGATTGTTACTCTACAATGTGTGTTTTTTTAAAAAAAAAAAAAAAAAAAGGATTGGGAACCTTCAAAATTAGTTATGCAATTCGCAATATTAGTATGTTACATACGATAATAATAAAAATAAGATTGTAACATACTAGGCTCAGGTTAGCCATGTGAGTTATAGTTATTTTCATCACAAGTACGGAAACTGAGTGTTTCGATACGAGGTCTATTTTTACAAGCGAGGCGAAGCCGAGCTTGGAAAACAGACCGAGTACCGAAAAGACAGTTACCGTACGAATAATGAAAATTACTTTTCATTACACTGTAGAACAACCTCAAGAAATTACTGAAATTAATTAAGCCAAACAGGTTTATTTTTATGCTAGTTATGAAACATATGTCAGAACAACAAGGTTACAAATTACATCTTTATATTGATATTAATTGTGCAATTATTATTGCCGCTAGAAAACATGTGTTTTCTAGTCAGTGTAATGAAAAAGCCTTTGACGTTAATCTCACATGGTAAACCTAGAGTAGCGAGTTCCTTTCCCGCCTGGGCAACAGGAATTTTATTTAGTGACGGAATTCATTAAATAAAATCTTTAGTCCCACCCTAGCTAGAAAAGGGTAGAGACCTCCTAACCCGTCTTTGTGAAGTTAAAAAATAATTTAATTTCTAATACTTTAAAGGACTAGTGAACACATTGTCCTTATTTTCTCGTTGAGCTATTCCTAGAGCACAGAGTTGGGCATCCCCTAGAGCAATTCTGTTGAAGAATTTCTTTGACTTATCGATCGGGAGCCAGAACGAGGAGTCGCCCCTTCCAGAGAACAGACAAATATTTGTGGTCAGCTCATTGGGTTCTGTTCCTACAGTGAGGCACCACCATTTGTTCCAGCGTTCCACAAGAGGAATGGCTTTCGGGCAGGTTTGTTCAGCAGTTACTTGCCTTTATAAACAGATCCAATCATTCAGACCGCCTTAAAATGTTGCCAAGGAATGCTGGAAGGCCCAAAGTTAGGGACGGGGGCTTGCAATTAGTTACAAATAACCGCATCATAGTTCTCCTCAAAGTCTTGTAATCAAACGGGGAAGTTATAACGAGCCAATGTAATGCCTGTTTTACATCAAGTTCAATAGATGAAAATAATTAATTTAACTAACAAAGTTTACAGAATTTTGTTACTGATGGACATCTTTTAAAAGTAACATTAAGAAAATGTTGAACTGATTGACAGAAAGAAGTTTTGACATGTGCTTAATACTTTCAGGTGGTAACCATACACAAAACTAATTCTTAACAAAAAATGATGTCTGAAGTGGTGTTTTCAAAGCTCTAACATTTCTAACCTTTATAAAAAAAAAAAAAACTTGCATAAATACGTAAAGAATTATTTTATTGTTACCTAAAGGGCTACAAATATATTTTACTGCACACTAATTTGAGTGAGAATTATAGCAAAACAAATAGGGTGTCACGCGGGTGCTACGCAAACTAAGCCGATTTCATGCGAGTTGTAACTGCAAGCTAACGATGTCTCAGTTTCTAACCTCTATTTGTCCCGTATTAAGAAGAACCGGACTTGAGACTTATGCTGGACATGAGATGTTCAGAAATATAGCAGCATTAAAGAACGAATGTTTGCATTAGAGGTAACGTGAAAAACAATAATTGCTATAAGTAGCGTTTCCAATAAGTTAGATTCCAAAAATTGTTCAATCTGACCCATGAAAACGAAGATGCTCGTATATTTTATTTTACTTCCTCAAAACTTAATCGTTAGTTTTTCATGTGATGGATAATTATCGTTTATGGCATGGATCATTCAAAAACTGAACCCTCTAGATGTTATTATCTCCGTAGGTGGCGCCTCGTCGCACATTTATTCGGATATATCTCTTTGTAAATATCCGATGAAAACACTTCTTTTTTAAACTTGAAATATGACTTTTCGTGATATTTTGTCTTATTGCTAATGTGGGAGAAGTAGGAGGAGGGGGAGACTTAATTATGGAAATAAGAAACTTCATTTATATTGGACTTCCAGAAATACGTTTTAGAACAATGATTGTACCCCTATATCCTCTTAAAGTTATTGACTATAACAAATGTTTTGATTTAACTAGGAAAATTTGATAATTTGGAAAATTGTATGTCAAGCTTTCCCTTCAGGACCCACTCTCGTTGTTTAGGTTCATTCTTTAACGGTCAAATAACCAATTTCGTAACGATGAAACAAACCGGGACCAATGGAGAGTTTAGAAGACATCCATACAGCGGCCTAATATTATTTGAACATTTGAAGAAATTTTTGGTGTAAATGACGTTCAATCTGAAATTTGATATTTTATCTTTTAAGCAGTTGTCTGTAGCTCATATCCAATTCAGCTGGTATTCAATGTTATAATAAATGACACATTAAATATAACAATTTTTATATGTTAAAATTATTTTTATTAAAAAACTTTTATCTAAAAAACTTTAACCACTATCAATGTTTAGATTACTAAAAACAACATAAACATATTTCAAGCTTAAATGATAAACTTAAATATGCATGTCAAGCTAAATGTATCAAACTAACAATGTCATTTCCTTTCACACATGCAATGACTAACATGACCCCTACTAGTTACAATATGTAATAGATGGTCCGTCACTTAGTGTAGTTCGTAGGAGAACAAAATATAAACTCTCTAAAATATAGACGCCAAAATCGTGGGTGACCAAATACATCTTCAAACTCTTCTAAATAACCCATACTGTGGACCATTATAAAGAAACGAACTGAAATCAAAAACACATATTTACAAACATTTACTGTTTATTTTCAAATTTTACATATTGAAAATTTTATAATCAATAAATGACTAATAACTATTACACTCAAATTCAAAGTTAGCTGTAATGACATTCATTTCTATTTGAAGTGTTTAAGAGTTGAAATTTATGTTGGTCATGGTTATTCGAAGCAGTGTGTAAGGGACATTTCGAATTTATATTTCACTCTTTCTCTAGACCCCTTCCCTTCTGGTGCGAAAAAGAAAACTTATATAGGAATTTTTAGTGTACGGAAATTCGTATTTTCAACTGAGTCTTCGTGTATATTGGAATTTTCGAAAATTTCCTACACCAGAACAAGTTAAATTGATTTCTCTGAATTACCTTAAAACCACATAGCTGATTTGCCAGAAGGATATTCTGATAACTCTAAATCACATAATACCAAATCTCCAAATAGTCTTAACTTTCCAAATGTTTGACTTTGTAGAAATTAATATTTATACTAATTTATTGCGAGTATTCGAGGAAAGTGGAGTATGAATTTCAAGGTATGAATGAATAAAACGTTTTATCCAGTAGAAAATTATTCAGCATATAGCTTCTTACAGCCCTATTTGTATCTGGTTTATATGAGCATTGTAGATGGAGCGAGTGGCTCAATCCGCTGAATAAATTGTTATTAGAGAAACGGGCGCTACAAATTAAAACCCTTGATGGATATTATGTAAGTGTTCCTAGTATTATTAATTATAGTGTTTATTTAGCATTATAGCCTGCAGGTTGAAACAAATTTTGTTGCTCAGGTTGAAGATTTGAATCGAAGCGTTTGGGAAGTATTTCCTCGAACAATTCTCATTTATAAATGAAGTGAATTTATAACATCTTTCCATAGAGCATTTGACTTATTAGCAGCTTGAACAAAGCTATTAATTTATTCTTCATATGGATTTTGTATTTCATTTTATATTTTTATAGGGATACTTCTCGACATTTCTATCATCTATATTGCATTGCAAGCTCTTGAATGTGCAAAACACAAAATGAAATCTTTGGTAATCCCCATGCTCTAATGTAAAACACAATGTTTTCTAGATTGAATGATCTTAAATTCTTCCCTTAGACATTAGTGACGTATATATTTACGAACATATAAGTAGGGGTTGAGTACTTAAGTTAGTAGCTTAAAGTAGCTTTGAGCACTTAGAGGTTTTAAGCCATGCCAAACTGGTCCTAAGCTTTCCCTTCCATCTTACTAACAAAGCCAATATTTCCACGGCATAAGCGACAGAAGAGGATTCATAGAAATTAAAAATGCCATCCAGTTTTTTTTCTCGGATATATTTCTTCAATCATCTTCGGCTTCTCGTAGTAGCTAAGAGCATTCTTACTGTCTGTTGACAATAAAAGCAAGTTTCAAACCAACCTTAAAGACGGTTAGAGCTTCCTGGAAAAACAAACAGGGAGCACTTTGTCAACTGAAGAAGCCAAAGGAAAGGTCGAGAAACAGGAATTCCCAGTTGTAAAGCCATTAAACTTATTTATCTCTGTGATTCTAGCCTATGAAAATTAAGTTAAATTTTCACGGATGACAATTTATTTTTTAATAGAATATTATTAAAGTAACTAGTTGGAGTAAAACACATATGTAAAGGACACCAAATGGCTTGTCTAATCATAATTTCTTCACGCTTTCGTGTTTCCATTTACATGATGTGTATCGCAGACACTAGTTTATGTATTTTACTATTAATTCCTGAATCATCACATAAAAACATAAACTCAATAAAAATATATATTAGTTTTCGTAATGAATAATGGGCTGTGTGCAGGGTATGGTGTTTGCAATATTTCATAAATATTGCAAAATCATACAAAAAAATATCTCATGTGTGATGACCTCCTTAAACTTCTGTTAAATTAAGTAAACCACGTCTGCTACACGTCAATTAAAAATATTCCATTTGGGAGTAACATTCGATATCTCGGTTCCAATGCAACGAATCAAAAAATGTCATAGAGCATAATGTATAAACCTTTTCATGAATTCATTTTTATCCATACAAAAAAAGCCCGTCACGCAGGGGCTGCGTAAACTAAGCAGTTTTCCCAGGTAATGTTATACAATAGAGAAATCTCCATAAGAGTGCCGAACTGTTACGGAAACGGCCGAACTAGCTTTGGCGGGAAGCGATCATTGCTCATCCTTTACACTTAAAGAATAAATGTATATAGCAATATTTATAGTAACTTTAATTTTCAATAAGATTAGTTCTATACAATTTTTCGATCCAACGTAACGTAACGAAGATATTTAGCATTTTCGAAATCCCCCCCCCTCCCACTGGTCCGATTTCAGCCGTTAACGAACTTGATCTTTCTTTTTACATAAAACGATTAAATATCGAGTTTGGTGACGATTAAACAATAATTGCGACCGCTCGAGCGGTAACAGACAGATATATAGATACGACCTCAACCCCAATATACATACATACAGTTTTGAACGGACCACATTTTCGTCATCTCCTAGGTAGTATCGATAGACATTTAAAGAAAAATTTCGAAAATTCGCGTCATGAGTACGACCTCAATAGCTGATTTCCCTTAAGAGAAATCTGCTGAAACAGCTTTTGTATTTTGAGTGGGTACGGAGAAATTAACTATTTTCCTCTTCTAAACCCCATCTACACTTTGGTCGATTTCAATTAATAGGGTTGGGGTACAACAAAAACAACTTAGAACTGTGAAATTGCAACAATATAAGGCTAGTTATGCGGAGTTATGTGAGATTCGTACGTACAAACTTCACACCGGAACAAGACAAAATGGCTTCAGGGTGGTTCAAAATGGATAATTCTGCTGAAAAATCAAAATCGAAACTTTTCGCCTTTCCATACGAGGAAGTAATAAACTAATAATACTTTATTTCTGTTTAGTTTACGAATTTAGTTTATTATTACGTTACTTTTAATACATTTGATCCGATGCGCAGGATCTATATGACTATATCATGAGGACAGCTTAGTACTTACAATTATTTGACCACTTGTCTAAAAATCTAAAATACGCAATTTCTGTAACACAATTCTAGGAGTGTTATGTAGATAAGTGAATTTTTTCAGATTTCCCTTAAGGGTCCATCGATCCTACCTAGGAGATGACGAAAATGAGATCCGTTCTAAACTGTATATATATATATATATATATATATATATATATATATATATATATGTGTGTGTGTGTGTGTGTGTGTGTGTGTGTGTGTGTGTGTGTGTGTGTGTGTCTGTTACAGCTCTAGCGGTCGCAACTATTGTTTAATCGTTACCAAACTCGATATTTAGTCGTTTCATGTAAAAAGAAAGAACAAGTTTGTTAATGGCTGAAATCGAGCCAGGGAGAGGGGGTTTAGAGGAGAGGATTTTCGAAAATTCGAAATATCTCCGTACCATAGGCCGGATCGAAAAATTGTATAAAACCAATCTTATTGAAAATTAAATGTACTATGAATATTGTTATATACATTTATTCATTGTCTTGAATATTAACCGAGATATTTGCATTTTTCAGTTTTCAGCCATCACCTAACCGCCACTTATACTCACGTTACACTAACAATACTCTGCTACATAATAAATCACATTATTCGAAGTTTAACCCGTAACCACAGACGTGAATTTGTGTTACATAACCACAGACATGGAGTCAAACTGACTCCATGTATTTCCTTTGTCATTTACACCTTTATATCGCAACTTTTATTCGTTTATTTATTTATTTTATGTATAATTAAGGGATATGAACAATTAGGGGTAGAAATTACCACATTTAGTAAATCAGAATTTTACTTAAGGCCAAAGAATTCATAAAACATAATACCTGCTCAGTGAGTTATCAGATTAAACTGTTCTCAAAGATTTACTTAAATTATTGACTTATTCATTTCATAAAAGTAATAAACAATGTTTTTCACTATAATTTCAGATACAGATAATGTAAAATATAACTCTCTTACAAAATAAAACTGCCCTACTTCAAACACAATTGTTGCACCCAACTAATGAGCACTGTGTCCACATACTGGACTATTACAACGTCTGCATAATGTGCTGGGTTTTCTTTTCCGTTTTTAGGGCATATACAGCAATATTTTCTAGTTACTAACTTGTCTCCACCGGATACTGTTTGCTCCTCTTCTTTACAAAGAACCTTCCTGATTGATGTTCTCACTTCCTGGCCAAGTCGAGGATTACCTAATCTTCTCTCTAGTAGAAACTAACAATTCCTGGCTTGTTACCTTCTTCATCTTGAGCTGGAGAAGAGTGCATAGATGACATAAGTAGTACAGCTATGCCTTTCTTTGGTACATATGATATCAATGTCAAATCCTTTGAGAAACCATAAATACTACTTCCAACTTCTCTTCTCTTTTGGGGTAAAAATTCTGGTGGTATTTCCCGTTTATTCCTTTTTACTGTCCAACGTATGTCAATTTCTTTTCCTTCAGGATGTTCATTAGTTCAACTGACGAGAACCAATTATCTGCAGTTATATTCATATTTGAGCCATAAATAGGAGAAGTCAACCTCAGCACTGATTGTGTTGGTTTCTGTAGCTTCCTTTCCTGTTCTGACAGTAAGATTAGAAGGTATAAAGAACTCTTGTTGCATTTATATACATAAAACCTTTCCCAAGTATATAATTTGGAGGAAGAAGCTTACCAATTTTGTCTCACGCTAACACAGATGTAGAGTCAAGCTGACTCCGTAATGCGCATCACTGAATTCAGAAACAAATAAGTGACAAAGAAACAGATGTGTAGCCTGGACAGTGCACGTGCAGACTGAGGAAAGTCTAGTTTGAAGGTACTGAAAGTACGGTGCGGTTTACGGAAGTACAACAATGTGAAACTAACGAGAATCTAACAATGCGGAGTCAATCTGACTCCCGTCTGTTGTTACGGGTTAAATACCAAAAATTGTATTTAAGAGACCTTTATTATACGAGATACATGCAAATATGTTCAGGTGACCCCCCCCCCGCCTTAAGGGTTTGGACTACTAAAATTTGATTGATTGAGATAACAATTACAGTACTAAATATTGTAAATAGTTCTCAATAAAATTAATAGGTTATATTCTGATACATTTCAGTAATTGTTTTTCTTTCCGGTGTGAGGTGGGTAGACCCTTTGTTTACATTTCTAACCTAACGCTTCCTGTCGGCAGGTTATTGAAATTGGATGAAACATTTCCTATTACCGTTTGTATTTATTCACCGTGGTGTTGTGTTGCCAGTATGTAGATTTATTTATTACTAAACTTCACGAGTGAAATCTGCTTAGTTTACGCAGCCCCTGCTTGACGGACTTTTATAATAATTATTGAAATATTATAAGTGATGAATGAATTATGTAGGTGGTTTGTTTCTAGGAGGTATCAGGTTTTTTAGTAAATATCTTCGCTTACTCAAACATAACATAAGTAGATACTTCTGGAAGCATTTTCCTTTCGATTACTAACTCTGACGGAATGACAATATTATCTGTGCACCTTCACATTTTGACTTTTCGCCCCACTCTTTCCACTCTAATAGAAAGTAAAATATATTAAATGAAGTAGGCCCAGTAAATCATATTAAGCATCCTATGTAAAGGTTATGTGTTTGGGATAGCGTGTAAACGGGAGGTAGCGTGTTAACCAACAATATGAATTTCTGTAGCAGTTCAAGCCCCCCCCCCCACCCAAACAAGGCCGCACTTTCATCGTACCAACACGATAAGGACTACTTGAACCAACAAAATATATTGCATTATTATATTTAATGCTTCTAAAGCTCGGCATTAAACAAAAAAAATGTCCTATTTACATTTTGCTGCGAGTTGAATACCCAACTAATTTGGCGGCTAAAATCTAATATAGTCATTATGTTAATGAATATTCTTGCATCATATACAAAAGCTACATTTATCCTTATCAACCTTAATCAGGTTTAACTTTTCCATTCTCTCATTTTTTTTCTTTTTATTTTTGTCAGAGTCCTTTTTTCAGCTGATAATTAGTTGCTCTCCTCACTTGGATTATGACAGGACGCTAATAGTTTATCACCTCTTGAACCCTAAAGAAATTTGCTAATTATACAGCATCTGCGAGACCCATCATTGTTAATTACATTGTTCTTTGAGTTACCTTTTATGCACTTATAGTCATGACGACTACTATCACCCATTTGTATAATCAATTTGTCTGAAAGAGATATGAAGTATAATCATACACAACATAATGCAGAGTTTTTAGACATACGTTATGTTAAAGGAGATGAACCTTCCTGATCGATCAGTTAATTTCGGTTTTGGTGACACGATGGATCACCATTCTCAGCCGTACCTCTAACCATTATACTGATCGTCTGGAAGGCAGGATATTCTAAGTCTTCATAAAGAATGACACTGCCGAAGCTCAAACAGTATAGACGAGTTCGACTCAATTCCACCTTGGACAATTCAAGAACTATCTATAGATACACAAATCACTAAACAGATAAACAAATCATCCCAAGAGATAATCTACTGGAAAATGAAGGATACCTTTATTAATACAATGGAAAATACCAACACCCTAAGATATACGCTGATGGTTCGAAAATTGAAGGGCCTTCTTCCTGAGCCTACTAGGAAGAGAATGCCAAAAATTCAAGCTCAACAAATTAACCAGCATCTAATCGGCCGAACGATTTGTAGTTCAGTTCGCATTATATCACTGAATTTGCAAACCCTCAACACAAGAGGAAGTTCTGATATTCATATCGTCTCGCTGAGTCCCTATTGAGTATTAAAGATATAAAATAAACGAACAATAAAATAGTACAAAAATATATACAAATTCTCCTGGAGTTAAAAAGAGTCATCATTTGGATTCCAAGCCACGTTTGAATAGATGGAAATGAAAAAGCAGACGTAGAGAGAGAGCAGCCCACCCCACTAGACTCCATCACCCCAACAACTATTACATCTAAAGAGCTCTGCGAACAACTCATAGAAGATATTGAGAAAAACCGGCAACAAATGTGGAACGAAACCAAGAATAATAAACTAAAAATTATTAAAACCTCCATCCGTCCATGGAAATACTCGACAAGAGACAAGAGAAGAGATGAAGCCGAACTAGGACGACTCCGAATAGGTCTCACAAGATTTCCTCATAGTTATCTTATGACACAAGATCAACCAGTTAAATGTGGGAAATTTAAGACTAATTTAACTATCTACCATATATTAATAGAACTATTCGTATACAACTACTCGAAACGAATGCTATATTTCCAATAATATAGCAGTGGCCCTTGGGATGACACCAAAGAGCTAAATAAATTATTTAATTTTATGAAAATTACAAATTTATTTAAAGAAATTTAAATTACAAAGTTTGTATAAAGAAATTTGTGTTATCCTCATTTATATCGTTAAATTTTTAATGACGATATACATGAGGATATAATAATATTTAAAATTTACATAAACAAAATTTATTACCGGGCGATGATAACCTAGTAGGTTTTCGCCCTAAAACCCTAAGAAACAAACATCATCATAAATAAGGAACTTATTACTTGTAATATTCCTTTCAGAATTTAAATTTTAAGGAGCGTTTATGAACGAAATCCCTATTAAGTTAAATCAGAAAAAACTTGAACATAAATACATATAATAGACCGTAGATTATGAATATGTCATCAAAGGTGTCACTTTGATATTGAAATATTTGTGATATTGAGGAAAAAGAGTCTGAATGAATATTTCATTTAAGTGTTCTCTTAATTGTCTTGTGAACTTGAGTTGCACTAGAGGTACAGAATGAAGTAGAAACATTGAATGTCGGTTATAGCAAAGACAAATCTATCAAGTGTGTTTTGTGAGAATGCAAACCCAAGAGTTTCTCGATGAATTCCTTTGATCTAAGCCCAATTGAGTTAATTAGTGTGTTTGATAACCTTTTCCAATGTTTTGTTTCAGATGCTCCGACCTGCAAGCCTATCCAGACCAGAGTCCACGGAGTGGCGAAGCAGGAGCGCGTCAACATCTCCTGCGAAGTCGATGCGAATCCATCAGACGTGACTTACAGATGGACGTTCAATAACTCTGCTGACAGCATGGGCGTAGCTACTGGACGGATCCAGGCACACGGGACTACATCTGTCGTCACCTACACCCCTCTTTCAGACCTCGACTACGGCACCTTGCTATGCTGGGCTGCCAATTCAATTGGCCATCAGAAAGTTCCCTGCGTGTTCCATATAATTGCTGCTGGTAAGTGAGATTTAACCAATTTAACCAGTAACGTCTCCATGTAGTTATATTTTGCTCTCCAGATTTTATACTTCTTCAAGGATTGATAAATTCAATTGAAAGCTATTTAGACCATAACTCAAACCTGGTAGGACCGAGGTTTATGCTAGACTGATCAACAGACATCTAGTTAACATTCCCTAATTCATAGAACTCATATGTCACTCTGCAACATATCATTTTAGCATTGAGGTTGTACTCAAGACATGATTTTCGAAATATTTCTTCAAATGTCTATCGATCCTACCTAGAAGATGATGAAAATGAGGTCCTTTCAAAATTATAGGTCTATTACCGCTCTATTGGTTGCAATTATTGTTTTATCAATACGAAAAATCGATACTTAAGCATTTCATGCCAAACTTAAGATCAAATTCATTGAAATCGGACAGGGGGAAGGATGGTTTAGAGGGGGAGAATTTCGAAAATTCAGTATTTCTCCGTTATTATACGTCAGATCGAAAAGGTGTATAGAAATAATCTTTTTGTAAATTCAATGGTTTTTAAAGATTGTTATATACATATTTTCTGTATCATGAATACTAAAGGAGATATTTGGATTTGTTAGTTATCGGCTTTCAGTAAACCTCCTCTCTTACTCATGCCATATTAACTAAACTGTTATATCAAGAATGATTTCATTCCAAGGTTAAATACCAAAATGTTTTTTTTTTTTTAACTTCTATTTTGTGAGATATATGTAAATGTGTTGTGATGACGTTATCAATTTACCCTGTTATTCGTATATTCTTACTTTCAGCCGTCATAAATCTCTCCCCCCCCCTCCATTTTCTCATCGGTTTTTTTACGAAGACATAGAGAATACATGGTGAAATGAGGCAAAGATGACATTTTCCTCTTCTCAGTGATCTTATTGCATTGAGACTGACAGAGTCATAGTCTTACCACATCTCCTGCCAAACCAATCCACACTCTTTAATAACTGGAGTGGCCAATTAGATGCCACATATCATCAAGCTTTTTTAAAAATTGGGGGGTTTTCCGCCATAAAATGTGCCAAATGTTGGTCTTTTGAGAGTTCTATAAATGTAATAACTTTCTGATAAACTGTAGATTTTATCCTGCGAACGTGGTTTGAAGTTTTTTTTTTTTTTTTATATGACACAATTATAGTTCAAAGTAAATAATATATTACTTATATGGAGAACATGGTGCACGTTTTCCCAATATGTTAAAATTCTCAAGTACAGGCCATTGGTTTTCTGATATACACATAAATATTCAAGAAATTCATTTCATTAAAAAGTATCAACATGGAATTCAGTGCCATAAAATTTTTGCTAGGGCCTAAATTGATTCAAGGGGCAAAAAAAAGGCAGTAAGTTCCTAATGTAATATAGTAAAATAAACGAATTCAGTGGAAAGAGATTTAACTGGCATGAAGAAGTGGAGCCAATGCTAAAACTGGACTTGATGTGCCATTCAAATAACTACACAAGCGTCATATAATTATTGGCTTTGTTCCTATTTATAAAGGTTGGTTTAAAACGATTTTATGACAAATTAAACTCAAGTCTAATATTTAAAATTATACATAAATGAATTAAGGAATTAAATAATATTTAGTGTAAAAGTCATTTTCAAACTACAAACAAAGGATCCAGTTTTTTTTTTTCTTTCCTTCTGAAGTACAATGAAACTTCCCCCAAAAATTTAAAAGTAAAGTATTTATTGGAAAATCAGGCTTCCATGGATGGGAAAAAGGACATTAGAACCTAAACTGACCTTCCTTGCTAAAACATAAGACTGATACAACTTTACACAAGGAGAACGTTGCTAAAGAATCGTATCTCATAGCTTGGATAAGCAAATAAATGAAAGACATTAGTCAGGGTGAGAATGCAAGCTAGAGCTGCCTTCTCTTGCTATTGTCATCTTGTGTGAGAATTCAACGAAGTATTTTAAATCATAGTTATTTGCTTTAACTAATCTGTGGCGGAAAGTCAAGAAAAGATGGAAAATTTCAAATGATTATTTAAAATCATTTTTATTTCTCTACTAGTTTAGCGTCCATATGACGGTTCATCAGGAGACAATTTACTATAGAACGGCTACTAAACTAACAGCTCCATCTTTAATATTTATTATTATCTTTATTGTTATCTACAGGTTACCGCCCTTTTCTAGCCAGGGTGGGGCTAAGGAGTTTATTTAATGAGTTCACCACTAAATAAATTTCAACTGCCCAGGGCGGGAATCTAACCCGCCACTCTAGGTCTACCATGCGAGATTAAGACCAACGCCTTAACTCGCACGGCCAACCTGAGCCCCCTGGAGCTCCATCTTTCTACAGGACCTTCCACTGGTCATGCCAGTCGGAGAATGGCTTTCAAAGCACGGCGGGTAAAGTCAGCTGATTTATATTACGAAATAAAAATATATTGATTATCCCTATCGTTAAAGTGAAGTTAAATAGGTCATACTGTCACGACATACTTATTTGGTCTTAGTGAATCGTGCAACTCAAGCTAATCGGGACGGGCTATCTACAGGTTACCACCCTTTTCTAGCCAGGTTGGGACTCAGGATGTTATTTAATGAATTCCGTCACTAAATAAATTCCTTTGCCCAGGCGAGAATCGAACTCGCCATTCTAGGCGAGGAAGATTAAGGCCTTTAACTCACATGGCTAACCTGAGCCCCGAATCGATTAAATAAATAGGCACAAGAGAAAATTAAACTAGATGAGTGAGGGAAAGAAGTTATACAAGTGAAGTGTCATTATAAACGCATAAAACTTATAGAAATCTATACAAATTTAGGGCTTGTGTTATTATTGACAAACACAAAATAGTTTCTGTTTTCTAAAACTTTTTGTTTAGTGTAGCCTCGATGTGAGGAATGTAATTGATTGCTTAGAGCAGCCGATAGAGTGACTTGACACAGGATAAGACAAAATATAAACTCTAGAAGGAGTGAGTGAGAAGACGAATCTCTGGAGACTTAGCTGCTATAACTTGGCCAACATGTGCCTCTCTCTCTCTCCGAAGGGCTAAACCGAGTTAGAGACAGCCCTCCAGAACTTAATTTAAGACGTTGAGAACAGGCAAGAAAAACCCCAGTTCCCTTTAGGGACTTTGTTTTTGCAGTTACCGCCGGCCTTCTAATAGCAGAGTTTGTTCCAGATAGCAAGCTTTGCACTTCTTTTCTATCTCATCTATTTTCTTGGGAACACTTCTCAGAGCTGTGCCAAAAGGCCACCTTTATACTCACACCGACCTGATCAGCCTTTAGCAGAAATTGACACTTAATCCGTGTTAACGATTACAATTTTTATGTATAATTCATCAAAACTAGCACTTAATTTAAAAAATCTCTCCCTCTCACTTTTCTCCCCTCTCCCCAAGAGAGAGAGAGAGAGAGGTGGAGAGAGGGAGAGGAGAGAGAGAGAGAGAGAGAGGGAGAGGAGAGAGAGAGAGAGAGAGAGAGAGAGAGAGAGAGAGAGAGAGAGAGAGAGAGGAGAGAGAGAGAGAGGAGAGAGAGAGAGAGAGAGTGAGAGAGAGAATATTTATGATAAACGTATGAAACAGTGGATAAATAGTATTGCCAAATCCACTGTAACATTTTTCCATTAATCATGGTTGAGTACTTTCAGCCCATTTAAAAAACCATCGACAGACAAAAAAACGGATAGGAAAAAGTCCGTCACGCAGGGGCTGCGTAAACTAAGCAGATTTCCCTCGTGAAGTTAAGTAAAATATATATATACATACTGATAACACACCACCACCGTGAATAAATACAAACGGAATAAGAAATGTTTCGGGCAATTTCAATAACCTACCTACAGGAAGCGTTAGGTTAGAATTGTAAACAAACGGGTCTGCCTGCCTCACAACGGAAAGAAAAGCATTACTGAAATATATCAGTATATAACAAACTAATTTCATTGAGAACTATTTACTACATCTAGTACTGTAATTAATAATGAGTCAGAATAATTGTTATCTCAATCAATCAAATTTTAGTAGTCCAAAACCTTAAGACCGGGGGAAGGTCACCAGGACATATTTGCATGTATATCGTATAATAAAGGTCTGTTGAATACAATTTTTAATATTTAAACTTCGAAAAATTTGATTTATTATGTAGCAGAGTATTGTTCATGTAACATGAGTAGAAGTGGCGGTTTGCTGATAGCTGAAAACTGAAAAATGCCAATGGTTAATATTCAAGATAGTGAATAATAGTATATAACAATATTTATAGTATATTTAATTTTAAATAAGATTGATTCTATACATTTTTTCGATCCGGTACATAATAACGGAGATATTTCGATTTTTCGAAAATCCTCCCCTCTAAACCCCCCCTCCCCCTGGTACCTTAAGGGAAATCTACTAAAAAGTGTTCTCTGTAATTTTCATTAGAGTTGACCTTGTTTTAAAATCGTATGGCTATAAATTGGACATTAAAAGCAGCTTTAACATTAGAAACAAACTCTCAATGCTTAAGGACATGATTCACGAAGATGCATGAAGAGGAATATATTACCACACCTACGTACATATGGGCAGGAAGAAAATTAAAAGTCCATTTTAGAGGAACTCCTAAGAAACTGTAGTAAACAAGGATTTTCAAATTTCGTCAAAGATGAAAACCCTGGTCATGGTCCTCGTTATTTTAAGCTACTGCGTGCTGAAGATAACCAAACAATTTAGAGGCGTTGAAAGTGGTAGAAATAGCCAACGAACTATGCCGGGATGCGGAATACAAAGTTCGAATTACAAGGTTCATCAACGCTTATCCACTTAGAGCCGAACTTTGGCCAGTACGTCCTGTAGTAGGTCTTGATCCATAACAGCTGAATGAATACCTTTCCTTCTCAGCCAGTTCATAACTCGTATTTAAGGCCTCAGAGTGTGTATCCCAAAGTGATCATGTTCAAAAAGTCGGGGGTGTGTAAACTAAGCAGATTTCCCACGTAAAGTTATACAATAGAGAAATCTCCATACGAGTGCCGATGAATTACGAAAACGGCCGAACTAGCTTTTGGCGCGAAACTCAGCCGTCCGTTACACTTGATAAAAGTGCAAATATCTCTGTTAATATTCACAATAGAGAAAAAAGGTATATAACAACATTTATAGGACATTTAATTTTCAATAAGATTGGATCTAAACAATTTTTCGATCCGACGTATAATAACGGAGATATTTTGGAGTTTCGAAAATATTCCCCCTTTCACGCCACCCCTCCCGCTTGTCCGATTTCAGCCGTTAACGAACTTATCTCTCTTTTTACATAAAACGATTAAATGTCGAGTTTGGTAACGATAAAATAAAAATTACGAACTCTAGAGCGTAAACAGAGAAATATATATATATAGTTTTGAACGGACCTCATTTACGTCATCTCCTGGTTAGGATTGATGGATGTTTGAAGACATTTTTCGAAAATCGCGACATGAGTACGACCTCAATAGCTGATTTCCCTTAAGGGAAATCTGCTAAAACGTTCAGAGTTCTTATTAATATTATATGAATGAGTAATTTTACTACGCACCTGAGCACGTATCTCGAAATGCGTAATGTTCATTGTGTGTTCACTTATTGCTACAGTACCTGTATGTGTATAACTATTGAGTAAATTTAGTATTTTAAATCGTTGTATTATTGTCCGTAGATGCACGAATAAATTTAATAGACCGAAAGTACTTTTCATAAAATAAGAAAATTTTGCTGCGAAGTGGGTTATATTATTCATCCCAGAAAAGGCGAAGACCATTACATTGTTTTATGAAATCTAAAAGCTTTTTCCCTTTAAGGTGAAGCTAAAACTAGCTAAATTCTCCCAACTACTACTAGGATTCGGTTTACGAAGACATTACTTCTAGGGAAGACATTAAACTACAGGGAGCATATAATTCAGTTTTTAGATGCATACTTCATACTAAGCGAGTTCTTAGAAGCTCCTGGATAGCTCGCTTCTAAGGAGCTAAACTCCTAAATGTTTTGTGCCTTCATAAATTTTTGGGTGCAAAGGATTCATTTTAATTTAGCCAGTACTTACTACATCACATTTTTTTTATGGCACCGCTTCTGCCTGATTGTTAACCATTGCGACTAAGAAAGGTATATTATTTAGTGACGAACTCATTAAATGAAATCCTTAAACTCACCGTACTAGAAAGTAGAAAATTAGAAAGATTCCCTCCCGTCTCTGGCTAGAACGTGTGGTAACCTGTAGTTAACTTGATCATATTAGACGAAGTAGCACAAAGTGAACGTTAATAAATAGAATAACATAGAATTTCAGTGTTATATAAAATCACAGATCCTTTGGGGAAAAAAACATCCCTTTCATTTTTCCTGATTATCATGCACATTGGTCATTATTTTCAAAACCACTGTCTCATCTCCAGTGTTTGTGTAACTTGCACCTGTTAAACCTGTGTGGCTGGACTCGGCTATTCATTTAGCTGTCAAGACTGAGGCAAGTTTGCCAAATTGCATAGGTCCATATCTCTGAATAGATTAACACATTACTTGAAAGATGCATGGAGTTATTCTCAAATTCGAAACAGTTAATGCGGTTATCTAAATCTGCATAAATCAACACCATTAGTGGTATTTTATTTTATTCATACTGGATTTCAATTGATTCGCTATATGCACTCCGCCAAATAAAAAAAAAAGAAGAAGATATATACTCTTCTTGGAATCGTTCTTTTCCAATAATTTATTCTCTTCCCTATACAACCTAAAATCTTAAAGCCAAAAACCAATAAATAATCTTAATAAAAAAACGATATATCATCATTTTACGACAAGAGTTCGCCATTAAATGCTTCATGAATGAACGCTATTTCTGTATCAAGTAACTAGTGACAAAGAGAGTTAATATGCATTAAATCATAGTTTTAGTGTTTAAGACAATTAAAAATAAGTAAATTGACCACCACAATGCAAAAAAAAAACCTCATAATCTCTATTGCCTTGAGGGCAGACGAATAAAAAAAAATAACTAAGAAGAGGAAACCATAAAAGGCGTAGTCAAAGAAGGTCTGCTTTAATAGCTTGAGGCTACTACAAGAAGGGACAAACTGGAATTCCTTTCCTTCTTGTAAGGGTGGGGGGACTCAATTGGCCCACTTTTCTCTTTTTCTGTTCAGATTTCCTAGTTCAAAGAGTAATCGTTGGAAAGAAGATTTTAAATGTGTTTTTCGGGCGGAGTTTACCGGCGCAAAAAAAAGCTCAATCGGTATAATGAGTTTGCTTTGATATCGCTCCCTTCCGACTAAAATCCATATTACAACCTGCGATTGCTCTTATCATTTTTTAAAGCTGTTACGAGAGACAGGGGAATTCGTTCCAATTCTAAAATTTGTTCGTAATAATAATTGGATTTCTACCAGCAAACATCTTTAAGGATTATGTTTAAAATTAATTGGATATCTAGCGGCCAACAGCTTTAAGGGTTCTGTTTAAAACTAATTCTCTGGGGTTGACAATACTCTTGACTATTTTCCAGTTGTCTGCACCCTTCTTTTTTTTTATAATAATAGTTTGTTGTTTGGAGGCGAACTTAATGAAATAATTAAATTTCTATTTATGTTTCTTTTTGTCGAAGACAAATTTGACTTCCTTTGCTATCGACGTGTGTAAACACAATGATAAATGGTATTATTAGACTGACATATCCTGCAGGTATCACTGTATACATGACATTAATATAGTCAGTTCAATTCCCACCCAGAATTGGACTCTAAATTCCTAATGGCTGAGCCATTATTGAACTATGAGTATTCGAATTTACTCAACATCGTGAGGCAATTGAAAAATTATCGGAATATAGAAATAGAGGAGGCTGACCTCTACCGCAAAACAAGGCTGAGAGTTTTTGTGGCCACTCATCCATCACTTAAAGCTCAGTCGCCCAGATATTTCAGCATATGTAGTACTAAAGATTAAAATATTGTCAATGGCGAGTAAAATCATATACAAGCCCTCAAGTCTGCTTACTTTCAGAATTATTCAAATTGTTCGAATCAGTTGTTGACGTTTTTTGTTTAATCTATTGAGCTTATTGACAAAATTAAATTTTGAATACTTCGGGTTGTGTAAATGTAATTTTTAGTTTAGTAAATTTGTTTTACTTTACGGTCATCTTTTCCACCAAAAGAGCTCATAGTTCGAAATTTCAGGATATTATTTGCACATTACGAAATAAAGTGGATATCCTCCCAAGTATAATGTGTAAAT
Source organism: Riptortus pedestris (assembly GCA_019009955.1). Classification (NCBI taxonomy): domain Eukaryota; kingdom Metazoa; phylum Arthropoda; class Insecta; order Hemiptera; family Alydidae; genus Riptortus; species Riptortus pedestris. The sequence goes on along the minus strand of CM032232.1, from coordinate 40,487,745 downwards.
CCTAATTTCGGTAAATAATCGATTTTCTATAAAACAATCACGAAATAGAAGAAGATCACTCTCAGCTCATTGAGTTCATCGTTTAAGAGTTAGAAATTTTTGATGGTATTACTTCTAAAAGTAACAAAATTAGGTGCTCTGTACTAGATCTGAGGTTTTGAATGAATGTAGCCAGAAGTGATCCTTTGGAGTTCAGATAATGACATAGCGAATATTAAAATGAAAATTAAATGAACAAGAGGTCTCAATAAAATTGGACAATTTCAAAATATATTTAGTTGTAATGGGCTTTAGCCTCAAGTCTCATTGTTTAGAGTTCATAGGGTTCTCAAGGTTTGTGGAACACAACAATCTGTGGTATTTGCTAATAGATTTTTTTTTTACCGATAAATACTTCCTGTTAATATTCTATAGCTATGAGATATGATGAGAAGAAGTATATTAGCAGAATATTGTGGTACATAGCAATGATAGTCTCATATATTCGCTTAAGGGAAATAAGTTTTATTTATTATTATTATTTATTTTTTTTTAATTTTCCTAAAAGTTCTATCATACAGGGAATGGAAATGTGTATCATTTTAGCTAATATACATTTATCTCTGGGGTCGTAGTTATTACCAGTCTCGATGTTTAACAATTTTAAGTAAGTAAACGGTGGTAGAAATACAAATGGATCGAATAGGGGAGTTCATGATACTCCTGACAAAAACGCTGCGTTAACTAAACAGATTTCTTACGTGAGTCGTTTATTTCCATTTATCTCCAAACGTAAAATTTCAACGAGAACAATATTTGGTATTTAGGCTCCAAATAAATGACATGAGTAGGAGTTTATAGAAGGCCAAAAACCAAAAACTGCAAATATTTCGGTTAATAATCAAAATAATGAAAATACGTACATACCATCATTTTTATAACATTATATAGGCAATAAGATTCCAGCAGAATATAAAGCAGAAGAGCTGACGACTCTGTACAGCATAAAAAAACAACGAACTAACTACAAAGACATAATGAATATTACAATAGATAAATACATTGACTGCTCACAATGGCTACACCCGGCACTATTTGCGAAAGTAACATCACATTTGGACGAGCCATGGACTGAAAACACTATGACATCCCACATATTTACTGACGGAAGCAAAACTGACAACAACACACCTGGAGCAGCATTAATTGTTGAGACTGCAAGTGGACATGTTCTAAAATACAAATACCGACTTGATGCTAGATGCTCTAATAATCAAGCAGAGAAATACGCTGTTTTAAAAGCTACCGAATATATTATAAAATCGTCATACAACCTACACAAATATACGACCATACACACAGACAACACGACTCTCATTTACTCAATACGCAACCCTACTATACACGACCCGCTCACAGAAAACATTAGACAACATATTCTAGAAATTATACACTTAAACCTACACATACATATAGAATGGGTAAAAGCCCACTCAGGAAATATTGGAAACGAACAAGCCGACACGTTAGCAAAGGAAGCAGCCCAGGATACCAACATAAACCCAGAATTTGCCCTCGTGCCACTCTCATACATTAAAAAAGACTTACGTACCGACACGATACAAAAGTGGAACAGAGAATGGACGACATGTAGCAAATCTTACAGTTTACATCAATACATACCAAATATAACTCACAACAACTACAACACAATTAAGAGTCACCATCACAAATGCACACAATTTCTAACAGAACATGGACAGACAGGACATTATTTAACAAGATTTAAAATTCAAGACAATGACAAATGTACGTGCGACTTACAGACAACACAAACGTTTTTACATATACTTTATGACTGCACAACATTTAGTCAAAATAGATCAAATTTAATAATGAACATAATTTTAAAAGGAGGTAATTGGCCAGAACCACCTCATATTATATTTGACAAATATAATAAAGAATTTATAAAGTTTATCAAAAGTATAGATATGGATGTAGCAAAATTTCATTAGAATGTGAAGTTGATTGTGAGGAATGGGAATTATAATTCAATATATTTACCTTACATAGACTCGCAAATTAAACATCGTTGAGTTTAAATTTAATTTCAATTGATATGCTTTTGTTCCTATTGTATTTATTTGTTTACTTTTCATTTCATTTAATAATTCTGTTTGTAATTACCATACTTATCTTAATATTGTATTTTATTCATTTTTATTTATTTATTTATTTTTTTTTTATTTTATTTCATTTTTTTATTTTTATTTCTTGAATATTTGAATGACAGTTGATAAACAAATATTTATTGTAAAATAATGATGTATTTGAACATAATAATACATGTAATATGCCATGTGGCAATGGAACATGTATTCGAATAAATAACTCCTCACAGGGTTACTATGAGGAGAAAAAAAAAAAAAAAAAAAAAAAATAGGCAATAAGATTTGCTCTATACAAGTTTTTCAATCTGATGCATAGTAACATACTAAACCCCACCCTCCCACAGGATGTATTTTAGCCATTAACGAACTCGATAGTTTTACATAAAACGTTTAAATATTGATTTTGGTAACGATCAAACAAAGCGACTGCTAGAGCATTAAAAGACAAATATACTGCTCAAAAATGAATAGGGATATTGGTTATTTTTTTCTTATCCTGTTAGTTTTAATTAAATCGACCTTAATTAAATAACTTTTTTATGGGGGAAAAAGAAAATAATTTCTAATAAATATTAATGATATTTATAATTTTAAAAAAATGCTAGGCCTCATAAATACCGCAAAACCTAACAATATCCCCATTCATTTTTGAGTAGTTTATATAATTACACCGACATTTTAGGGAATTTTTTGAAAATTCCGTCATGATCACTACCTCAATAGCAGATTGGGACAGCTGGAGTAAGCAAGAAGTATGACTATCGACGTATTTGGTGAAATAAACATCATTTTTTTTATTAAGCCCATTACAATAGTTAAACTTTTTATTCGATAAATATGGAATTTTGCCTGAAGGAAAAAAAATAGGTTTGTCTGTAATAATTACCATAGAACGTCGAGAGTTAGAAGAGTTGAGTTTTGAAGCCCTGACTGTGTTGGATTTTACACTTTGCATGATGAGTTAAACGACAGAAAGCCAGGGATGGAGTTTAACAACCCTACTCGCGCACAACTTTATTCAGAAACACTTGCTAAATAGTCATTAAAAGGCCGGTTTATTCAGGAACCTTCTGAATAACTAACTGTGCGCTGCCTTGGAAACGGCCGGCAACGTCAAATCGGAAAATGGTTGGGAAAATGAGTTACTAGAGAGACCGCTCGTCCTCAAATTCCCTCATTTGTGGTCACTTATGCCACATTAACACAAGAGTCGCCATCAGGAAGTTGGGAATTTTGTTCAAAACTTAATTTGCCTATAGAGGTCGGCAATTACAGTTGTAGCTTTGGCATTATTCAATTAATATAGTTTAATAATGACACTCAAACATAAACCTAATCACGTTATGAATTCCACTTTCCCGCTAAAGGTGTTTTGTCTTCTTAATCAATGAAATATTGACCAATGCCCATTTCATTCAATCAACACCTTTTGTACGGTTGATTGGAACACACGATCACCTGACCTCACTATTGTTTTGCATTATAAAATTAATGGTTATCAAGTGGTATTGTGAATCAAAATTTAATTAATTTGTTAATAGAGGACTATTTAAGGATACAAGCAATCATTGTAGGATATAATATAATAAGTAGGTATTTTACAATAAAATTTAGAGAGAATATTTAAAGGTTTTTTTGTTGTTTTTTTTGGCTGAGGGAGAAATTCTACTTTGTTTGAGTTATTAAAATAATAATTTATTTTCATATTGAAGACTACTATTCTTTTAGTGAAAAAATGTAAATTTTCACAATTTTCTCCTGTGTTCAGAAAGAATCATCTTATGTACTTTAACTCGTTGGTTAAATAACCAACAGATGTTGGTAATATCTGTGAAGTATAGTTTAAGATATGCTTCAAAGACTAAAGAGAGTCTATTGTATGAAAGTATTTTAATTTTTTATAAGTTTCCTACAAATCACTTAACGTAACTAGTTAAAACAGTGGAAGCAGAAAATTAAGTCAATAACGCTTGCAATTCTACTAACAGTGCAAATATCGACATTTCATCAAGGACATCGACTTGAAAAAGTATTCGAAAAATACTGAACCAAGAGTCTCGAAGGTCGGGGGGGGGGGAGGTCTAATAACACAAGATGTTTATCATCAAATTGAAATTCAATAAAAATTACAACAGACATCCGGAGTTGGTAAACTTCGTTTAGAAGTAGCCTCCGCGAAGAAGTCGTACTGCCTAGGAATTTGTCACAAGAACTCATGAATACATAAAAATAATTAGTTCAATCCGATCTGCTGAGATTGTGGCACAAAATTAACAATAGGACATGTGCTAGTGCATTGTCCTTTTAATAACTAACAATGTGATGAATGTACAATCTCGGATGTTCTCTACACAAAATCCTGAAGAACAAAGAGAATACGGTTCAAAACCTATTAAAATTCCATAAGACTGAAAAATTTTTTAAAGCAATATAAAGTATTCTGTCTGATAAATCTCCGAGTAGAAGCAGAATAATCATAAAAATATAAATAAATTCTCAATTTATGTATATTTTTTGCCATTTTTCAAAATGTGAAGGGGTGTAATGTAGCACCATATATATGTCTGATAATGTATGAGTGATGAGAGAATGAAATCTAAGGGCGGATAAAAAAATAGTTCTATTTAAATATAAAGTGGAAAAATTCTCTTTTTTTTCCAGTAATCATTATACACTTAATGGTAAATCTTGGTATTGACGTGATGGACACGTAATGAAACGAAGCTTCTGAATATAATATACTGAAAAAGTCAAGCCTAAATTTTAAATTTATTTTTCCTAAAAATTTCAGACAAGAGTCATCAGTTCGCTTTACTCATTTTCACAATTTCCATTTTCTTTTCTTTGTCATGGAGAAACAATGAATTATAAGTAATTACTAATGAAGTAAAACCTGAACGTGGCCACTATTCAGAAGTTGAAAAACCGACTAAATTTAGCCAGGAATATTTTGAGCAAAATGGGAATTGCTTTAAATTTTCAAGAGTTGCAAGTGGCACTAATTTAAATAAAAACTGAGCCATTGTCCAACTGCTTATTTAAATGTAAATAGAATTTCTGTAACAGGGCCTACTGAGTTGTATTTAACATTGTTTAACTTGGTCCAACACAAATACTAGGAACCCTCCGACCGGAAGGCATTAATCGATGAATTCGAACTTCCCCGAAGGAACTTTGGAATTTCAATATTGCATCCAGCATAACTAATTTGATGGAAGTCCAAAGAATCCACAACTGCTTTAGCTTGTGCTATATTTACAATTTTATTTATGTGTCCTTATTCATTAACAATGTCACAGGTGAGAACATCCTAAATTTTCCATATTTTTAAATAGTAAACTTTGCCATAAAGTTCATATATTCCCTTACATTCCCTTCATAAAGTTCATACATTCCCTTAAGGGAAATCAGCTATTGAGGTCATACTTATGACGCGATTTTCGAAAAAAAATTTCAAATGTCCATCGATCCTACCCAGGAGATGACGAAAATGAGGTCCGTTCAAAATTATATATATATATATATACAGGGTGTCCGCAAACCAAACGGCCAAACTTCAGGGAGCGATAGAGGACCGAAAAACTAAGAAAAAAAGTCCTCTGCCTCGTTTTCGCTTCGTTTTTGAGAAAATCAAAAAAAATTGAAAATATTTGTGCAAAAAGTGTATTTTTTTTTAATAATGTATTTAAATTACAAAAAACTATTGGCTTTTTGAGTAAGCTTAATTTTTTAATTTACGAGGAGTAAATTTAGAAAACATGAATATTTTCACGCTTTCCTTATCAATAAAACGTCTAGGTTGAGTGTTTAAACTTAAAAAGAAAGGATTAAAATGTTTACTATCATTTTAAACCTTTTTAGGGGGATTCCAGCCTCGCATTCTCACATTAGTGGTGTTGCTAGTACTGTTCAGTGAAGTCAACAAATATGACTAGATTTACCAACGCTGAATATGCGGACATAGTCTACGTCTAGGGATTCTGCGATGGCAATGCACCTCAGGCAGTTCGTGAATATCGCAGACGGTTTCCTGACCGAGAAACCCCACACAGAGGTGTTTTTACCAGCACTTTCAGAAGGCTTCGAGAGACTGGGTCCTTCTCATGTAATCGTCGTGGAAACCGTATGCAGGCTCCGATAGAAGCCGACCTGAGGCGGAGGAAGAGGATACTGAGGCACTTCAATACCAACCCTGGCACAAGCGTCCGGAGAGCTGCTTCAGCTCTAAGCATACCAAAGACATTGAGTACCCATTTCGAAGTGTGGCTACAATGTAGGAGGCACCTAGCCGTGAGGCCTTAATCCAACCTACACCAATCCAACGCTTCATGGTGACTGAGGATTAGCTACGATGGTCAGAAGCGATCCTATGGAAGGGACAGTCTCCTACTACCCAGCTCCCACACGAGAGAAACACATGTTCCAGTTTACCTGCCCTGTATGTCCTCGTGCTTTGAACACACGACCACTACGTCTATGACCGGCAGTGAAGGCAAGCCTCCACTCCGGACACCACCCAGCCCGTAGTTCACATTGAGTAAGCCGCTAGAACTTACCCCATTAAGGCAGGAGTGATCCCCGGCCCGGAACAGCAAAGCCGACTAAGGACCTACTGTTCCTACGGTTCCCCTACCTAGCAGCTACACAGCGGGGGCTTACTGCTGCCACTGGGGAGGGCCGGCCCCGTGCCGGAGTGGACTAAACACTAAAAAAATGCAAGTATCTGGGTTATTATTCAAGATACAGAATAAATGTTTACGTTAACATTTATAGACAATTAAATTTGAAAATGTATGATTCTATAAAAAAAAATTTCTATCCGACTCATAATATCGGAGATATTTCACATTTTCGAAATTCCTCCCTCGAACCATTCCACCCGTCCCACAGGTCCGATTTCAGCCATTAACGAACTTGAACTTAAGCATGAAACACTTATACCTATATCGACTTTTTTAATGATCAAACCAAACTTATCGTAACAGACATATATATGTATATCTATATATATATATATATATATATATATATATATATATATATATATATATATATATATATACTAGCTAAGGTACCCAGCTTTGCCCGGGTAATCATTTGAGGCTGAGTGATGATGGTATTTTTTTTTTGGGCTTTGCTTTGTACATTATTTTTACATTTTCCCATCTCAATGCTTAGGATATACACCCGAGTCCGGCGTGCTGGGGATATGTTAATAATAAAAGTATTTGTTATATGCTTAATTCAACAAAATACACAACGTTTTTATATTACCCGTTTCCTGTGCATGTATCTTTTTTTATGTATAACAGAATCATACATTATCATATTATCATTGTCAAAAATACGGAGTTTCGTTGATTTAGTCTTTCGAGTCCCATAACATTGTTGACCCCTTCTATAGTTTTTCGTGTATACCTCATTTATACTTCGTTATATGGAAAAAGTCCATATATCAAAAGTTACTTTAAATAACAAAATAAACAACTTTTGCTATGTGCATAATTGCCGAAAAACCAATAGGAAACGAAATATCGCTATTTTTAATTTCGCCTCCCCTACAACCCCCACTCCTGTTCGTACCTCGAAATTTTAATATAACTCTTAATCAGGGAGGTGTTAATAACAAATCACATACAGAGCTCGTTTAGTTCGGTTGAGTCTTTTATGCCATGTAAAATTGTTTACTCCCACTATTGTTTTAGCGCAGGTATAACTCATTTATAGTTCGGTACCTATATCAAAAAAGTGTATATTACCAGAGTTTCTCTAAATAAATAAAAATAAAATAAACAGCTTTTCTAATGTGCACATTTGCCCAAAAAACCTAGGAAACGAAATATCGCTGTTTATAATTTCAGGCCTCCCCTATAACCCCCACTCCTATTCGTCTCAGAGAATATTAATACAGCTAGAAACCTTACCTGTTTTAGTAGTAATATACATACCAAGTTTCATAAAATTCTGTTCAGCCGTTTACGATTCTATAGAGGACATACACACAAACATTCATTTTTATATATAAGATTATTTTTATCATGTACTAGGTCAATGGATATTTGGAGAACTTCTTCGAGTAATAAGTACTACCTCAGTAGCTGATTTCTCTCAAGGGAAATCTGCTAAAACTTTATCATTAAGACTGGTTAAATATTGCGATATTATTATGGTACCGATTATTAATTGATATCAATCCAGAAGAATGTGAGCAACAATAACTGAAATCTAAATTGGTTTTCTACACTTACCAATCAGATTATTCTAAAATAGCAACAAAACCAATATTTTCAGTTTGCATGCATTCTCTTCTTCCGTTTTGTCTTTATTTTACGGTTTGCTTCTCCTCTACATATTTTTCTGACGAATCTCCAACCGTTTTTATTCATTTTACATAGGCTCTTTGTTTTAATTATTTTCTGTGAGCCGCTGAATAAACGATGACCGCTGAATTTAAACTGATTTTCATTAATTGAATTTTCCCAGTAAACGACATTGCTATTCTTTTATTAACTTTTTAATGAAAGAATAAAACAAATATGAAATGGAATTGATCTTCTCCCTTTTGGGATTAGAGAGAGTGAGGGAGCTGAGAATGAGGGTGTGTATTGAAAGTGTTGAAGCCGGCAGAGGAATTCTGGGTCTGATATTGGAATTCTTGCTGAGAGGTCAGTGGGGAAGGGACTCCTTATATCGGAGCCTGTCTTAAATCTCACTCACAGCACTAAGGAGGGGGTGGGGCCGTCTCCTTCAGGGAACGAGGTGGGGATGGTAGTTATGTAATGATTAATATACTCGTCATATAAATATAAATCTCTTAATGAGGTTCATACGATTTAATCAGGATCCACAAATGAGACTCAGTCATGGCCAACCGACACAGAAAAAGTCCGTCACGCAGGGGCTGTAAACTAAGTAATTTACAATAGATAAATCTACATAGTGCTAACACCACCGTGTATATTAAGTTAATAAATGCAAACTGTAATGAGAAACCTTTAATCAATTTACAAGTTAATAACCTCTGCAAAGCGACCGGAAAGCGATAATCTCTATATATATATATATATATATATATATATATATATATATATATATATATATATATATATATATGTATATAAAATAGTAACCTCTTTCTGTACATTGATTTTTTTCGCGATAACTTTTTGTTTCACATGTCATAGACACCATAACTGCATTTTGTTTCTTTGGTGTGTGTTTGTTTGTTTGTTTGTTACCTTTTCATGCATAAACAGCTGAACCGAATTTTATGAAACCTGGTATGTGTATTACTACTAACTTATCTTAGACTTCAGGCTATATCAATTTTCTCTGAGACGAAAAGGAGTGGGGGTTATAAGGGAGGCCTGAAATTAAAAATAGTGGTATTTCGTTTTCTATTGGCTTTTCTGCAAATATGCACGGAACAAAATTGTTTATTTTCTTATTTAAAGTAACTTTTTTAATATACGCTTTTTTCGTATAAGGAATTATAAACGAGATATACGCTAAAACCTATAGCGGAAGTGAACAATTTTATCTGACACAAAAGACTCAACCAAACTAAATGAAACTCGGTATGTGTATTAATACTAACGCCTTCATTATAATAAGCCATACCAACATTTCTAGGGACGGGCAGGAGTGGGGGTTGTAAGGGAGGCCTGAATTTAAAAATAGCGGTATTTCGTTTTCTATTGGTTTTTCTGCAAATATGCACATAACAAAAATTATGTATTTTGTTATTTAGAGTAATTTTTGTTATATAAATTTTTGTCTTATAACAAAGTATAAACGAGATATATACTAAAGCTTTAGCGGGACCCAACAATTTTTATGTTCACTAACGATTGAACCGAACTTTACAAAACTCGGTATGTCAATTAGAATTAATTCTTCCATAATTATAAGCTACATTAAAAGTTTTAGGTTCGAACAGGAGTGCGGGTTATAAGGGAGGCCTGAAAAAAGAAATTCGTGATATTTCATTGCCTATTTGTTTTTCGACAATCTTGCACATAACAAAAGTTGTTTACTTGGTTATTTAGAGTAACTTTTATTTTATACATTTTTTTCGGAAAATATGTATGAAGCAAGTAATTTGCGTAGAAATATTGATATGCTCAACAATTCTTTCCAATATGAACTACCAGGTACCTCACCTGGAAAAATTAATTCAAATCTATGTTAATATTTTGTCCTTAATAATTCAAATCTATGCAAAATGCACAGGAGACAGGAAATATGACAATATGGAAGACTGTGAAGTCTTACAGAAAAAATTAATTTTATTATTAACAAATCCATAGAAAAGACGGGAATAAACCTTAAACACTGGGACGGGAAAATGTCAAAATATTGTCATTCCCAAAAAAATACCATCACCATTCAGCCTCAAATGAATTCCCGAGCGAAGCCGGGTATCTGAGCTAGTGAACTGATAATTTTATTATCACCGGAAACCAACTTGATTGTAAACAAAGAGGTCAGCCAACCTTGCTCAGCTGAACAGATGGATATTCGAGACAGGAAAGAAAAAGAATTAATGAAATATATCTGAAAATACAATTACATATTAATTTTATTCAAAACATTTACAATCTCACAAATTTTAGGAATCCAAGAACAAAAAAAGTGGCAGAGGATCAACAGAATGTATTTGCATATGTCTCAACAAAGTAGAAGTGCAAGGAAAACCACATTTAGTATTAAACCTTTTAATGAAGTGTTTAATGTAAAAGCTTATTATTAATGACATGAGTAGGAGTGGGGGTTAACTGAAGGCGGAGAACAATAAAATCAAAATGTCTCAGTTAATATTCATAATACAGGAAATAGGTACAGTACAACATTTATAGATCGATCTATTAGCAATAAGATTGGTTCTATGCAATGTTTTGATCCGACGTATAGTATCAGAGATATTTATAATTTTCGAAATTCCCCTCCCCTAACCCCCCTCTCTCTGGCCCGATTTCTGCCACTAACGAACTTGATCCTTCTTTTTACATAAAACGATTAACTTTTAAGTTTGTTAATGTTCAAACGAAAATTACATTATATATATATATATATATATATATATATATATATATATAAATATATATATAAATTTATCTTTTGAACGGACTTCATTTTCGTCATCTACTAGGTAAGACAGGTGGGTATTTGAAGACATTTTTTGAAAATCGCGTCATGAGTACAACTTCGATAGCTGAGTTCCTTAAGAGCAGATATTGAGAAGTGAAGAAATGTAATTGACGATGTTTTAGTAATTAGCAGATTTCCCTTAAAGGAAATCAGCTATTGAGGTCGTACTCATGACGCGATTTTCGAAAAATGTCTTCAAATGTCCGTCTATCCTACCCAGGAGATGAAGAAAATGAGGTCCGTTCAATATATATATATACGAGTATATTTGTCTGTTAACGCTCTAGCGATCGTAATTTTTGTTTGATCGTTACCAAACTCGATATTTACTCGTTTTATGCAAAAAGACAGATCAAGTTCGTTAATGGCTGAAATGGGACCAGTGGAAGGGGGGGGGGGTTAGAGGGGGATTTTCGAAATATCTCCGTTACCATACGTCGGATCAAAAAATTGTATAGCCAAACTTATTACAATTTAATTTTACTATAAATATTGATTTATACATTTATTCTCTATCGTGAATATTAACCGAGATATATGCATTTTTATTAAATGCGGGCCGATAAGGGACGAGTGAGTTTCCCACCGAAAGCTAGTTTGGCTGTAAATGTTCGGCTCTCGTATGGAAATTTCTCTATTTTATAACTTCACGTGGGAAATCTGCTTAGTTTACGAAGCGCCTGCGTGACGGACCTTTTTTATTATCACCACTAAAGCTTAAGGTACAAATATCATTATATTTGGTCTTCTCCCCCATAAACATTTGAAAGAAGGCATGTGTCCATATGAGTGCATTAAATTTATAACAACACATCTAATTAGAGTTGATTATATTAAAGAAAGCACTCCTTTATTAACTTAAAAAGTAATTTTCAAAAAAAAAGAAAAATTCAAAAATCATTCCGCCTTCGATTTTAATACAAGGAATAAATAAAATGATGAAAAAAAAAGATCTTTATTGTTTCAATACAACAATGGATGTATCGGCGGCGAGAGAGTCAAGTCACGTATTGTACACATATTATTTTGTAAACGTGTTGGAACCCGACATGCAAATATGAATGGCCTTCCTGACCAGCTTGAATTGTAACCTCCCTCATTCTCTTCAATTCTTCGGATTTGTGCATACAGGCTCGTATACACATACAATTCTCTAGAGGGTTTTTTTCTTTCTTTCTTTTTATTATTTCGTTTGTAATATATATTGTTTCAATATAAACAATGGCTGTTCTTCTAATTGCTCGATGAAAGTTTTAATATTTGGTATATTGCTTCGGCATCTCATAAAGTATTGCTGTTAAAATGAATATGGGATTTGAATCAGGCAGAATATGGTTTAGACAGAATCACGAGAGATATAACGAAATTGAAATTACTATTTATCATACTACGGTTGAATAATTCGCTCACAAATTTATTTATTTAAAATATTCGACAAAGGAAAATTAAATTAATAGAAATGAACGTTGGTTTACACAAATTTGCAGTACAGTTCATTTTTTTTTTAATTCCATTGTAGAGTGATGAAAATGTTTTATTATACTCTAGATATACATCATCGAAAAAGTCTGAAAATATTATTTTGGGGCAGAACCAATCAATTAACCGTTTGTTTATATTATTAATATTTTTAATACAATTAAAATACATGCTTTCGAACATTAAAAATAAATTAACGTCCCCACAGTGCCTACCAGGAACCACTACCTAGTCCACACCGACATTAATTACTCCTATTTAATAGTGTGGCTGGAGGTGGGCTATCAATAATTATTAAACAATAATCTGAAATATGAAATCACTTTATTTTTAATGAAAGTTACAAGTATTAATACTTAATACAACCTACATCCTTATAGAAACATTTATCTAATACTAAGAACTAGCTAATAATATTGATTGGAGTCAGCTGATTCATCATTAAAATCAGGTGATTATAAGAATAAAAAATATTGAAGAGAACTTCAGCAGATTTCCCTTAAGGTGGTTGTGTCCGTAAATTGTTCACGCTTTTATTATGTCTGTTCTACCAATTTACAAAATGTAGCAATAAGTTGTACCTTTCAATGGATGTTCATTGCCAATTGTCCATTTCTTACTTTCCACTTAAGAACCGAATTATCAATATCTTTTTTCGACGAACTCCCATAATGATATACATATCGGGTCTGAAATTACGACCTTTTCAAAATGACCGTATACATTTTCTAATTCCAAAATGGTAGATACATGGACAGCAATTAAAATAGGAATTTTCACCATCCAGTTAAATTTATGTATATGTTGGATGCGACATATGAATCTTACATGTTAAATTCTTTAAGACTCGAGAATTTTATGAAAAGCTCTTTTTAATAGGCTGTAAAATATACAGTTCTAATAAAATGATAGTAATTGAAAGTTGAAGTCATAATTAACACTTCCATATACAGAAACCTCCAGTAAAACATTTTTTTGTTAAATTGTGCATTGTAATAGTCAAGAAGCTTTAATAACACAAACCTCTCAGTCATCTTATAAGTTTATTTATTTTAATTTAGTGTTTCAGAATTTTAAAAGACTGCATTTGCAATTAATACTTCGCAGAGGTTTACTATTAATAAGAACGAACGGCAGTGGCTTATGTATGTGTAGTTCTAACTTTGTAATATAACATGAAATTTCTGAAGAAGTAACAAAAACATAACATACAGAAATAGTATAATAACGAAATACTATAACCTTCATAAGCGGCACACTCTTTCAAATTGGTTATCGGTTTCAGACCTGAGTTTATTTCTTGGAATTATTAAATAACGCTGCCCATTTCCCTAAATATTATAAACCCCCAAGATGGGAACCCTATTGAATGTAAAGGTGTATTGGCAGAGTGGTATTTCATCCGATTATGGGCTATTCATTACTGGAAGACAATCCTTAGATCCGGTTAGCACTGGAATCATTGGCATATCTTATGCCAATACTTCAAGCTTCCACTTATTACATATTTAACAAACAAGAGGTCTACATCCCTCATGTATCTCAAATGGTAAGATCCCACTTTAGGTTTGGTTCCCCCATGAGCAATAAGAATTTATGTAGTAACAAACGCAATAAATAAAATCCTAGGTCAAACTCAGGATAGAAAAGGGCTGTAATCTTCAGATAACCTGCCCCAATTAGCCTTAGCTGTATAAAATAAACAATAATTTAAAGCATAGATGTTCAAAAGTACGATAGTTATGAAGGAAGAACACATGGCTTAAACGTAATTCATAGGGCAGTTTGTTTGATTGCCGCCTGGGTAAATGGACTTTATTTCTTTAAGGACTCACTGGACAAAATATACTCCCATTGACAAGACGGCGTTAGCTTCTAGATAACTACAATTAAAGTACAAATGTGGAGATATTTTAGTAAATTGTTTACATTTTGATTCGCAAGTTTAGATTTCTAATAGGTCTCAGAATCGGATTTATTCAATAATTGTTTGAAGTAGGATGTGAATTTTTATAAAAATTATTTTTTTAAACCTAAGCTACATGCATATAAGAATCTAAAACACAGAGTCTCAGGCGTAAAATGGAGTTTTACCAATTTTTTTATTAATAATTAGTTCTTAATTTTGTCAATTTGGTGATAATTATAGTCTTGTTATTTATTGTTACTTGCTCTATGACGAGACGTATATGACGAAATAAACCTGAGGAACAATCTATTGGAAAAATATGCTTTACTTCCTTTCGAGTGAATTAAAAATTCATCATGACTCAACGAATGACCCAGTATTGCATTCGAAAATAAATTTATTGGAATTTTCATTATTTTAAAAATGTATTCCTTACTTCCTTCCTCGGAACCTTTTCAGGTGCTTAAAAATTGATCAAGTTAAAAACGAATCTTAACATTTGCGGGAATCCATAAAATTCTTTAATATTCAATTGTTATTTATTAAAAAGTTTCTTAAACGAATAATGTAAAACAGATATGATAAATAGTTAAGGATAAGGTTGGATGTGTGGGGTGGAGGTTGACTTTCAGGTTGGATGTGTTGTAGTTTCATTATTAATTAGTTATTCTTCAGCTTTTTAGGAATGTTTGAAATAATGGCAATTAAATGTACATCAGTTTTGTCGATACTAACCCATTCTGAGAACTTTGTAACCGTGAAATGTTTTAGCCCCAACGATGTTCTAACTGAGGTATCGGCAGAGTGCTAAAAAGTATTGGTCATTTTTTCTTACTTAATGTAACTTTCACTTTATTCCTGTTTGTATCAACAATCCCCCTCAATTTAGTAACCCATAAAATGGGGGAATGGAGTTATATCACTCCCAATTTCTACGTCCCATCTATCAATATTATGTGAATACTATAATTGTTTATTATATAATACTAATTCGTTTTTCTTAATTCAGTTGAAATCTGATGGCAATTATAAAACTCAGTTAGCAAGTAACTTAATAAAATATAGACGGATATATCTATATTAAAAGTAAAAATAGCCAAAAGAAAAAAACCCCAAAGAAATAATAATAAAGAAAATAAAATGTAATGGGAAGACGTGAAGTGTGGTACTGGTTAGAGATTAATAATAAATCATTCCTAAGCCACGTAACCCCCTAACTGATGATTCACTTTAAAAAAAAAATGCAAGCCGGGTACTGTGGTCTATGACATGTATCGTCATATAATACAAAATGAATATACAGTCATGGAAAGTAAATAAGAAAAAAATTAATAATGTAAAATAGATAGTAAACAAGTGGTTGCAACTAATA
This sequence comes from Riptortus pedestris, assembly GCA_019009955.1. Lineage (NCBI taxonomy): Eukaryota > Metazoa > Arthropoda > Insecta > Hemiptera > Alydidae > Riptortus > Riptortus pedestris. The sequence goes on along the minus strand of CM032232.1, from coordinate 40,471,682 downwards.
ATTAGTAGTCTCACGTTTAAATTAAATTATTGCAATTACAAAATGCTGGCACTTCGCAGTAAAATGAATTGCTCAGACCACATTACAAAGACATAGGAATATGCTTCCAAAATATTTCTTTAAGATGTAAGGTGAAACCATTGAAACAATTATAATTTAAAAATGATATCTCTCAAGCAATGCTTCTCTTCAAATAGTACTTGAGGTTATAAAGCCGGGAGTTAATATCTGTAGCTGATTTCAATCCGTAGTAGGAACCTCATTGGAATGGAATTACTACTCAAATCCTTGAAGAAAGTGTCTTGAACAAATGCTTGTAGTGACGCTCTACGTCCGCCATCAGATTCTGCCAGTAGCACAAATGGCACAACACTTGTAAAAAATGTCTAAAGAGAATGAAACTTAACAACAGCTTAGCACACCTCACTGAAAAGGAGAGAGAGGAAAAAAGAAGCGAGCTTAACTAGCCAGCTGGATCTAAGAAACTGTCTAGAGCCGAAGCTAGACGAAGATTTCCGAAAACGCCCGACCGGTGTCGCTAACACTATATTTAACAAAACTTAATATTCTTACTGTGTAATGTTTAAGAAATTACTCATGCTTTATAGAACAATTCAATTTTTTATTTTTTTTTTTACTTATCTTCGTTATATTTCATATCACCTATATATGATGCAGAGCAAAAAGCAGATCTGTGATTGTGTCATGTCTCCATGACTACCCTTTATATGAAATACATGTTACGGACAGATGATTTCTGAGCAGAAGCGGAGGTACTTACTATTTTGTATAGGTTATATTTAGCTGATTAATAATTAATTAAGTAATTGAGGCCTCTAACTACCTCAGAAGTTCAATATTTGCTAATGCAGGCTATTAATACAATTTCCAGTATTGCCAATCTAACTTAGAGCTGAGGAAAGCCAATGACAGTAAATAAGCCCAACATTGTTATACAATGCACGTGCTGAGCAGACACTTGCTCCGGGCCTTCAGTAACAGAATTAGCCTTCATTAACTCTGAGAGGTGACGTCACACTTAGAAGCTGAGACAATATTCTAACTAATCAGCTGCCTCAAGAAGCTTATCAGTCTTATCAGGCTGTCATATCGATTTCTGCTCTCTCCACCCTATCTTGATTTAGTTAAATTTAATATTATGCCTTTAGGTAACTACAGAGTCTAGAAGTCAAATCTATTACAAAAGGTATTTACCTGTATACAGCATATACATTGGCAATGTCTTAAAGGTTTTTATTAGTTTTACAAGAATTATTCCGGAATGCTGTATTAAAAAAAATTAAATGAAAGCAATTAGGAACTTTCGAAAGAAAAAAATTAAAGTATCACGCAGGGGCTGGGTTAAATAAGTGCATTTCCCACGTACATCAGGTTTCTGTATTTATTTTAATAGGAGTGGGGGTTTACTGATGGCCAAAAACTAAAATATGGAAATACCTCAGATAATATTCAATTTAGCCAAACTGTGTATATAACAACATTTATAACATCACATTTGCAATGAGATTGGTTCTGCAAAATTTTTCGATCCGACGTATAGTAACGGAGATATTTCGAATTCTCGAAAATCCCCCCTCTAAACCCCTTTTCCCCCTTCTCACTAGTCCGATTTCAGCCATTAACAAACTTCTAATCTTTCAACAACAACTTCTAATCCAATCATTCATTTATATCGATTATAAAACCGTTAAATATCGAGTTTGGTAACGATCAAACAAATATATATATATATATATATATATATATATATATATATATATATATATATATATCATCTTAAACAGACTGGGTAGGATCGATGGACATTTGAAAAAAAATCGAAAATCTCTTCATGAATACGGCGTCAATTGCTGATTTCCCTTAAGAGAAATCTGCTAAAACGAGAAGATTAATAGCCCATATCCTTTGAAAGTAAGAATAAGAAAATGTTATGATTGGATGATTTACTTGTACGTCGTCAAATTAGACCTAACTTGCTTGCTACTACTCAAAAAAAAAATCTTTTTGTGATAGAAGGTATAAAATATAAAATAAAAACCAAATAAAAAATGCACATAAGGGCTTGAAGTTGTTCAATTACTTCACACTCACTGCAATGAAATATATGAAGAGCTCTCAACAAGTGGTGTTCAATTAAACATCTCCACAGTAACGGAGCAAGCAAAATACCCACTCGATACCAAAAATTATTGCATTGTAAAAGAACATGATATAAAATTCAACAAATACAGATGAAAAATAAGACAACTTCTCTTAATTGTTGCAAACTCTTGTATTTGTGTAAATACAAATGTATTTAATACATTCAATTCTCAAAGTAGTCATTGTCCATTGATTCAAAACAATCACTCGTATTCAATCATACATAAGCGTGCACACGCGTGGTACAATGCACCTACTTCATTCCCCCGTATTTATGAAATGGATTAGAAAGTATTTAACCCTCCGTCGGGCGCACCTCTGGACGAAACAAAATCGGGCGCACACGGCCTGAGAGGCCGCTCACAAATTTTAGCCCCCCACTCCCCATCTAATTAATTTTAATTTAAAACGCTGGTAGGACAGAATTTGCTAGGATCTAAAGAAAGCAAATATGCTATTTAGTACGTAAAATAACTTTATTAAAATCGAATGAAGCTTAAACTAAAACAAGTAAAATTGATAAGGCGCATTCGGCCTGAGAGGCCAGAGTTAGACTAGCACTTATTTCTCAAGATATCGACGAACTTCCATATAGAATAGCATTAATCTTAGTAAAAGGACGATTGCAATAGATATATCTTGAAAAAAAAATCATCTTCGAAATTAAGGAGCAATTGGTCGTAGTCGGCCTCACAAGCCACCTAGGGACCAGTCGGTCTGGATGAAGGATGGCAATAGACTAAAGTAGGGGATTCTAAGCATGAACACAAATCAGGAAATTACTGGGAATGGCCCCTCACAGGGAAAACAGAATGAGGCGTGGTATCAAAAAATATGTTTTCCTGGCCTCTCAGGCTAGCTGCGCCGACGGAGGGTTAAGATTATCCGCTTATAATGAACATTCTTGTTTATAGGAAAGCCAGACCAAGTTCACAACTGCTCTCTAGGAAACACGTCCAAGAGTAGTTTCACACTTCAGTGTCAGGAAGGCTTCAACGGAGGTCTTCCACAGTCTTTTTTCGTCGAAGTCTACGAACCAGGATCTGAAGAGGTCGTTGCGAATCTCAGTTCAGCAGTACCAAAGTAAGTAGCCATTTAACTTTTGCCGGTAACACTTTACTCGCGTATTATTTTTCCTACAATATAAAAAGAATTCCCTTTATTTGATCATATCTAATTTTATGTGAGAACAGAAAAATGTTCCCAATGGGTTTTGTATAATCAACTTTAATTTTTCCTAAGCATTTTAGTAATTTGTATTCTTTCATTGGGAAGAAAAAAAAACCTGGTTCAAGTAAGTTTAATTGTGAAAGAAGGGTTAATTGTGGCACCATCAAAGTTTTTCTGCGTCTCAATTCCCCATTGCCTTATCATATTTAATTGTTTAAATGATAGTATCATAGTTTATTATACTTTCATTATTCTATTTGATGAATTCTGAATTATGGACAACTTCTTGAAGAATTTCAGGGGTTGTTGCAAAACTATATTATGGAGCGTTGATTGACAACAAATATATAATTTGAAAGGGTTTCAAACTATATATATAATAATTATATATATATATATATATATATGTGTATGTGTGTGTGTGTGTGTGTGTGTATGTGTGTGTGTGTGTGTGTGTGTTGTGTGTGTGTGTGTGTTGTGTGTGTGTGTGTGTTTGTGTGTGTGTGTATGTGTGTGTGAGAGAGAAAGAGAGAAAGAACACCCATCCTTTCGCAATTCACTGTGTAACTGATATTAGTTTGAATCCTTGACAATTATATGGCATGAAGTGAAACTCCTATGCCATAAAAATTATTCAACGTTCTACGCTAAAGGTATCGAATTAGGGGTTGAAGCACTTTATACACGTTATAAAAAAAGCCATAAATAAAATAAGCTTATTTTAACCAGCTGTTTAAATCAAATTATTTCAATAATTCTTTTGGGGGAAAATATCAACGGAACAAGCAAAGTACGTTTGTCCATAAAAAAAAAGGTCCATTTGACCAAAATCTTGTTTATATTTTAATTAAAAGTTAAATTAAATAAGTTGATGAAAGGATTTCCTTTGCCGAGCTTTTGAAGCCCTTAATACTATTTTCTCGGTCCTTCGTTATTGAACGTCTAGTTTGATGTAATAATTTATACTTTTAATTTCATTAATCCTCGCAATACTTTTTAAACATTTTTCACAAGGCCAATTTTTCTTTATTAAAAAGTTTAGTTATTGCAAAGAAAATAAATGAGAGAAAAATATTTGGCAATAGCACAGTATTCGGGAATATGATAATTGAATGCGGACGTTTGTATGATCAAAAATCAGTTTCCCAAGGGGACCATTGGAGAACTGTTTGGTTGCGCGAGGTTCGTTTGTATATAATAAGCCAATGGCCCTCTTTGAATAATTTCACCATGCCGATAAAACTACAACCCTTCATGATTCCTTTAAATTAACAGCTATAAAACTTCCAAATCTCTCCTATCGTGGATATTTTCGATGATAGTACTAGATTATTTAAATAGTATCATATAGGGAGTACCAGCTAATTTATAGTATATTTTGTACGATATGGGTTACTGAATTGTGAGGTAAAGTTTAGACTATTGTCTGTAAATTTAAAAAAAAAATCATTCATTAAAATTTATCTTGCTTTTCAACAGCCCAGGTGAAAATATTCTGTTCCTGAATCAGTTTATTATTGAAGCATCCACATGAAATATGCAGAAATCATCCTTTGCTGAAACCATCCCTTACGCGCTCGCCTTGGAGATCGCTAAAGTCATATCTAAGCCACAAGTCTACAAGATGCGACGTCTTGAGGCTGATACACAAAATTGCAGTGACATAGTGAGTGACATAGAAGAGGTGGACAAGCGAATACTGGAGGAGAAAAGGAGTAGGTCGCAAACCAAATGCTTCAACTGCGGTGAGGTTGGCAATTTTCATCGTTTCTGTAAAGCACTAAGTTCTGTTTCGCCACCGAGGGAGACTAAACGGACGAATAACACCAAATCTCAAGAAACACCGTCAAACTAGAACGAGCTAGCACTGAGGGACATGAGCTAGCTCCTACGACCGATGACCCCACAATCTCCATTTTCATAATAGCAACCTTACAGCTTGAAGGAAGTAGGTCCTAACCATAAACCCAGGAGTCCATAATTATACCCGATTTGGTAAAAGGAACAGCGGAACTGTTAAACAATGTACGACTGCTCACTGATTTTCGGTATCCACCCACCATCAATGGAAAAGCCAAGGTTAGTCTGACAACATCAGCGCTGATCATGCATTTATTGTTGCCGACATAGTCGATTAGTTAAGATCGATGCAGACTTCATGATAGCTCCCGGTATTAGTCTGTACACGAGTAAGTAAATAATGATCTGGGGAAACGTCGAAATACCCTTGGATGTTCGACATGAAACTAAGACCACAGTAAGGAAACTTACCTATGGACGCCAGAAATTACCACCTTAGACATGAAACCGTGTGATCATAAGTAGTTTTGTGTAATAAGAACTGGAAGTTAGAAGTGCATGTTGTGATTAGTAGTGAACAATTATTTACCAAGTGTGTAGTGAGTAATAAATTGTGTAGCGATAAAAATCTAAAATTTGTGTATTTAATTTTGCAATCCAAAAGAACCCTAATAATCAAGGTTCATTCTTTTTGTAATAAACGTAACAATATATTTCCCACTCTGGGTTGTATATTCTTGAATTCTGTTCAATTGCAGAGTGTACCTTAATACCGAACTCATCTAAACTCCGTATATAGGTTGGTATTAAAATTATTCTTCATTGTAAGCAGTACCGGACATAGCAAGAGTGGGGGTATAATAGGGGAAGCCTGAAAAGTAGAATTTCGATATTTCGTATCCTATTGATTTTACGGCAAAAATGCACATAACAAAAGTTCTTTATTTTGTTATGTAAAGTAACTTTTGTCAAATACGCTATCGTCGTATACCCAAATATGAACAAGATAAACTCTAAAAACTATAGCGGGAGTCACCAATTTTAAGGGCACAAAATACAGCACCAAACTAAACAAAACTCGATATTAACTCCTACTTGGGAAAATAAATTCGTATTCTAGCATAGTTTATAATAAACAATGTTGTCCGTAATTATGAATTTTATGGCCTATGGTTCTTGAATACCTGCCTTATGATTTATATTGTAAACAGTATTTTGAACATTAAAGAGGGATCGGTCAGGAACACATTTAGGAAATCATTTTTTGAGAATAGTAAAGCCAAAAGAAATTACATACATTATTCAAACTCCCCAATTTCCCGAGCGAAGCCGGGTGCCTTAGCTAATATATATATATATATATATATATATATATATATATATATACATATATATTCAAATGTTTCTTGAAAATCTAATAGCTTATATCAAAAGCTACAGACAAAAATGGCACATCATATAATTTTTATTTTTTTTTAAGAGATGATCGAAACCCTCACATCATGTTTCCAAATAATAATTGTGAGAAGACAGAGGGTACTGGAATAGCCCTCACCCCCCAACACAGGTGCCTATTTATATTCTACCCTTGATACGTCTTGCTACAAGGAGGTGCCTCTTCAGGATCCGAAACACTTGGCATAATACTCCATGCCCGAGGTTGGTGAACCACCCTCAATGCAAGCACACTCACACACACACACACACACACACACACATATATATATATATATATATATATATATATATTTGTATGATTATATACATTTTTTCGGCACTTACAGATAATGGGCATTCCTTTTAAGACATTCACATTCAGGTCAAATTGTTTGCGAATAAAAATTACCAATGGGATTGTTGACACGGAAAAGAAAGAGTTCGAGAGAGAGAGGAGAGAGAGAGGAGAGAGAGAGAGAGAGAGAGAGAGAGAGAGAGAGAGAGAGAGAGAGAGAGAGAGAGAGAGAGGATAAACTCATAAGGGAGGATAAGTCATTATCCGACACAAAGTAGTGCGGAACTTCTTTAAGGTGTGTGAAGTTTTATCCCTAAAAGAGTAGCCCCTTGTGAGGAGAGCCTTATATAAAAACATAAAGCCATATACTGGCAAACATAAAGCTATGAGTGGCAGACAAAAATTGGAGATTGCAGAAGGCTTTTGGTGGAAGTGCTGAAACCGGGAGGTCTGAAGGCAACCTGATTACTGCCTCTCACCCCATCCGTCTTCTCCTCCAGTCCTTGCTTTTTACTCTATACAGCCCCCCTCCAAATTCATCCCCTAAATTGAAAATAGACTCCCTTCTTCAAAACAGAACGGATATATAGATAGACAATATTGCTTCTCATATTTCACTGCGTACTTTATTTCCCCCCGTTAAGGAACTTCAGAAGTATAAATTATATTGCGCTAAAGAATTTCAAGAACGTCCAGTATGTATGATACTCCGAAAGTCTATAAATTAAATCTTCTGTTAAGACTAAATCTTCTATGGCCAGAGCTTTTAAAACTCTCTTCAATTCTTGATCCTGTGTTCTAATTAGCATATGCGAAAACTTATGAAGGGAAGACTTGAACTAAATATATTTCCCAAATAGTAGCAAAGAAGATGACGTGAGTTGCGCATTCTTTTTCTATTTTACTCTCAGCCTAGACCATGTTCTTAAAATAGACCAGTAATTGAAGTTGAAAAGTAATTATAACACTTTTTATGGAAAGTGTCTTTACTGCATAAAACAAATTACAAGTAACTCCGCTAATTTTTCCGTTATAAACAATGTATAGAAATCTCAAGTAAGATTAGCAAAGGCCTCGTTCCTTCACAATAGTTTATTCTTTGCAACAGAGCGCTTTCAGATTATACGCTCCATCATCAGTGCACCGCTTTTCACAAAGTTATTACTGGATTATTACTGGACCTAGGATTCCCTGTGACTGAGGCCCCTCAACGCACTGTTGCATAGAATAAACTTCTGTGAAGGAACGAGGCCTTTTGTAGTCTTACCTGAGATCATTCATTCCTTCACCATCCAGCACCTCAAAAATGTAATGTATAGAAAGACAATTTTATGATGTTAACATCACCCGTAATATAGCAGATTTTTGATCCGACAGTCATTTAGAAATTTATATTTCACCTCTTCTTAGAAACTCTACATCTTATAGCAGTACTTCTATATTATAAGTATAGTACTTCTATATAAGTTTAAATATAGACTTTGGTTGAGATCAAATACTGTAGCTCCATTAAGTAAAATATTTTAATTCTGCTAGAAGAAAAGTAGCACGAGAATGGGTATAAATTAGTAGTGAACACACACACAAACGCAGGAGAGAGAGAGAGAGAGAGAGAGAGAGAGAGAGAGAGAGAGAGAGAGAGAGAGAGAGAGAGAGAGAGAGAGCAACAATCTGGGAGTTGCAATTTTAATTTAACGATCATCAAACAATTAATGTCCTTTTAATTCTGAGCTCGTTCTCGGAAAACATTTATAAAAGGTGATATATCTTCAAATTTCTTCAGTTCAGAAGGGAATTTATTCAGTAAGTTGCAGGAATTCCTAAGTAATCAACTTAGAGCACCGAGCACTTGCCAGGATGTCACCGAAAGTATTCTGCCTGGAAGAAAAAATGTATAAGAGTTGAGTGTAACCCGTTTTTCCCATTTTTCTCTTAGTCTTATAACAGATAGAAAACATGATGATCCATGCCAGTCATAAACTAATTTTTCTGAGTTTATGTTTATTTTTCTGTAATGTTCTGTTTGCCGTGAGTTGTGAAAATTATGATGAATCAAATTTTCCTGATCAAAATCATATTTTAGTTAATTTTCACAACATATTTATAAGAATTAATATCTGTTTATTTTGTACAACAAAATACAGTGCCGTCCCTCTTGTACTAATTTCCCGATTGCTGTGAGGGGCACAGAGATGTTTTTGGGTGTTTGTATATATATATATATATATATATATATATATATATATATATATATATATATATATATATCGTTATATTTATTTAATGTTTGTTTAATATATTTTTCTGAGCACTTGTTTAGATTGCATTTTTTCCTCATGTTTGTTGTTTTTTTTTTAGTGTTGTTTAATATTTTCTTGGGCCTTTGTTTTGGTAATAGTTGCTCTTTTTTTTCTATTTTACGGGCACTCCACTAAGTCCAATAACATTAAATGATTGTTTTCATTGAATAAGGGCTTTAAGGTTCCATTGCACACTGTCGCCATCTGAGCGATAGAGGAGATCCTAGGGTCTACCTAGAGAATATTAATGGGCAGAATTGTCCCTATGTACACCTTCAAAGAAAATTATGATAAACTTGAAAATTAATTAGTATTTTTCTATTCCATCAAATTACTCTGTTTACAGGTGGTTGGTGTATGGCCTGCAACCGGGCATTATGTACGAAGCGAGGGTATACAGCACCAACGGGAAAGGACGAAGTGACCCGGTACTAATACAAGCACCAACCATGAGTTTACCAGAGAAACAGCTCACAGCCGAGCGGGGTAAATAGTATTTTCAAATGTTCAGCCCTTTCAACTTAGTTGCTACAACTAAAACAAATGAAGGAGCTCCCTCAACATAGCAGATTTCACTTATTTGGTTTTATCTAAAAATTTAAAAGTAAAAGGTATTTGGTCTTCAAATAAAGTGCTTCATAATATAACAGCATATTGTTAATATGACATGATTGGGAATGGGGGTTTTCTGAGGGCTGAAAACTAAAAATTGCATATATCTTGGTTAATAATCAAGATAGTGAAAAAACGTAAATAACAACATTTCTAGGACATTACATTTTCAATAAGATTGTTTCTATACAATTTTTCAATCCGACGTATAGTACCTGAAATATCAAGAATTTTCGGGACTTTCCTCTCAAAACAACACTTCCTTGTTCGATTTCAGCCATAAAAGAACTCGACCTTTAGATTTACATAATTAAATATCCAGTTTGGTAACAAACAAACAAAAAATGCGACCGATAGAGTGGTAACAGACAAGTGTATATGTGTGTGTGTGTATATATATATATATATATATATATATATATATATATATATATATATATATATATATATATAATTTCGAACGGACCTCATTTTCGTCATCTCCTATTCATCCTCGTCATGAGTAGGGCCTCTATAGCTCATTTCCCTCAAGGGAAATCTGCTAAAAGTGCCGCCTATATAAAGTTCTTAAAGTGTTCAACATTCTGAAATATTTCAGTTTGGTGGGATTCGATTATTTTTGGCGAATATTTTTATTTTTTCTACTTACGCTCCTTAATAAAAATATGTTGTTCCTCGTGTTATTATATAAAAACTATATTATTTTTATATACTCTTATACCACTGGAAGCAACTTGCTAGTACTGGATTCCTTGGTATCCTGATTCCGAAGTCCCCTTAAGTGGCAACTATTTCAAACATCTCAGTCTAAACCACTTTATAAAGCTAAAACTTAGCATTATAATAAATAATAATAAAAGGGAATCCAATATTACGTACAATAAATATTTTAAAAAATTACATCAAAAATTGTTTGCTTAAATGTCTTTCTCTTATTGAGCCTTATGATTGTTTGGATGTAAGTTACATAGTGGTGCTTAGAGATATTGCACTCTACTTTCTCTTCCTACAAAGTTTTTATTATTGGCATTGTAAAATAATGTAATTATATTTTTATTCGGCATTATATTACCATAGACTGCATGATGTCGGGACGTTTCACGCTTTTCTCTTCGAATTTCGATTAGTCCAATTTAAAAGATTATACAAATGGCGTATTTTTTTTTTTGGCGCACAGGGACTGATAAAAGCCAATAGATAAAATCCTCTGTAACCATTTGCACCCCACCGAGCTACACGCCCGCTGATGGCTTTAACCCACCTCCCACATTCATGCTTCTATTGATATTTATTCACGTGACGAGTCTAATGGTTTTGTCATAGATCTGTCCAGTCTCAGAATGCCAAAGGAATATATATATATATATATATATATATATATATATATATATATATATATATATATATATTAAAAACAATGGCCCAAAATTTTCAAGTAGCCCTGCGCCTTATCAAAAGGGTCTTTCCACAAACAAAACCGGATGAAATCGCTGTATCGTTGACAACTAGTAGCGATACCCGTCATTGCCGGTTTCTAATAGAAATGGTTTTCCGCGGAATTATAAAGATATAGACAGTGTGTCTGTCATCTGGTACTCGATTGATGTGACGATGGCTTCCCTTCGAAATCAACGAATTTATGATTTGGCTTCGAAGTAACATCCCGATTCCGAAGGGCGTTAGTAAAGTATCAATTATCTCATATTAACAATACTCATTCACTTCCTATAGAACTTCCCAATGCTGTTCAGGGATTTTACATGAAACAATCGTAAAGTCTTTGGCACCCGTACGCGAAAGTCAAAATTCATAAATGGAAATAACGATATTGAGCCAAAATTGTCTTTGTAGACAATTCCTTCTTTACATTTTTTCTATGAATCTACTACTAATCAAGATATTGATGAATATGAATTTTCTCGTTGAAGTAAACCACCCCTACCTAGACGAAAATACGGATTCTCATATAGCCTAGTACCTTAAGAATATTTGGTTCATAAATATAAAAACCATAGAAATCTACAGAGCCGTTTTTGAGTATAGAGTAACAATCGCAGACAGGCAATATTTTCTATTTTGATACACTTGCTCAACACCACTTTTTTTTTTTTTTTGTATAGGCTTGGATATCGTTATTTTGATTGTAATTGTTATGCTATTAAATTGATTTACGACCAGCTTATATCGTCACTCTTTATGGGCACCTGTTCCGATCTTGTGAGTCGATAGAAATTTTGCCTACCAAGACAGATAAAAAAAATGAAGAGAAATCAAAAGTTTTTATGTTTTATTAAATTTGTTTTCGCTGCAGTTCTTACATTTGCAATTTCATTCCCTTAGACAATACTTGTTTTCACCTTATGTTTTTGAGCCAAAACTGATCGGCCAAGAAATGTCTGATATCAGACATGTTAACGAGCTTTAAAAGTTAATCGATATAATTCTTTATTACGGATTTTCCTCTGAACAACTATTGCTGTACCACCTAAATAAGTGATGTAATACTTGTGTACGGTTAGATAGTATATTTTAAAAGGAACTAATGTTATCTGATGATTCGAGCTAGGGAACATACAGCTTCCTTGTTACAAAACAATTTCTTATTCAAATTAACTGTAAACTGTTCAAGCACAAATACGGGATGGAATCTCATTCTACTTTTTCCAACAATATACAACTGTTCATCCTATCCAGCAAATCCTATTCATGGTTTATCTTTTTTCATTTTTTTTTTTTTTTTTACAAGACATTATATATGTTTTTTGTATGTATGTTTTGAATTCCGGGAAGAAGAGTTGGTCTCCCCACGGGCTTTGTTTGATATTTATGACCTTGCATTCGTATGAGATGGGAATCAGTGAATAAATCATCGATATTCCAATTAAGTCCGGTTTCGAGCGCAGCCAACGCCGTGCATCCGCTTTCAAAGACCAATCATGCATATGTAGAAACCTCTAAACAAAAAAAAAATCATGGCTGATTGGAGTTTTCCATTAATGCTCAAAAAAAAAAAAATCTGGGTTCTAGTAATTTTTTATCCTGTTTTTGACAGGACATTATTAATGGGTTGTCCCCTTTTCGTGTCATTTGTTCGGAATGCATCTCTCGTGAACTTGACAGCTGACGCCATTTTGAATGCCGGAATGCTATAATTGCATGTAACGAGAACTATTTGTTTTCAAATCTCTTTATCAGAAATCACAAGAACATAATGCAGGTTTTAGTATCAATTCAGTTCTAATCGAATTCTGCATTTCATGCTGGAGTTATCGGCTGTTGATCTCCAAGCCTGCTCCACTGAGATTATTAGCATCCTGAACCGATTCTTTGTGCATTCGGGTATGAAACTACACACTCAATACAATCAAATGGTTCAGAACAGAGTCACCATACCTTGTTTTCCTAATGCCTGCGATAATGGTGTTCTGTATAATCACATTCATTATTTATTCAAGAACAATGACTAGAAAAGAATGATTCCACGAAATGTTTCCTGGACAGTACTTCATTGACGATGATCAGATGTGAGGGTTTAGAGTAGGTATAACATTTATATTCGCAAATATCTGTTATTATGAGTTGCATTGAATAGTGATATACAACAAGTGTTGTTGATAAACTAACGTGCGTTTCTAACATTCAGCGAAGCAGTCCTGCCGATTTTTTATGGCTATTATTTCGCTAAACATCTCTTTCGCAATATAAATTTCATGTTGATGTCATACCTTTCTAACTGAGAAAGGTACTGAGAATCAATCCGTTATAATTATCAACATGTTGATAACAGTATCAAATGCTAGTCATTCGAGATTGTGAGAAATGTGCATAGATTACAAAGACACTTCGTCTCGGGTATTGTATTGAAATAAACATCAGCAAATAATTAAAATATTAAACGATTAAAATATTTTTGATTAAATGATTTTCTTGTTCATTGAATACTATGAATGAATAAAATATATTTCATTTCTCCTTTCCATATTTAAAAATTTTACATTACAGAAGAAATTAATTGAAGTTTGGTTAACCACTCAGCTTGAGTGATAGGTCCAATCAAAAACTAAACCAATTTAAATTGATACTTCTGGATCAAAAATGAAATAATAAATACTTAAATTAAAAGAAAATGAAATGGAAACTAAAAAAGAAAGACAAAATATTATAATATCCAGTTCTGTAGATATAGAAGTCTATTCATACTTTACTGCTCTTTTCACATAATTATAGAGCAATATATAATCTTCTGCATTTAATAGTCTTCTGACTTGGTTTTCAGTTAGTGTATTCTTCCCAAACGGAGATATTTCGAATTTTCAATTTTTTTTACCCCCTAAAACCCTTGTCCGATTTCAGCCGATAACGAGCCAGACCTCCTTTTTTTGCACAAAACGCTTATATATCGAGTTTGGTAACGATAAGACAAAAATTTCGACCGCTAGATTGGTAAGACTCTTAAAATACTTAAAATATTGATAGTTTTGAACGGACCTCATTTTCGTCATCTACTAGGTAGGGATCGATGGACATGTGAAGAACTTTTTCAAATTCGCGTCATGAGTACAACCTCAATAGTTGATTTCCCTTAAAAGAAATCTTCTAAAAACGGGCATCAACTAGTCAATTATTGCGAAGGAGCGACTCTAATTTTTGTCAAGCCATGCTTGTGATCAGCTAACTTCACCATCCAGCACTTCAAAAACATCGGTCTCACAGGGGCTTCATAAACGTAGCATATATCCCAAGTTTTACCATATATAAATCTACAAACCGTTAAAACACTACTGTGAATATTAATTGAATAAATACAAATGATAATGAAAAATCGTTAATTAACTTTACATTTTAATAATTTCCTCATTTTCGTCATCTACTTGGTAGGGTCGATGGACTTTTGAAGAAATTTATCGAAAGTGAGTAGAACCTGAATAACTGATTTCCCTTAATGGAAATCTAATACATTCAGTTTGGCAGAACACCAGTTTCTTATATAAATCATTAAGAATGTAAATTGCATATTTATGTACCGACTCCAGGTGGTTTCCAACATGCGGAATTCTTTAGAGGTTTTATTCATGGCCTGTATCGTGTCCGTCATTATATAGCGGAGCACTAAATACAAATATATTCCAAATTTTGGGTACAACCTATGAAAATATATTACTGTTTCAGAGAGAGTGCGGACTGGATTCAAGATGACCCCAGTGCTGACAGTTGTAAGCGGTGTGGTTGGCTCGCTGTTCCTGGTCGCCTGCCTGGTTGCTGGAGTCCTGAGGCTCCAGTGCTCCAGGGACGATAGACCAAGGGCCAAGGTCGACCCTCCTCCGGCAAAGCCGCTCGCATCCTCGCCCAAAGGTGACCCACCTTCTGAGCCCGACGAGAGAAACCCAGACATCATACCGCAACCAAGTACAGGTAAATCAAACACGCTCAACTGAACTTCAAGTAATAGACGCTCTAGAAGAGAAGAAATTGTATTTACACGCCTACGCACAGAGCACACTAGACTAACGCATTCATATCAAATGAGCAGGGAAGATGAACCTATATGTCGCTACTGCAACAGAGCGCTGACTGTAAAACACATACTAACTGACTGCACACAAGTGAAAACGTACCCATGACCCACAGATGTATGCGAACTACTGGCCGACAGTAGTCAATTTAAAGATGATGTTTTTAAGTATTTAAGAAATAATGGATTATTTGATGAAATATAAAAGCTATTATCTCCAACTATGAAAGTTATATATACCAAGCACTGTACGTAGAATATAAGTTTTGCCTCCTTCCAGTTTAACTATTTATAGTATTTCTTTTAGTTATTTTTTGTTTGTTTTATTTATTTTTTGTTTCCTTATGTTGTAAATAAGCTAACAATTTATATTTAGTTTGGTCCATTCTATAAGTTAGCTGTGTAAAAATTTTAATATTTATTTAATTTTGTAAAATTATATTCTAACATGTTAAAAGATGAATCGCCATTGTAGCGGCATCTCAAATAAATAATAATAGTACAGTTAATGACTGCCAATATTAGCGATATAAGTAAACCTAATCATTTGCAAGACTTCCGAACCTTAATCGAGTTCGGCCTCCAACAGTGACGAAACTCTGACTGCATTTTCCCTCAGAAAAAATTCTGTGGAAGGAGGGAGGGGGGGGGGGGTCAGGTATTCCGTTGATTACACTAGCAGAAGCAGATTTACCACCTGCTGGAATAACACTTGTGATCTCATTTCGTCACGTAGTCTCTATTAATACATTAAAAAACCGATGAGTAGATTACTGAGTGCAGAAAACAAGAATTCACGAACATCTCGCTTAATACTTGAGTTACCAAAAAATTCATAGAGCAACAATTGTAAAAAATCAAAAGTTATACGAGGTTGTTTCTATAACATTGTAAGATCCGACTCATAATAACGAAGATATACCCACCTCCATCTAAACAACCACTACTCCAGGTCAGATTTCACCCAATAACACATATGATCTTGTGGTGACAAGGTTTACTACTCTGGTGGGGGTTTACTAATGGCCGAAAACTAAAATATGGAAATATCTCGGTTAATATTCAATATAGAGTAAACTTATATAAAACAACATTTATGGATCATTATATTGGCAATATAATTGATTCTATACAATGTTTCGAATCCGGCGCATAACAACGGAGATATTTACAATTTTCAAAAAATTTCCCCTCTAACCCCCCCCCCCACTGATCCGATTTTAGCCGTTAACAAATTCAGTCTTCATTTTTACATAAAACTGAGTTAAGTAACGATCACACCAAATTTGCTACCGCGTGAGACAAGCGAGCAGCAGACAGCAGCGTCCACCTCGAGCTTAGTGAGGATTTTGCTCCCGCTAATCGCTTAGGCGGATCAGAGTGTTCAGAAGAGTTCAGAGCTTGAAGAATTGCAGTTATCTCGTCGGATGAGAGGTACCAAAGTCATGCTTATTGTGTATACACAATCAATTAAAAGAAAAGGCCTATTAACTTGTACTTTAAAGTTCCCATGGGAAGTATTGTTTGATTCTATATTTAGTTATTAATTTTATAGTTAAAGTTAGAGATTATAATTATAGTGGATTTATTGTAAATAAACTAATTTGTTTTTAGAATACTGGTTTCGTTGTTACCTTTGAGAACAAACAACGTGGCGCCCTTAATATATTTATTTCCGCCTATTGATATGAGGCTAGTTAAATTTAACTAATAAATCCACACCCTTCTCCACTGAGCTTGGCAGTCTTGTTACCCAGTTGTGGGTGGCAGAACAAAAAATCATTATTAATGCGTCATTTGCTTGGCGTATTTGGTTGTGTCTCACAAAGTAATAGTTCAATGAAAACCATATTTGGTATTTTATCTTAGAATGAAGTGATGAGTCATTAGATAACACCGTACAGTTATAGTAATATACATAAGTAGGAGTGGGGGATTACTGATGGCCGAAAACTAAATTAGGGAAATATCTCGGTTTAATATTCAATATATAGTAAACTTATATAATAATATGATTGTTTCTATGCAATGTTTCGAATCCTGCGAATAGCAACGGAGATATTTAAAATGTTCGAATTCTTCCCCTAAAACCACCCCCTCCCACTCATCCGATTTTAGCCGTTAACAAACTCAATCTTCATTTTTACATAAAACTGAGTTAAGTAACGATCACACAAAATTTGCTACCCCTAGAGCGTTAACTGACTAACTGACACACTCACACACACATATATATATATATATATATATATATATATATATATATATATATATACAGTTTTGAACGGACCTCATTTTCGTCATCTCCTGAGTAGGATTGATGGGAATGTGAAGAAAGTTTTCGAAAATCCTGAGTGTAACCTAGCTCTAAGGGAAATCACCCACACCTTTCTTTCGTTTTCTGGAGCTATCTTGATAAAAATTGCCAAATATAAATGAAATGTCATGGGAATACACGATACTGAGTTTTTCCCGACGGAATGACGAATAGTCAATAGCATAGTTTTGATCAGAATTGATCACCGCATCAAATCTGACAATGACGATCACTTGTATTATTCTCAGCTCTTCCCGAAGTAATTTCGAGCGTTTAGTGTTAGATGAACTGTTACAATGAGGATGTTCATGTTTGAGATTGAAGAATTTAGAGTTTTTGTGGAAGAAGGGTCTATCAAAAAAAGCTGGTATGTGACTTTTTCTACAGTCAACAAGGTCCTATTTACTTCAGCAGCACTGTTTTTTTTTTCATAAGTTCCCAATAACTAATTCCGCTTAAGAAGTTATTTCGTCTTACACAATGCCTGGAGTTTTATTACCCGATTGTTTAAGAATCTTCAATAGGTAGATTATTAATTGTGTCAACGGTCGTCGAACCATTGTTCTATTTCACATTTTATGGTAGCTTGCCCATGGGTATGGAATGGGCTAGGGGTTGGACTCCGATAGAGCTGATAGAAGAGGGATGAGTCATGGGCAGACAGGTAGAGGCGAGGAAGCGCCCATAGATGGAGAGTTATGGCCAGTAATGACCCATTGCCAATTAATGGTGGCCCGATTTCCCTCCTAACCTTCCTATAACAGCAGCCCGTCCATAACGCCCCGGCCCTTTGTAACCTTACTTTTAAATTCATAACCTTTACCAAAGCCTTTTGAAATATTACACCTCAGAGTACTGTCTGCTGCCCCCCCCCCTCCGACTAATTAAGGTAAAGTGCGTTCTCTACTCAATTTACATGTCATTCGCCGTTTTTATCATGGAGTTGCCAACAAACGGACAACTTAATGAATCCCTTTCATATTTTCATATCGGAATATACTCTTTTTCCCCTCTCCAATCCAATTGATATGAAAGAGATAAAGCTCTTATATCCTTTGGAATGGCAGATACAATCATCAATATTTGTATATGGCACATGATGTTTTAATACTCTATATTTAACGCACCAGTCCGAATTCAGAAAGAAACCTTTATTTTTTCTTCATGAAACACGTTTAGATAAAAAACCTTATCCTTTTTTTAAGCAACAATTTTTTATTTTATTTTTTTAACTTTACAGAATCGTAAATCAAAACATTCTGTAAATGACATTGCTTGTTGTATCAACTCCGGGTGACAATTCCAGAGCTTTCAAACTCATATTTTATTTTCTACACTTTCATAAATGCTTGAGCTCTTCCTGCAAAGTTGCCAAAACTAGGCTGATCACGTGACGTGAAACTTCGTTCTGTAAAACAGAATTTCCTTCAAGTCCCTTGACACAGAATATTCCAGAACGCATGAGTTTTGATAGAAGTAAAACCGTGGAGGCTTATGGTTCAAGGGGGCTTTTCGATTAGGCCGTACCACAAGGGAGTGGGGGGAAAGACTGCTAGGAAAATCATCAATCAACCCCCGCCCCTCCCCATTTCCTGAGCATTTTCCATTAAAAAATATCCGGAAAAACCTCGTCAAGTTTTTAGACCTCTCCATCACCCTCCCCTCAAGGTCTGAACCTATCTTATTAGGCTAGGCGCTAAATCCACCAATACCGAAAAACTTAAACTGAAATAAAAACAAGGCTACACCTCTTTACGGATGAGAGTAGTTTGGAAAAAATTGGCAAGAAATCTCCCAAGATGGAAGAGGAAATTTTCCGCTCACCTTAGTCATGCATAAATTGTAGCCATCGTTTACTGATGTCCCTTTCCTTTTAAAAATCTGGATCCTGTTTATTTATTTTTAACGTTTATGGAAAAGAGCTGAGACTTAGCTTGTTTTTTTTTTTTTTAATATTTTGTTATTATTCAATATTGTAATTAAAAATTAAAGGGTATTAAAAGCGTGCAAAAGATTCCCCAACGGCTTATTCCATTAACACGGATTGAATTCCATTAGTGAAAGGAATAATTAAAAGTAAAGCATACAATGAAAAAAGATACTCTTTAACACCTGGCAAAATATTAATCTAGGTTGACAAGCCTTCAAAACTTCTGGTTTGTGATGGTATGGAGTTATTTGTCCACAAACAGTTAATGGTAAACAAGGTATTTATTGTAACAAGGACATTCAAAACCAGGACATTCATTGTGCTTGGAAGTGGCTAAAAAGCTGCATTAAACCTCCAATGGAAAATTAATGACGAGCTCGTGATGATGATCTTAAGTCATGCGAACCATTTTTTTTATATTTCGATAAAGTGGACTTGGATCCACCTTCCCTTTCTTGAAAGATCAAATGCGCTATTATTACGAATTTAA
The DNA here is from genome assembly GCA_019009955.1 of Riptortus pedestris. Classification (NCBI taxonomy): domain Eukaryota; kingdom Metazoa; phylum Arthropoda; class Insecta; order Hemiptera; family Alydidae; genus Riptortus; species Riptortus pedestris. The sequence continues at coordinate 40,451,656 of CM032232.1, read as the reverse complement.
AAAGTTTATTTAAAAAGATTCAACATGTTTCACATCTCAGAAGGGCGGTCACTTGGTAACTGATAAAAACTAAGAGGCTGCAGTTAATCAGCTGATGTTTGTCACAAGTTTCAAATGGATTTCAAAAATATATGATCCATATTCATTTTCTATGGATTTTAATAACTCTTATTTTGTCCATTAATGGTAAAGAAAAATTTATAATAAGAAAATATATGTACAAGTCTGTCGAGGAAGGAAAACAAGAATGCTTAGCAAACAGGAAATTTGAACAAAATGGTGAATTTGATTTTAAATATTTCAGTTCCTGTGAAACAGGTCTTAATAACTGAAAGTCTTCCCGTCACTTTCTTTATTAAAGTACAATTTCTTTCGGCACTTTTGTCCCATCATCATGTGCTTTGCTGTATAACAGATGTTCGGGCCTATGGCTTTGGAGCCAGTACTCCGGAGTGGTCGTTTCTTGAATAAAGAAATTGGTGGGAATATTTTCCGTTATTAAGCCCTCTTTCTAAGTTCTGCACTCCAGCACATCCATCAACAAACGAATTATGGTTTAATTTCCTCCATGAATAGTATTCTCCCCCTACCCTCTTAAAAACCTTACGTCAAACCTGTGAAGATAACTTCCATATGAGTCCAACTCATGAAGTTGATCCAGCGATAAGAATAGTGAGGGATTGGGAAGAGTGAAGAAGACCATTAGTTAGAGGAGTCCAATTCTTCACTGACTCTGCCACGCCTCACTGACCACCACCATCCCCAGAGCTCCAATCGCATTTATCAGCTGATTACATACAAGTCAACAGAATATATCAGTCTGCTCGTTGTCAAGAGTAGCTAAATAGAATAGCACTATAGGAAATATTCCAGACCTAAACTGGCAAAAGCAAAAATAAGGAACTCTTAGAATGTACATTCGTTGTATTCAACGTAAAGTACGCACATTTTTCACCCGTTGGAATGGCACGCTAGCGGTTTTAACAACATGCATACAGGAAATGAAATGTAAGCTGGGCATGAGATGTTTAGCGTCTCAGTTACTTTATGTAAAACTCAGATGAGTAGGAAACAAAAAATAAAATTGACTCACTTAAAATTAGAGATAGGAATAAGTAAATAGAAATACAACTATGGTGTAAATGTACAAGATTTCTTAAATAATATTTTCATTTATTTGAAATTTTTATGTCACCCTCTCAAAGCACCCTTCCCTCTTCCTTGTTCAATTTCAGATAACGAGGAATATGATCATTAGTGTTAATTTAAACGGTTGAATTTGGTATTGATCAAATAACGATTTTCGAGTAAAGGACATAAATATTAATTGGGGACGTGCCACATTAGGCATTCTCGAGTTTTTCACATAGTGTATTAATTTATTATTACAATTACAATAGAATATAATAAAAACAACGAATATATTTAATTATAACTTAAACCATTGAACTTGGCTATGGATGCTTATACAAAAAATAGTTGTTTAACATTTTACAGTATAACAGATCCTGGGCTGTGCTATACTCGAGTTGCTATACGGTTGATATAGCACGTAAATTACAAGATTATCTTAACAGATATGGTTGAGGTTGCATTAATACCTCTCTAATGTCCTATTCTAAATAGTCTAATAACACGTCCTCTGTGCTTTTGGATCAGACGATAAGTAGGAAACTTAAAAAAGTCCGTCACGCAGGGGCTGCGTAAACTAAGCAGATTTCCCATGTGAAGTTTTACAATAGAGAAATCTGCATACTGGTAACACAATACCACCGTGATTAAATACAAACGGTAATGAGAAATCTTTCAGTTAATTAAAATAAATTCCCAACTGAAACGGCTTCTGAATTGTAAGAATAATTTATATTTTAATAACTCAAATTTTAGTAGTCCAAGAACTAAAGAAGAGGGGGGGGGCGGATGAACAGAACGTATTTGCATACATCTCACAAATTAACGAAGGTAAGGTAAGGTTAGAAACGACAGGTAAGGTTAGAAGAATCTTCCACCTGAGCCGAGTACTGGCGGAAATGGCCGACCTAATCCGAACTATGCCCGACCACAGACTTCATAAAAATGCAAATATCTCGGTTAATATTCAAGATAGAGAATAAATGTATATAACAATATTTATAGTAAATTTAATTTGCAATAAGATTGATTCTGTACAATTTTTCGATCCGACGTATAGTAACGGAGATATTTCGAATTTTCCAAAATCCTCCCACTCCACTGGTCCGATTTCAGCCGTTAACAAACTTGATCTTTCTTTTTACATAAAACGACTAAATATCGAGTTTAGTACCGATCAAACAAAAATTCCGACCGCTAGAGTGGTGACAGACAAATATATATATATATATATATATATATATATATATATATATATATATATATATATATATATATATATACAGTTGTGAACGGACTTCATTTTCGTCATCTACTAGGTAGGATCGATGGACATTTGAAGAAAAATTTCGAAAATTCCGTCATGAGTACAACCTCAATAGCTGATTTCCCTTAAGGGAAATCTGCTAATAGGCCTGGCAACCAGAGCTTAATGAACTGGGCATCCGTAAATGCAGAATGATTTTTGGAAGCTCTTAGACTGGTGAACAGTCGAGCTGATAGAGGCCAAGGTACATTAAGGACTGTAGTGTATAGCAGCTGTAACAGCATAGAACTAATGTAAAAGTTAACTTTTTTTTGCATTATTATTTTACATTGCAGTCTTTCTGTCACGTGGTTCCACAAGATGTCCATAAAGGGAAGTCTCCTATTGAGGTCATACTCATGACACGCTTTTCAAATAATTTCCTCAAATGTCCATTGATCCTACCAAGGTGATGTCAATTTGTAATAAAATTGTAATTTTTTTTTTTTATCAATACCAAACTTCATATTTTGAAAGTTTTATTTAAAAAGAATGATCAATTTCGTTAATGACTGAAATCGGAAAAGTGAGAAAGGGAGGGGGAATTTATAATTTGCTCCATTATTTACGTCGAATAGAAAACGTGTATGTAACTAAACTTACTGCAAACGTAATGTTCTATAAATGTTGTTATGTACTATCTTCATTATTAGCCTAGATATTTACATATTTTTTTTTGGCCTTCAGTAAACCCCCACTTTTACTCATGTCATGTTAACAGGAAGCTGTTTTCTTATGAAGCACATTATTTTAAGCCTAAATACCAAATGTTGTTCTCATTGAACTTTTACGTTTTGGGGCAAATGCAAATACGTGAGACACGTGGGAATTCTGCTTAGTTACCGTGGTCCCTGCGTGAAGGTCTTCTTTAGTTTTAATAGATTATTTGGAAAATTTAATATAATCTAAATATAATTAATTAAAATTTAAATTTAACTAATTTTAATCTAATTGCAATTAATTCATCACATAATTAAAATTAATTTTAATGTAATAGAATTATTGCCCTTTTTTTTATCAATTTCAACATTAGTTTTAGTTGTAGTGAATACGTTGGCCTCGATCTCTTTTAGCTTACGTACAATTTGTAATTTACGTTCAATTAGTTTATTTTTGTATACAGGATAATCTCTTCCATTTATTAAAACTCTCTCTTTTTGTACAACTGGAAGCAAGCAATATTCTTCATCATAGCAATTATTATTATTGACAGGAAAGGGGTTGGGAAAATATAAAATGTTTCACCCTCTACGTCACGTAGTGCTCACGTCGGGGCAAAAGAAATGTATTACGTGCGACCTCCACCCTTTATTATTAGATAATATATTTATTTTTGACAGGATCAAAAAGTAATAGCTATATCCATACTCTCCCGGCCAAATAGGAAGAACGTACTTATAATAATGTAGTTTCATTATTCTATTTTATTAGATATTGGGTGAATGTTAATAATGTAGTAATGTTTCAAAATATATGCCTCACTTGCCCGAGAGGGTAATAGTGGTAACCAGCCATAATGAGAAGTGGGTTTAGCACTTTAGCACTCTAATCACCCAATCATGGGTGAATTGAAAGAAATATTAATTAGATAACGTATATAATAAAATCATACTACCAATTATATGTGACTTTTTATGTAAGTTCCATGTAACCTTTTTAGCAGATTTCTCTTAAAAGAAATCAGCTATTGAGGTTGTACTCATGACGCAATTTTTAAAAAATTTATCAAATGTCCACATAGTAGATGACGAAAATGAGGTCCTTTCAATTTTTAATTAAATTGTAAATATTGATTTATGTTAAATTGTAATTTTAGTTTGATCGTTAGCAAACTTGATATTTAATCGTTTTATCAAATATCAAGTTTGCTAACGATAAAACTAAAATTAAAATTTAACATAAATCAATATTTACAATTTAATTAAAAATTGAAAGGACCTCATTTTTTTTATATTTAATCGTTTTATGGGGCTCAGGTTAGCCATGTGAGTTAAAGCGTTGACCTCTATAACTAGAGTGGCGAGTTCGATTCTCGCCTGGGTAAAGGAAATTATTTAGCGACGAAATTCATTAAATAAAATCCTAAATCCCACTCTGGCTAGAAAAGGGAGGTAACTTGTAGATAACCCGTCACAATTAGCCTTAGTTGCAAAAAGTGGTCGTTAATAAATAATAATAATAATGGTTTTATGTAAAAAGAGATTTTAGAAAATTCTTAGTACCTCCTAAGATTATATAGAATCAATCCTATTGAAAATGTAATGTTCTATGAATATTGTTATTTACGTATTTTCTCTATCTTGATTATTTACCGAGATTTTTGAATGTTTTAGTTTTCAGCCGTCAGTAAACCAGCACTCCTACACATGTCATATGAACAGTGAGCTGTTATGTTCTGAAAGGCATTATTTGATGCATAAATACCAAATATTGTTCTCATTGTACGTTTAATTTTTGAGATAAATCCAATTGCGTGGCACAAGTGGGAAATCTGCTTAGTTTCCGCAGCCCCTACGCAGTGGACTTTTTCTGACGTTACAAGAAGTCGCTAATCAGGACCACAACCACCATTCCGCAGCTAGCCTTTGTATTTCTATACAGTACCAAACAAGTCTCCGGGTATATGATTAAGAATAGTCTTCGTCATGTGTTATTATGTTACTATTGCATCAATGACCAGTTACACGTTCAGATCTAGTTGATCATACTTACGTCAGTGTAGATAATGATGATTTCTTCCAAAATTCTATTCAAAACTACACAGGGGGAAATAGCAAAGCACCATGACAAAGAGGCATTTGACGATTTCGATATACAGTCATGAAGAAGTATGACAAACCAACAGACGGACAACATAACTGACAAGAGATCCGGTTCACTGGAGGAGATACACATAGAAACATGGATAAGTACTTATGAGTCTATTCCAAAACACTCCCCCTGAAGTAACGGATAAGTGTGTGTGTGTCTGTGTAATATATCTGGTTGGGTGTGTGAGAGTTATTTTCTATCTATATATATATATATATAGAGAGAGAGAGAGAGAGAGAGAGAGAGAGAGAGAGAGAGAGAGAGAGAGAGAGAGAGACTCATTTACGTCATCTCCTAAGTAGTGCAACTCAGTTTCCGTGATATTTTAATGTTACTAAAATGTAAATTAATGTATGGGCATCAATCCTGACAACGCGATTTGAACTTTAAAAAAATACTTTATTTGTAATTGTGTTGTATGTATGTTACGAGTACGGAGGTTGCTGACTGTGCTGCTGGTCCAGAAGTCCTAGGCTCTACATGGAGATGAATAGAATTTTACACACACGCGTATATATATATATATATATATATATATATATATATATATATATATATATGTATATATTACTATAATTGTCTTGGTCAATTGATTTAAACGACATTCTACAACGTTTTTAGCCAATTTTAATTATAAAGACAAATAAATTTTATAATATAAGTCATATAAATAATACAGGATTTTTTTAAAATAGAAATGATGGCTGTAAGTAGAACAATAACGCTTAATTTGTTACATACTAGTAAGATATAAAACAATGTAGTTACCTAACTATTTGTTTTTTCTAAATTTGTATAGAAATAACCTCTTGAAAGGGGTGGAGGACGTTCGAAACGTCTCGGGGATGAAATAGATTTGTATATGAAGGAATTATGATATTTCTGATCTTATGGCTCAAAAAACGTTCTTAAAAGATTTATAATCTAATGTGAGGCTATATATATATATATATATATATATATATATATATATATATATATGTATATATATATATACATATATATAAAATTACTCCATGATGAATTATAAATATGATTCATAAGCTTCTATGTTGGAAGTAGAATTCTCTTACAGCTCGACTACAAGGCAACCAAGGAGTGGCATAGAATGTTGAACTATACATTTGGAAAACAGGGGAAATTCAAAATGAGACAAGAAAGCTAATCGTGATGAAAAGCAGACAATAGGAAGCTCACATGTTAGACAGCTTAGAGAGAACAATAAACAGTATTAGTGAGAGGAACAATAGCGATTGCCTCTTCACCGTCAGCCTGTTCGTTAGCCACTAGGAGAGGCAAACATCCCCAATGACTTGGCCAAAGAGATACCTTCTATAGGGAACGTTATTGTTCACCAACGACTAGTTCAATTCTCCTATCACTCTTCAAACCTAGCCTCTACTCCCACTCAGTTGTTATATTCTTTAGTTTCAATGACCGTAATGAATTGTCTTTTCAAAAAAAAAGAAAAAGAAAGAAAGGCCTGTAGTTCGTGTATTTTGTAGACCAACCTCAGAAAACACTATTAACCTATAACTACTACCATGGGTTAAAACTACCCGAGTATAAAATAAAAATGAAGGTTTCTCCGGTTTGTTGCTAGGCAGCGCCACCAGGTACCATGTATTCTCCCGTAAGTAACAGCTGTTACAGTTAACCTCTTCGTATTGTTTCTGTGATTACATGTGTCTGTCTAATTAAAATTTTTAATTTGTGGTACTAATTACGTTAATAAACGTTGATTAATGTATTCATAGTGATATGGCTAGTGAGGATTTTATTGTGGATGGCAGACATTATAAGGATTGGTTGGCTTATATTAACGAAGATGATGGAAATCAGAATCCTGTGTCTGACGATAATGAGGATCTAATGAGTAATTAGAATAACAATAAATCCATTCGTTCTGATCATGATACAGATTCAGAAATAAAGCTAAATGAGGATGAATTGTGCAAAAGGTCCGAACAGAAGAATTACTCTGAATCTAAATGTCTCTGCCGAAACTGTGAAGATAAAATTTTAATTTATTTGTCAGTGTAGCAGAGAGCTCCACACAGTTTCTGTGTTATTTAAGATATTGAATTGCTTTCGGTTTCAGAATGAGCATAACACGCTTTAATATGATAAGAAGAAAGATGACCCTTAACATTTATTTTTACATACTGATTTTTATACTATTTGAAGACTTAATTTTTTTTTGCACTTTTTTTCTAATTCATGTATGTTTCTTTGGAAAGTGTAAAAACAAGTTATTTTTATTGTATTTGTATTTTAAAATGTGTCACGTTTGTTATATATTCCATTAAAAAATTAGATTAAAAATGTTCTAAAAAGTAGCAACGAAGATGTTCCTGAAGAAATAGAACACCCTGTGCATTATACTCAGTAGATACACTCTGCCCTGTATCCACAAATACCATTCAATAAATGTAACAAACCTAGTGTTGAATTTTCCACTGATGGCAGCGGAGATGAAGAAAACGTTGACTGTGCTTTTGCAGTTATCAAGAGTGGAGATTTGGCTGATATTCAAAAACTCAAATTAGGACGCCATTTTACAAATTATCTGGGCGAGAAATTGGCTATTCTCAAAAGCCATATTCAATATTATATAGAATCTCACCAAACAAAATAGAAAGCAAAAACATTTTACACAGAAATGTAAATTAAACTTCAATCACTAAATAATTCACGACCTTCTCACAGAACAAATTCGGCAGACATTATTCTTTTATTCTTCCCACATCAATTTTTTAATTTACCAGGATTCAAACTGTCTATTTTCCGGTCTACTCCTCCAGTCAATAGTTTCTGTTCGAGCTAATAGCTCAGAAATCTCAAATCTGAAGACTTTCTGACTCATACTTTTTATTTTCTCATACGTACGCATAAGTTTATGAACAATTATTAAAAAACCGAAATGAAATAGTTGAAATGATAGAGCATGGGCCTTGATAAATTCCCCAAGAAAGATACGTCAAAAGGAAGGTGCGTCAACAACTTAATACAGTTGGACTGGTAGAGTTCTTTATTTAATAAAGTATCGTTTCACTGATGCCCGGTTCGCATGTGATTTCTCTAACCCTTAAAGCATGAGATAGCGTAAAGAATGGGCAGCGATCAACGGTTATCCCATTATTGGGATTTCAGAAGAACTGTTCCTTGATGAACTGATCGTAACTCGGGCTATTTGATGCCATCATCTAATGAGAAGTATAGACACGATTTCTTACCAAAGACACGATCTCTTACCAAAGTATAGGCTAAGATTCGCTTTGAAATTTTTTGATTACCCAGCAAGCTTACCTCATTTTCTGTGTCATTGTATTGCATTATCCTCTTGCATACATCCATATGCAGTTGCAAAGATGCAAGGACTCCTTCTGCAATACACTCTCTTTTCGCTCTAATGATTCCTACATTTTCCTAGATCCAATAATATTGAAGTCAGGCAATCTTCTCTTTTTCACTTGAAGTTCCGTGACTACTTTCCAGCATCCGCCATTTGAATCACATGCTGATTTGAAGTGAGCAAATAAAACCTATCATCTTACAACAAATTTCGAGTTTGAAAAATAAGTTCTGTACTCACATGCTTCATCCCCTACCAAAAACCCTGCTTAACTATCACCTAAGGCTCACACCGTATTACTCTGCTATTCACAAATTATGGTTCTATTCGTGAATTGAAGTGTTCAATTATATCCGCGCATCTCGAGATTTATTTATACAAAAGTTTGACTCTGTCTGACACATTTTAGCAGATTTCTCCTAAGAGAAATCAGCTATAGAGGTCGTACTTAAAATGATATTTAGGAAATATTCCCTCAAATGTTCAACAATCCTACCCAGGAGACTACGAAAATGAAGTCGGTACAAAAATATATTTGTATACATAGTCTGATCTAGCAGTCGCAATTTTTTTTTTTATCGTTACCAAAATCAATATTTAAACTTTTTATGTAAAATTAAAGATCAAGTTCGTTAATGGCTCAAACCCAACCAGTCGGGGGAGTTTAAGGGGGAATTTCGAAAATTGATAATACTCGTATCTCAGTTACTATGCGACGGATAGTAGGAAATACGTATAAGATTGGTTCTATACTATTTAATAGAACCAATCTTATACGTTTTTGCTCTATCACGATTATTAGCCGAGATATTTGCATTTTATAGTTTTCGGTCTTCAGTAAACAACCACTCCTGCTCATTTCATATTAATAATAAGCTGTTATATTATGAAGCAATAATTTGAAGCATAAATACAAAATATTGTTCTCATTGAACTTTTACGTTTTGAGATAAATACAAATACGTGGCGCACGTGGGAAATGTCCTTAGTTTACGCATCCGTAACGAACATTTTTTTTTCTTACACACGTTAAATGAAAAACAAAATCGAGTATCTGATACATTTTCAGTGAAATTAATGACGTATCGGTAAAATCAGTAACGAATTTTTTTCTGTTATTAGCAGGATTCTTTTCTCACCACTCCAGGTCTTGCACGACCAACAGGTTGTACCCATACCTAAATTCTGAATGAAATTGGTTACATGAATCTTGAAACATTATATAGTCGGTAGCTTAGGATAGCGCTCGTCAATGTCTTTAAAGAATCTGACTTAGCAACTTGAAAATAATCTTACTTCATTCTGGTTGTTGTTGATTGGCCATAAATTAGGGAAAGGAAAAACATTTAGGAATTTGAAGTTTTGTATAGACAGAAACTGGGTAATCAGTCCATTTTCACACATTCATTGCGCTTCGATCATATTGCACAATTTTCTTCCTTTTCATTAATTTTCTGATTTTGGAAATATTTGCACTATAATGCATTATGAAAACTGGCGACTATTATTAATGCAACCCGGAGAGAGTGTCGAAGGCCTAACGCGGGCTGTCAGGATCAGATTCGATTAATCAAGCTGGCCAATGAAAAACAATCCGACACACCGTCAAAATCCTCTCATGAAATAACGGAAGGGAGGTGCCAACAGGAAACGGAAACGAAAAAAAAAATGTAAGCATCGGGTAATAGTATTATCACACAGGTAAGCATTGTTCGCGAGAAATGGAATGTGTGGCTTTTAGCGAATTTCCTTAAAGGGAAAACTTTTTATGTGAATTGACATTTCTTCCAATATTGGAAATTCCAAGTAAATGAGTGTTGAAAACGTTTGAATTTGAAAGAAAGTTTGTGATGTGCAGTGTAACATTAATTTATCAATTAATAGTATTGTTCTTAAGCAAAAAAAAAAGATTTAGTATGTTTCATCAGAGTGTGTTTCTTTATTTTTTACTGCCAAACAAAAGCCTTTCTTCCGAATTTTACAAAATATATTTTTTACACCTAACCTATATCTGACCATTACAAAGAAATATAAATATAACAATTATTATATTCACTCCCTAACAAGTATATGAAATCATTAGGCTCGTTTTCATTATTTGGAAATGTGAGTTCACGGCATATTCAACAAATCATTTTTCAAATAGTTGAAGGCCTATACATTACAACGGGCCAAAATTACAAATTCAATGTATGCGTTAGCTTAAAGCTTTCAAATCTTGTAAAATGATAATGATTTGATTAGGACTAAATGGCTGAACTGAAGAAGAGGTAAACCAATAGAATGAAGCAGTCCAAAATCCGTTCTGCTTTATTTTTTACGTCCTTCAGTGCCGAAATCAATATTTCGTGGTTTCACATAAAATCGAAGCTTGGATTATTAACAGCATAAACTGGACATGAGTTGTGGAATATGTGCGGTCGTAAAATAGTCAATATTTCTCCTATTATGCAGAACCATTGCGTGGAATATTTCATGTGCCAAATCATCTTTATATTCTCAACAGAAGCCTGATGCAATTCTTTTAAGAGAAAAAAGTCCGTCACGCAGGGGCTGCGTTCACTAATCAGATTTCCCACGTATTCGCATTAATCTCTTAACGTAAAAGTTCAATGAGAACAATATTTGATATTTAGGCTTTAAATAAAGTGCTTTATAATATGACACTTTTTTGTTAATATGACATTAGAAGGAGTGGGGGTTTAATGACTGCCGAAAAATTAAAAAATAAAGTAATAAAGATAGCGGAAAAAGGTACATTACAATATTTATAGAACATTACATTTTCAATAAGATTGGTTCTCTACAATTCTTCGATCCGACTCATAATAATGGAAATATTAAGGATTTTCGAAAATTCCCCTCTAAAACCCCCTCCCCCTGGTCATATTTCAGTCATAACGAACTTGATCTTTAATTTTACATGAAAGGTAAATTAATTCTAACGTTTTTTGTTATGTTGGTGTTTTTAAAAGTAAACCTTTTTTGGATTCATTCAAGAATACATTTGCGTTATTTTGTTTTGTTTTTTCTTTAATTTCAGAATCAATCCCTTCCCCCCTAGACTTGTTTCAACGATAATTTTGTTGACTACAACTTTTATTTCGCAGCATTTTTCTAAAAAAAAATGTGCCGTTTCAGAAATAAAGATTTTTGCATTTTACGGCTAAAGGATGCGTCAAATCGAATAATTCACCTATATAAACTCGTTTTAGAATTTGATTTTCTTGAAGAATAAGCCATAAAAAGTAGGGCATACCGAAAGAAATTCCAAAGTTGTGGTCGATGACGAAGTACTTGAGGAGGTTAGAAGGTAGAATATGGACTGAAAGGATTCTTCAGGAGTCCCAGTTATGGCATATTAAGTCTCAGCCTTGTATTAAAGTAACTGGAGGTTTTAAGGGAGGTGGCACGATAAGTTGGGACATCCTATATATATATATATATATATATATATATATATATATATATATATATATATAGATATATATATATATATATAAAATTTAACTCTAGTGCAATATGTATAGTAATTTTTAAGTATCTTTAGTCTTACCCTGAAGAAGAGAAAATAAAATTCTCGAAATATCCGCATAAACTAAGAAGTTTCTTTCACCAACATTGACCAAACCTCCAAAAAAAACAACAACACCATATACACACACACACACACACACACACACACACACATATATATATGTAAAGGGTAGTGTGTTTAGTTGTAAGATATTAATTATTTAATATGAGTTTACTTGGGTGGGGCTGGCTGGTGCTAGAGAGGGGTTTTCTGCTGACCGGTGCTAGATGTGGGGCCGGGGGACAGTGTCCAGCAGGCAGGGACTGGGTGTGCGTGTCAGTGCTGTAGCAGAGCAGACCCTCAGCATGTATTGGCCATGGATAATCCTAGGTGAGAGACCTTTGTCATACCCATTTATCTGATAGCCAGTCCCATTCCCGTTTATTTAGTTTTTATGGTGTTTATATTTTTTTGTGTTAACTACTTTTTAATCTATTTGTAAAATATATGGATTTAAGAGAAATAGGACTATCATCACCTCCCTCTCACAGAAATCCTCATTACAAATGGTGTCAGGCGCGGGGTAGTTTACGCGATTTGGGGCTAAACTACTTAAAGAACTACGCGTGAATAGAATAGAGAAAGAGTGAGAGGGAGATAGGGCGTGGCTAGCTATAGCGACACAGGAGGCGATAAGGATAGTTGATGAGAGCTTTAAATTCGCGGACCTCTTTCCGAGGCCTTATCAGTTACTCATACCCTACAGTTGATAGAGCCTTAGGTTCGCGGGCGTCAAGCCCGAGGTAGTAAATAAATTATCTTTTCCTTTATTGCGTATATTCTCACCTTTTGTAAGCATGGAAGGGGAACTTCGACAAAAGTTGGAGCAGCTCGTCGAGGCTAATCGGGCTTTCGAGGAGAGGGAAGCATCATTGAAAAGGGAGCTTGAACGCATGTCCACACAGCTAAGTACGCTAACGGGTAAAGAATTCAAAGTGACCGAATCTGATAACGAGACTATGTTGGGCGATCCCCGGGCTCAAGTAAGAAAGGACATGAGCCTCCAGACTATGGTATTACCGTGGTCCGGTGAACCAGGGTCAATCTCAGTGACTGATTTTTTTGAAGGGGTGGAACTTGTAGGCCAATGCGGTAACTGGGGAGACTTGGATAAAATCCTGGTTGTGAGGATGAAGTTGAAGGGTCCAGCCGCGTCGTTTTTAGCCAGTCGTCGTGACCTGACGAGCCCTCAGTCGACCTACGGAGCTATTAGAAACGCGTTAGAGGCTAGGTTTAAAGATACCTGGAAACCGGAACAGTACTTGATAAAACTTAGTAGCGTTCGTCAGGAAAAGGGCGAAGACTCCAGGGCTTTCGCGGACCGCTGTAGAGCCATCGATGTAGGCCGGTTTGTACGGATGTTCCCTCCGTCTTCCTTGGAAGAAGCACCGGGCCCTCAGGAAACACAGCCTTTGGGTATGCCAATGACGCCAATACCAGTCGCGCCAGGCCCGAGTTCAGGCCACCGCCATTCCCGATGCCCCGTGCGTACAAAATCAGCAGTCCGTTGTCCGCTACCTGATTGCCCAACCCCTGAGACCCAACGTAGTGTTCTGGGAGAATACTTCAGACGGTTGCGAGATCGGTACTCGAAGGGCAGTGTAGAGTCCCCTGAGGTAGAGACGGAGGGAAGTGAGGAAAGTACCCTCGTTCCAGGGGAAAGTAGCGATTCAGGAGAGGATTCCACTCTTCGGGCCCCTAGGGGGGGAACGGTTTCCGAAGGAAGTGAGGAAGAGTCGGAAAGGTCGGGAGAACTTACACAGGACCCCGAATGGAGTCCTCCGCACTTGGCCAGGGACGTTGCGCCACGGTCTCCTTACCAACTTCGCCATCGTAGAGCACCCGATGGTCAGGGAGGCGTATGAGCCTGAGATGAATTACAATTAGCGAAGTCGAAACTCTTAGAGTAGGTATTTCTAGTACCTGGGTTACAGGAAAAATTTTAATTCTGTTCGTTTGGTTGGGTGTTGCGCGAGTGATAGGGACCTATCACAGGAATCACAGGGAGTGACATCCAGGAATGAGGGGATAGGGTAAGCAGTGTCCCCTCAATGATGCTTTTAAATGAAACAGTAACCATTACTGCCTCTCTTCGTAACCCCGAACTTGCCACTTTCGAGTTGTTACTTAGGCTTGAGGAAACGGTAAGGGGGGTGGAGTTGTGCTAAAGGGGAATCTTTTCAAGGGTTAATACTTTTCAGCACAGTTCTGTCCATATTTGATTGCTTCGCATGGAGCTCTCTCATGGAAATATTCTTTGATAGTTCATTATCTATGAATTTTCGAGTACTTGGTACAGAACTAACGTTTGCTAATATCTGCTTTAGGCCTGGAGGAAGATGAGCACGAGTTCGTGAGGAAACGACAGCTGATCTCTACGATCGAGACAAGGACCTCTCCTAGCAGGTCACTCCTCCAGCCAGGACCTTATCCTGGATACTGCACTCTCAGGAATGGTGGACTCCCTCTACAGGACCTCAGCAACATCCCCACCAAGCCTCAGGTAAGAAAACATATTAATACGTTTTTGTGTTTACAAATAACTTATTATTATTACTTAAACACTTTATAGTTTTCAATCACAGACACTTTTATTAAGCTCCTTTTCCCCATGTATCCTTTACACTTGCATAAATACATATCTCTCCAACAAATGTACAACAAAACATATGATCTTCATCACATGCATAACAACATTTTTAATTAATTTTCATATTTAAATATTCCTTTCGGAACTATGTAATATCAAAAAATAATTCAATTTAAAATATATTCCTGAGTTTCATTAATATAAATTTAAAATTTAAGCAACCATTACTGGTATTTTTTTTTCTCTTCACAGTCCTTATATTCTTTGATAGAAAATGGAGTCCCATTGTACTGAGAAGGGAATAAACTCAGTTTTGAATGTATAACAATTTTTTGTATTTAGACCCTCGATGGATTATACATAACTACAAATGGCAGCGTATCATTAAAATAAATGAAATGAAGAACACATAAGTACATTTTATATATATATATATATATATATATATATATATATATATATATATATATATAAGACAGTATTTGGACAAACAAATTGTGTTTATTAAGTTTGTTTGCGATGTATGTTCTTTATTTTTGGTCAACAGTTAATAAAAATGGTTTATTATTATTATATATAGGTATGAAGGGACGTATATCGACATTCAACTATATATATACATATATATACTGTTCACAAATTTAGAATTGTTACATTTTAAAATCCTTTTTAATCCTTCTTAAATTAAATATTTTAAATTCCAGCTAAACCGTTTTACTGTATGTTTATGTGTGTGTGTGTGTGTGTGTGTGTGTGTGTGTGTGTGTGTGTGTGTGTGTGTGTGTGTGTGTGTATTTGCGTGTGTTTGTGTGTGCATGCGCGCTGAGTGTGTATGCATGTTTGTATGTGTGATAAAGAAAGTGAGAGCATATGATTGTAAATATTTTAGGTGTTAGAAATCTTCATTTTATTTACGTACTAATTTATATTTATTTGATTTTAGTTTAGTTTTTATCCATTGAAATTATATAATTGTTTACGTAATTTTATTAGTCTATACAGTTTTTGTTTTGGAACTTAATGTTTTGTTTTTTTTATTTTTTTTTTTTTGTTTTTTTGTGTTTATTGTTGTTTTTCGTTGTTTGGTTATTTGATTTCGTTCTATTATTTAGTTGAGTTTTATTTAGTTGTGTTTCGTTATATTGTTGCGTTCTGTTATTTAGTCGAGTTTTGTTATTTGTTTGCGTTCTTATTTTGTATTATTTAATTTTTTCTTGTTTCTATTTTCATTTTGTATTTTGTTTATATAAATTGTTTTTGTTGTTTTTTATGAGCAATATCGCCTCGCTGCGAACGCTCCAAAATAAATAAATAAATAAAATATATACTGTGGCATAATCGAAGGGAAATAAAATATTAAAAATGGGGGATTAAAGTTAATAATTAATATTCTGATAATATATCATAGCAACGGAATGTGGAAATCTATAAATAAATAGTACCCGAATGGAGATTTTGATGTTGGAAAGGTAATGAAAGAACAAAATAAGAAAGGGTATGATGAACAAAGAATACATGGAAATATGACTTATATCTCATGCACTGCATACAAAGGAAACACATCAATTTAATGGGGGGGGGATGTCAAGAATACGTTCCTACAATGGCTGTGTGGAAAATATATCACGTGTTTGGAGATACCAACATGATCTGGCCAGTCCTGAAGAGCAGCCGAGGTAGGGGACGGTTGCCAGTACTGACTAGCGGATGTACAATCGAACTAACTTAGGCGGGAACTAAATAACTTTAAGATACTTAACATATATTTTTATCTTTATAAAATATGGTGGACTAGATCTTCCATAAAAAAGTTACATTAAAACAGATTAGAGACGTAATCAACTATTTAATTGATATACTAATCGAAAATGTAATCGTTAAAAATAGTTTGATGCATGCCAGACAAGTTTTGTGTCCTTAATTATACTAGTCACTGGAGTGATAATGCAAGGAACAGAGAGCACTGGAAGTTAGGAAATATCCAAATTAAACATTTCCACACCCGATAAACTGTACTTTAGGTTAATGGAAATAAGTAAACCCCGTTAACTTCCAGCTAGGAATTCATTTTGAATACCAGGAAATTAAAACAGAGGTTTAATTGGTTTGACAAAAATGCGTAATGCAGCATATAACGACATGTTTCATTACATTGATGCATTATTCGAGTATGCATAGTGAATCTCTTCCCTCTCCTACATGCAAAAGTCATCTGTGCCAAATCTAGTTAGTTTGTCTAATATTAATATACCAAATACAACATGACTTGGGGATTGATATCGTCAATGTTTGCGAATAACTGAAAGAATTCACATGAATAAGTAGCTTGTATATGGATAATGCACTCACATTTGGACAGATTCCAAGTTCATGTCTAATTATATTTTTAGAGAGTTCAGAATAATCAACGTGGACTCGGAATATTTAAAGAGTTACACTCATGTCAGATTTATAAGGTGAGTTAAAATATCATTCATAATAGATTCTAGATTTTAAAAAAAACTTTGAACTCACCTAATTGTACTCAGTACTAAGCATTTATATAAAAATATTTAATATTTTGAGACAGGGAGATCTGGAAACAGAAATAAAACGTATACATTTTTAAACTTACCCGAATTTTCAGAAAGAGTTGTAAAATATATCCAATTTGCGGATTATGTAACGATGGAAGTTCAGTTCAATGGCTTCAAGAGGAGAAGGGTGAAACAATTCTGATTATATGGGTCGAACAACGAGACAATTGTCGATTCTAACAGAACCAAATAAAGAAATTAGAAATTATTTCACCATTTTACCTAAAAAACAATATCTTCTTTGAAAGCTACACCATAAACATCTCGTCAGAAATGTTAAATTTATAAAAATTAATAAATAATGTATGTTTGAATTTGAAATCATACCGGGTCAAAAAAAGAACTTTCACATTGCTAATTAAGCATATAAATATACACATACAAATTAGATAAGAGATAATAATAAGAGATAAAGTAAAAATAAAATGCATTCAAAATTAACTAAATTTAAAAATTGTAACATTAGAGAAAAAGGAAACCCTTCTCATGCTAAAATGCTCGAAACGCCTTGTGGCAAAAATTATTAAAAATTGGAAAATAAACAGTTTTTGAAGAACCTTTGCTCAAAAACTGGTAGATAACAAAATACCCCGATTTTTCAGGCCTCCCTTAACCCGCCACTCCGGCTCTAAAAGTATCTAGTCTAAATTGGGTAATTGGTAATATACATGCAAAATTTAACCAAAATTGGTAGACCCGTTTATGCATGTGAATAAAAGAGACACCAAAACCAAAAATGTTGTGTAATCGCAACAATTGCATGTGGAATGAAGGAAATGTGTTTAAAAAAATCAATTTCCAGAGACTTTCAACTTTGTAGGATTTACAATTTCATATGTGTAGATCTAGGGGCAACTTGTACGCCCCCCCCCACCGCAGAACATTTAGTGAGTGATAACATAATGTATATGCAATTTAAAAAAAGTAAGTTAAAATTTGAATATTTTTTCATGAATTTTTAATTTATAACACTGGAATTCTACGAGAGAGAAGAGATGATCCTCAGACATTTACTGCCGTAACCTAAATATCTACTGAATGAGCCTAAAAAAATAAAAAATAAAAATGTACGTACTTGTCCAAACGATAATAGTTAGGAATCTCTATGACCAACAAAATCTTAATAAAGAAAAACCTTTGAATAAATAAATACATTCTCATCATACTTCGATGGATGAATACATAATATAAGCTATTATTAATAATTGCATAGGCTTTTTAGTTTCCTTCCTTCCAAGTGCTGATTGCTCAGTCATGTTAAAATAAACAACCACTTCACGAAACTAGAGCTCTCGTGGCCAGGTTTGTTAACATATGCTTATGAAAGCTGAGATGTTTGTTATCACAATTAGCAGGAAAATATACTAACAGGTAGTTTGGAAACGAGATTATAATGTCGTACCTTAGATCTAACTGTAAAGCAGTGTTAAAAGTAATACTCATAATTTGGGGGTGGGGGTTATTATAAATAATTTATATTTATTCCCTACAACTTTAAAACCATTTAAAAATCTTCTGGATTTGACTGTTTAAAATTTTGCTCAACTTGGCTACCAAATCAGTTCAACCACATGGGAGTTTCCCTTAATCAGGCCAAGGAAAAACTAAGTAAGTAACCGGTAGGGAGCTTTTCCGTTTAGAGCACAGCCCCCTTTATGGTTCATGGAAGAAAGTAGGTTACAATAATTTGTTGGAAAAGCATTGTAGAAAGCAGACTAATGCTCTGATAATACGGGCTGAGTTGCTGTTTTGCTGCACTTCCCATTGAAAGTCATACTGCTTGGTATGCATTGGAGCTTGTTCCGAGGGCAGCTTCTATGTATGAGATCAGCATTTTATACACGGAGACGTGCTAAACGGAATTTATTGGTGTAAAAATTGTATCGATCCCTCCTTCTGTTACAAAACAAGGTAAGAATTAACTTTGAATACATTGAAATATAAATAAGGCATCAATATTATATATATATATATATTATATATATTGTATTTCCATAATTCCTTAAAAAGAGAAGTCCTGCTCGTCAGCTAAAATTTAAAATCACACTCACATAGATATGAAATATGTGTCATCCTTCAATGAAAAACTAGCTCGCTGACATTTTTTTGCAATTGAAATTTCTCTTTCAGTCCAGTGTAGTGTGCAGTAGTCTCCTGACTAGATTTTCTTAGACGAAATGTGATATATATAGATATGTGAATTTCGAAAAGAATTTTCTTAGGCATTTGAATATTTAGTTAGTTCAAAATAGTGAAAAATAAACATTCAAAATGTTATACTTAAAATTAGTTTTAATGTAATAAATTCTAAATCATATATTAGCTAACTAGAAGTAATAGCTTGATTGTTAAATTTATTTATTCCAATTTCCTCTTTAGCACTGAATAGGAGTAGCGTATCGACGTAATTATGTAACACGAATTTCAAAAATTTTGAAGCCAACATTACCGCCAAAGTTAGAAATAGAAATATTCCTTTATTTCGGTTATTTGAAAAATATTTCAATTCTATTGCTTCCTTCAATGTGTATAGTCTCCAAGTGATAGATATGAGAATTATTATACATAGGAAGACTGCACGTATGTTAGATGGCCATGTTTACAACAATTGAAGGTATGTAGCACATTGTATTCATGAGGTGCAATTAGGGAGATATTAATTGTGCCCGTGAGGCTGTAAATTAACCACTAAATATACTCTGATGTTAATGTATCATTCTAACTAACAATTCTGGCACAATGAGTTCTCGATCCTGCAAATACGCAGATTGCCTACAAATGACTAAATAAAATTGTTCAGATTTACTTATCTTCAAACTTCCAAAGAAGAAAGGGGAAAGAAGAGCTCTTCCGTATGGCGATAAAAAAAAAAAAAAAGAAGGGGGTCGAAAAAAATAATACTTCTCTTAATGTCTGTTTCAAACTAAAATAAGAATAGTTGAAATGGAAGAAAAGAAACTTGTTGGAAGTTTGAACACTTTACGTGCTCGGACTATAGTTGCTAGCCCCTTGTCCCTCGGTCCTGAAGGCCTTGCTCAGTTCTAACACTTATGTTTAGGTTGTGTACTATCTATTTTATCCTCCCAACTAGAAAGGGTTACACATATGTTCCACCCAGTAATATAAAAATAACAGTATTATTATTTCATTCTAATTTAATCAAATCCGAATGATTATGATAAAGAATGAAATAAGAATAAATAAAATATGTAAAACTCCGTCACACAGGGGCTGAGTCAACTAAGCAGATTTCCAACGTGACTTTTAAAATACAAACGATAACGAGAGGTTTTTTCAGTAAATTTACATTTTAATAATTTCCACAGCGGAAAGCTTCTGACTTGTAAACAATCAGTTCAGTCATCCTCTCAGAACTGGACAGATAGAAATATTCTCGACCGGAATTACTGAAATATATCTAAATATAACATATTAATTATGTTGAAGACTATTTACTTTAGCTTTTACTGTAGTTTATAATGAATCTTCATAATTTTTATCTCAACCACTCAAATTTTAATTCTCCTCTCTTCGTTAGTCGATTGTGGGCTAAAAGAAAAATGCACAATTAGAGGGCACAACAGTCCAAAATCCGAAATTTCAGCATTCTATTCCTAGTAGTTTTTGATTTTACTTACAGAACTTTGTTAGAAAACGGTAGTGACATGTACCGTCTTGATTAGCCTTGGCAGCGTAAATGGGGATTGAGTACATAGTAAAAATTTAAAAAATAACTTTAAGAACATTCTTTTTTGTTCTAGTTTATCTTTTTGATAAAAGCACTATAATTTGTTACTAATTTATAAACAGTCAACAGGTATATTACAGCCCTCGTCTGAAATCCTAGTCTCAATTTCTGCAAGGAAATCTAAATTTCCAAGTAAGAACCTCTATAAAAAAGAAGACACTTTAAAGGCCGAGGTAAAATGAATATAGAAGGTGAGATCTCGTCCCTTTTTACGCTTTATTCAGATTCTAAAACATACTCCATATTTTACGTAATCCAATCCATCATTTAGGAGGTTCATATAAATGTACAAAAATTTAAACGAACCTCTCATTGCATTAATTTAAATTCCCGCCGAGAGAGAGCGTGAGGGGTTGGCCCAGAGCCCCCTTGCTGCAGTTTCATGAATAAACCGGAAGAAACCCCCCCCCATTTATAAATCCCTACATTTCCCTAAGTAAAATTATACGCCACGCTACCATTTTTAGTGCCTTTATTCACCCTCTTGTGACATTTTCATAATGACATTCTGCGACGCCCTCCTGAACACACCGGAGGACTTACCTGATGTTTCTTTTGTTTC